>JANPWX010000428.1:158977-189922 GCA_024734555.1 Trochalopteron elliotii
GGGATCTGGAAGGGCTGTGGCTGCACTCCCAAAAGACTCACTGTTACATGCACCGAGCTCCGCTCAGGACAAGTGGCCCCCTCAGCAAGGCAGGCCTCAAGTGTTAAGAAATACACTGTGGGGAACATTCCTGGTTACAAAACAAGAGTATTTCATCATTTTTTTCTGCCATCTTGAGTCCCTGCCTGTTGCCTCTATCACGACTGCAGTGGTAACACCAGTCCTGGGACATCACTTGGCGCTCACAAAGGGAAGAGATGTCTGGGCTGTTTTCTTTAGGTAGCTGCCAGCAACACACCTATCTCCTCTCAGATTGTGCAATTAATGCCAGGGGATTAGAGGGAGTCATTTAGAATGGTTGCAGGGAGGGGAAGATAGGAAAAAAATAATGGCCAGAGATAGTAGTTCTTGGGAAGGGAGCAGAAAAACCTGGAAATGCACAGGAGCACAGCCCACGCTCCTGCCCAGACTCTGCTGACAGGAGTAATTTACTACATTAGTAATTTTTGCCCTGAGCATTCTTTTCAGATGTGGTGTTGGGGCTTTTTTTTTTGTTATTTTCTCAAGGGTGCAAGTCTCCCTGCCTTGACTATCTGGGCAGTTTATTTCATAGAACCAGTAACCAAAGAACTGGCAAAGTGAACAAATACATGAAGCATAAATTAGGAGGCAAACTGAATAACAGGAATCCATCAAAACAAAGAAGTTTGAATAGGGAAATATTTTTTCAACTCTAAGCACAGGTAAGAAATCAAGAAGAAAATTTGCAGCCCCACGCCTCTACAGCACAACAAAACTCCCTGTGACAACCCTTTTGAAACCAACTTCATAGAAACATCAGCCAGACCTTAATGTTCAAATCCAGGTGGATTCTTCCTGAATTTTTCCTTTTTGAAGACTGCATCCACTCAAAGGATTCCCTCTTTTGTCTAAGCTAGCTGGGCCAGCATCTTCCCTCCCCACTTAAGAACAAAAGACACAGGCTCTTTCCTCTTTTTGTCACTATATGTAAAGTTCACCAACCAGAAAACCACCACATCACAGCTCCAAGGGATCACCCAGCCTTACAAAACTGGTGTGGACACAAACACTTCATAGTTAGGATTGTCTGACTCCTCATGGTTCAACACAGACCACTGCTGTAGGGGTTAAAACCAAATTCTATGCAAATATCTTAATGATTATTCAAAAATTTGCTCCACTGACTGCAAGAAAAAAAAAAATTGGCAATACTAATATGGGATTTGAAGCAATGCTATTGCCCAATGGGATTTTTTGGCACTGTATCCAAGTCGTTTCATAAATTGCTTTCTGGAAGAAAAAAGCCAATGCACACAGTGCCTCAAGGATTAAGGATGCACTTGGAAAAAGTGGGAAAAGGAACCTGATGACCAGCCAGCAGCAAACTGCCCCAAACTGTACTGCTGCACATCCCAACCTGGGCTAAAAGACCTGGGAGACCAACAGATTCAGCTTAAATGATCTGGATATTTATCTGCAATAAATAACATTGGAATTTCCAAAGAATCAAGTGTGTGGCAGGTCAGGGCAGTGAAAGGAGAAGTAACAGAAGGACACGTAAGAAAATGAAAGACTGAATTCAACCAACAAGTCACCACTGCAGCTAAAATTACCAGATAAATTCAAAATGCAACATCTTGGTTCTTATTTATTCTTGGTTCTCATTATTGTGGGGTGCACAGGCACTGCTGGGGTTGTTCCCACCACCAGCTGCTGCACCCCAGGATAACCTCCTGCCTGTTGGAATGGACAGCTGACCTCAAGGAAAAGGAAAGGTCAAAAAAGACAGACCAGGAATTACTTCTGAGAGTCAGAGCTCCAGGCTATTGCTGTGGCTGAAGGCCACGAGATGCATGAATACCCTGAGCACAATTGACTCTGTCTTTCATCACTCTGGGCAGAGTGAGGTGGGTCAACCAGGGGCTGGACACAAGCCCTGCTCCCACACTCTCCCTGCACAGGGCACCTTGAGCAGGGCTGGAAGGATCTGCAGTTAGGGAGAGGCAGGACAAACCCCTCTGAGTGCTCTGCTGCATTTCCAGGCTGTGGAATCTTCCTTTTCTGCAGGAACAGAGCCAAGGAGTTTGGTCTGGAGGGTGGGCAGCAGCTGCATCACACCAGGGTGGGTGCACTGAGGAAATTCATGGTCCTGCTCTGGGAGAGGAACAGATCCACAGCCAGCAGAGATTCAGAGAGGATGAGCTGAATCCCAGAATGGTTTGGGTTGGAAAGGACCTCAAAGCTCATCCCAATCCATCCCTGCCATGGGCAGGGATCCCTTCCACGGGCAGGGATCCCTTCCACCATCCCAGGTCACTGCAAGCCCTGTCCAGCCTGGCCTTGGGCACTGCCAGGGATCCAGGGGCAGCCACAGCTGCTCTGGGCACCCTGTGCCAGGGCCTCCCCATCCTCCCAGGGAACAATTCCTGCCCAATATCCCATCCAGCCCTGCCCTGTGGCAGTGGAAGCCATTCCCTGTGTCCTGTCCCTCCATCCCTTGTCCAAAGTCTACTGCTCTGTCCTACAGATGCCTCCACATCAAGCCAGCCTAAGAGTACCAACTTCCCTACAGGTCAATGCTGCTCAGAACTGTTGTCCTTGGAAGCCCATCCCTGGAGCAGGAACCATGTTTGCATAAACAGGTAGGGACAATGACTTTGTAAAGCAGCTTGAATGTTGCAGCAGTTACATCCTTGCATAGTCACGAGTGTCTGTGGAGAGAGAGCCCAGCTCAGCTCCCAACCACCAACACATGGAGCTTGCCAAAAGCTTCATACCTTAAAAACCAAATACATCTTTTTCTCTATACACTGGAACACACAAGTGGGTTTTAGGCTGTGTGTCTTTAGCCATACAAATTAAAGTTCCTCACTAATCAACCAGCCTGGGAATAGTCAAGGAACACAAACTTTGTGCCCAAAAGGAGCTTTGGAGTTGACTCAACAAGAAGGTTCATTGGTACCAATTCTGTTTTAAGAATTAAACTGCTTGAAAACCAGTTCAGGAGCCAAAGCCACACAGCAGCCTGGAAGCTGAGCTGAGGTCACAATTCCCACTTTCTGCTCCACCAGTTCACTGTGGCCACCTCTTAACAACAAGTTCCAACTGCCTGGGTGAAGAGTTACCCCATGGCTCGGGTTGCTCTGTTTCTATTGATTTGCCAGGCACTCTTTCCTGCTCACACATTTCTCACCAGGCAATTTGCACGTTATGCAGCCTCCTGCCCTTTGAAGATGCAGCAGAGCTGCTGTTGAAGCCAACAACAGCCAAGTCTCTGCATCACTGGCAGGATGTTGCTGTGAAGGTTTACGGGATTGACTTCTCAGTGACTAAACCTAAAGCTGAGAATACAGGAGAGCTGACCTTGAAAAATTATCTCATCCTGTTTAGAGTCACACAAAACCCTTTGCCAAATCTCTTAATATAAAATATTTCACGTCATGGATTGACAGAGTTCCTTTCTTACCCTTCCTTCCGTCCACACCAAATCCGATAAGTGACTTTTCTCAGTGAGAGGCTCAGAGGATGGAGATCCGGTCACTTTATGTGCTAAGGACAGAATTCTCAGCTTTTTACTGTTAAAACAGGAAACACTGTCAGATCCTTCTGGAGAATTCTATTGTTACATGAGCAAATATGAATTTTGGCCAGGGTGAAAATGGCAGAGGGCATCTCTCTGCTACATGCAGGTCAAAAACCCTGGAGATGAAGGATGCAAATTCCAGCTCTTCATGGCCAGCTGCAGCACTGCCTCATTTTAGCTTTTTTTGGTCCAGTTTCTGGTTTTGTGCAGTTTGATTTTTGGGTGTCAAAGAGTCAGATGCAATATTCGACTTATTTTTAATTCTGTGTCAGAATATTTTTGTTCCAATTCAACATCAAAGTTTTCAACTTTGGAAAAAACCAAAGCACTGTCAGCATTCCCAACCTGGGTCTGGCGAGCAGCGCCCAGATGTGAGACAGCCAGACAGATGTGGCCTTCAGCCCCCCGAGCCTCCTCACCCTCCGTCCTTCCCTGGAGCTTCTGCCTCTCACCTCAGGCAGCCCCAGGTGTGCTTTGCACAAGCTGCTGCCGGGCTCCCTGTTCTCCATCAGCCACCCCGTGCCGGGGCAGCGGCCGCAGCCGCGTCACTGCCCCCAGCGCGGCTTCCATCCCAGCCACCAGCTACACCAGTTCTGATCCACAGCTCACCCTCAGCCCCTCCTTCTCTGGTTATTTCCTGACACTAATGCCTGTTTTTGTTGATCCAGAGTCTAATTTGGAGGGAGCGCTGGCGCTCTGGGCAGCACCAGGGGTTCACAAACCCTGGCTCTGTGCTCCTTGCTGCTCAGGGTTTGCGCTTCGGACGAGCCAGAACTCCCAGTTCCCGTTTGATAACCGGTTTGTTCTGTCGCTGGGAGACACGCCCTCCCTCTGTAAATGTTACAAATCAGGCGTATCTGATCCATTATTCACTAACTGCTGCTGCTTCCCACTTCCAGCCCCTATTAGAGGGAGCGCTCCTGCCAGAAATGTCACGGTGGCATCATGTGACAGGTGGTATTGATTTAGCGCCGTTGGCGTTTAATGTCACTCCCGTTCAGTGGGACACACGGCGAGTGCACACGGATTCCCGGCAGTGGGGCAGGTCAGGACAGGAGCTCCCAGCCCGGCCCCCTGCCAGGCTCTGGGACTTGGGAATTACATCGGGAATTCTGCTGCAGGCCTCGACATTTGAGTATCTGCTCCGAGCTGCTCTAGCACTGTCATTACAGCTTTTATGATTCACAGAATGGTTTGGGTTGGAAGCATCTTAAAAGCCCATCCCACCCCATGCCATGGGCAGTGACACCTTCCACTATCCCAGAATGCTCCAAGCCCTGTCCAGCCTGGCCTTGGACACTTCCAGCCACAACTGCTCTGAGCACCCAGTGCCAGGGCCTCCCCACCCTGACAAGGAACAATTTCTTTCACAAAAGAATGTAGATCACAACTACAAATCATAAGACTCCATCCTGAGGTTTCATGGCAGGTTTACAAGCAGAAATTGAGAAGGGAGATGACACTTGGTGCCACACAGGGAACAGTTGGGAGCAGAAGCCTGCTCTGCCCACACCCTCCTTTTCACTCTTTACAGGATATTCCCTGTTCACAGAGTAGCTGCCAGTTTGGGGAAGCTGCTCACAGCCTCTCAAGTCTGATGCACAAAGTGCAAAGAAAACCCGGGGGAACACGTGCCCAAAACCAGCCACAGGAGCCATTGTATCCAGCAGTGCTCTCTCCTGCACCCTCACCAACAGCCTGTGAAGGATCCTTCCAGCACACCCCATCTGGCTGTGAGAGGCCACTGATGGACACTGAGCATTGTAACACACGGAGTCTCTGCCACCCAAGGGTGTTTGCCAGAACAGCTCAGCCTGACCCAGAGTCACTGCTGCTGCCAGACTCCACTGGCCTGACGTGACCCAAGCCTCCAAAAGGGTTTTGGTTTAATGCTCTTTGCTGTCCCAAAGCATGTAGTCTGCCAAGAAGCCAAACAAGGCCCAGCCCTGTGCCTGATAAACATCTCCCCATCTGGATTTCCCAAGCTTTTGGGAAAGTTAAGCAACTCTCACAGAAGACCATTTCTATACATATTCTATACATATTATTCTGTGGAGAGATGCACAGAGCCCTGTGCCACAAAATGGAGCTGAGGGCTGGAGCAGCAGAGCATCCACCACCCCCCACAGGTCAGCCAAAAATAAAAACTGTCATTCATCTGGGAAATGTCACAAAGCCCTTAGTCATTGTTTATTCTAAATAGCACCAGCTCCCATCTTCAAAGTGGTGTTGAATGACTGCAATTGCTAAATTGGAGAAAAGCAAAGACAACAACCCAGCCTTTTTGTGCAGGGGTTGCTGAGGCAGTGGATCCCTTGGGTTGGGGGAAGAAGGGAATATTCTTGCACCTGGGACAGAAGCCCCAGGAAGCAGCAGCTCAGTGCTCAACGGCTGCTGGAGATAACAAAAGGTGTTACAGGGTTCACTGCTGGCCGTTCATTGAAAATAACAAACACCCATGAAATGTCAATGGTCAATAGTTAAGTGGTTTCTGAACTCACTCCATGCAGGCTTCTTTGTAAATCAGTACCTGTGACTTGGAGAGGTGAATGTTTTCTTGGAGACAAGCTATCACTAGCAGCTCCCTTTCATGTCTTTCCAATCAAAAATTTCCTAATTTATAAGTGCCAGAAAGTTATAGGCAACCCATTTTGCTGATAGCAAAGTTCAGTTTTAAACTTGTCTGCAATGACACACCAAATCTTTTGCAAGATAGGAAAAAATAATTTATTTCAAGTAATAAAGAGGACAATGTTATGGATGATGAAAAGCATTAATGTTGCATCCCAAAATCTCACACACAAAAACCATTCCAGCATCACATTCAGCCTCTAAGAGAAGAGCTCAGCATTGAAATGCCTGCAGGGAAAGTAGTAAACAATTAGAATTGAAAAATAATTTGGTGACACAGCATTGACTAATGAAGCACAGTGAAATGTCAAACATTACATACAGATGAAGGAAAACAACTGGGAAAAGTAGAAATGTCCATAAATCGATTGTTACAACTATAAATTTCTCTAAATTCAAGGTAAATAAAACAGGAGTAGTGTATTGCAGATATCTGAGTGGCTGGAATGAAAAGCTGTACCTCATAATATAATTATTCATTTGATAATCGGTGAGTGGCAAACTGCATTGCAAACATCATGTTAAATAAACAGAAATACTTTGTGTAAAAGATGTTAACTGTCTTCACTACTAGAGATGGGTTTGTACAGGAGAGAGCACAGCTCTGACACAAAGCCTGGTGCTTTGGGATGTGTTCAAAGAGAAGCTGGATGTTCTGAGAGCCCAGTGGTGACAAGCAGCTCTTCCCCCACCATCCCCTGTCCTGGGGCTGTTGGGATAAGCAGCCAGGCTTGGAACACCCCATGGTTTGGCTCCAGACCAAAGCACAGCTGGGGTCACCTGCTGCCCCTCACCTCCTCCATGGGACACACCTGGGCACTGACCAGCAGGGATGCAGAAGGGTTTGCTTTCAGCTTATCACAAGCACCTACAGACACTCTCAGGCTGTCACACAAATCCCATTTTACTGCAGTCTCCAAGTTTTTCTAGCAGCAGCAGTGTTTTAAACATATGAGTTTACTTTTTCTGTTTTATTTTAGTGAACTCTTAAGGCAACCCTTAACAGGAATAATTTGCTCAAAAACAATGGCTGAGCATTTTTTAAATTATTATTTCCATTTGGAAGACACCACCTTCCTTTGCCCTCATCCTCCAGTGCAAGCATGTTTGCACAGGTGAGGTCTGTGCCACCTGCAGCACTGTGTGTACAGTTCAAGGGTGGCAGGGTCACAGTGTTTCCTTCACACAATGGCATCAACACAACAATGAGAAGTGAGAACATTTTCACACATAAAAGGGAAGCAAACACTGCACAGAAAACAACTCCAGTCCTGCAGGAAGTCTAAACTGGAGAAGACAGTAAAGTCCGAAGTCCCAAATACCCATCTGGGAAAAAGGTGAGCCTGAGGAGAGTTGTTACCTGTTGATACTCTGAACCTGAGCCAGGCAAGCACCTGAACAACAGAATTCTCTTCCTACACCTGCAGCTGTGTACGTACAGAACTGAAATTAAATATCCTGTTGGCAGCAATCTCTTAGGTTAGTACAGAAAAGCTGTGAAGACAGGAAAAAGTGTAAGACTTCAACTGTTATTTAAATTTGTATTGACTAAACGTCTTTTAGGAATCACAATATTTGTCACAACCACATTAAAAATGACTGTATTTATCCACTAAAAAACTTGTTAGCAGCTCAGTGTAAATTCTCATCATTACCTCAGCTCTTTCCTCAAGAGGCAACAACAGTCACCAAGTAAACAAGAATCCAAGTGTGGAAAGCCTTCCTCAGGAAACCCTCCACTGCCTGCACAGGGAGGAGATACAAGGTAGGTCTTGGACAGCCTCTTTAAGGACATTGACTGTGACAGTTCTCACACCAGCTGAGCTTTCCCACTGCACTGCAGGCAGCTTTAAATAAAATGAAACAGAATCATTTCAGTTTGGGGAAAATCCTGATGAAGAGAATCATGCTAATGAATATAAAACAAACTACAATTAGCATTATCCACAGCAGCCAGTTGACAGATTTCTTGGCGTGCTGTTCCAGGCGGTCGGACTCGTCCTTGAGCTTCTCGAAGTTCTGGTCTGCCATCCTGAGGGAGTGTGACAGTGTCTGTGGAGCAAAGAGAGCAAACAGTGTCAGCCTCACAGCTGCCAGGTCTGGCAGCTTCCTCCAAGAGAGAAAAGGTTCAACTGCAGGCAGGTATTGCCCCCAGTCTCCCCACTCCAATCCCACCTGGAATTGAGCTACAGGATTTCACACATCAGCACTTGAACCTCGTGGGTTACAAAACTGAGGGGACACAGCTCAACATGCACTACCTGGTTGTCCTGTTTGATCACGTTCTGGGCAGCCAGAGTGTTGTTTTTGAGGCTGCGAGCCAAGCTGAGCATTTCCTCAGCCAGCTTCTCCTGCATGTCCTGGTGGTGCTGCAGCACAGCATCCAGCTCCACTGCTGACTGCTTCTCGTCTGATGTGAGGCCTCTGCAAGAGCACAAGGGAAAAAAGGGATTTACACTTCCTTGTGGGTCAATCTCACAAGTTTTCCCCAGGTTCTACATCTCTACAAGAGGACAAGGCCCACTGAGTCAGCTGAAACCATTATATTTTGCTTTTTACAAGCAGACACTTCGCCCAATTTAAAGCATATCTGGGTTTTAAAGGTCATTGGGAAAACAGTTCCCAAAGCAGTGAGCACTGGAATGAGAAATTCTGACTTACTTTCGCTTCCTTATGTTCAACTCCTCAGAATCTGGAAAAATGAAAAAGTGATTAGCATGTTATAAACTCCCATGCAATCACATGATGAAAAAAACCATTCTCCTGTAAGGGAGTTTTGGATATCCAAATCCTACTTAGCCTCTACCCTAAGGAATATGGGTGTCAAATCCTACCTGCTTTCTGCAGGGAAAAGAGGACACCCAACATCAAAAGAGGGGAAAAACCCCAGCTGAATCACATCCCTGAGGGCAGGGTTTCAGCTCCTGTGTCTCGGTGTTCTTTCAGGACACGTTAGATTGGCCCAGCTCCAGCCGCTCTAACGGTAGCCATGGAAACCTCAAATTAATTCCTCCCAGTTCCCTACGTGAATAACATGGCTGTGTATTCCAGAGGAACTGAACAACACCTACTCAAAAGCACCCAGGATCACATGGTTTGCTCAGAGCAGAAGGGAACAGGAGCAACAATAAATTGCCCCTGCTAATTCTGTAATTAGAATGTCTGTTTCTGCATGAATGCTACAGAAAGAGCTTCCTGCAAGTCCCTGCCACCATTGATAACAACACTTCTGCTTTCATCTGTCAGGGTTTTGGGTTTAGTTTGTTTTTAAAATCTGCTGCCTTGAAAAGAAGCAAGGCACTAAATTAAAAGTACACTTTGGGAAATCTTGAACACCTGACCTCCTTCTTCCCCTCCCTGTAAGACTCAGGTTTGACTAGTTANGGGCGTGGCACCCTGCAGTGTGTGAGGGCGTGGCACCCTGCAGTGTGAGGGTGTGACACCCTGCAGTGTGTGAGGGCGTGACACTACAGTGTAAGGGCGTGGCACCCTGCAGTGTGTGAGGGCGTGGCACTACAGTGTAAGGGTGTGACACACTCCAGTGTGTGAGGGCGTGGCACCCTCCAGTGTGTGAGGGCGTGGCACCCTCCAGTGTGTGAGGGCGTGGCACCCTCCAGTGTGAGACACCTGGGGTGTGACCCCCAAGGACAATCCCACAGCTGCTTCCCAACAGTGCAGTCAGCCTGAACAGCAGCACTGACTGCACCTCACTGACTAAAACCCAGTTTATTGGCATTTCACAGCTCTCCAGGTGCACCCAGGACCATCCCAGAGAGGTGTCAGGCCTGAGGGACAGTCCTTGCCCTTGCATCTCACAGCAAAGGAGTGGGAAGGATGTAGGCAATGTATACTTTGCTTTTGAAAAGAAGTTTCCTACAACACCACCTTTTGACAAAATAGGAATCCAATATATTTATTCAGGCTTTCACAAGGAATGCCTAATAAGATTTTAACAACTGTTATTTTGAGATGCAAGATAAAAGTAAGCATAGGAACCAGGGAACTGATGAATATAAACACAGAATACTAGAGTCTTTTCAAGCTGAACTAGTAGATCTTACCAATTTTTCAGCTTCTAGGAGTCCCTTTAGGAAGTCCACTTTGCGAGAGTATTCATTCAGCAGTTCTGGAGCTGGCTTGCTATTGGAATTAAAAGATAATAAGATGAAAGCCAAAAGTTACCAGCATTTTCTAATGTTCTACTTTTCAAATAGATTTTTTAAAAAACTCCACATGGTTCTTCAAAGAAGCAAAAATAACAGGCTGGGAGTACACTTGCAACCCTCTGCAAATCACCTTTTCCAAAGCAGGGAGGGCTCAGGGCACAGGTTATTTCCACAGGGAAGCACACACTTCTATACTGTTTGTGGGCTATGGCTGACTTACAGGTAAGAGATTATCGAATCAAAGCGTCATTAATATTGGAAAAGACCTCCAAGGTCATCAAGTCCAACCATTGACTGAATTCCCATTAAACCATATTGCAAAGTGCCACATCTGCTCTCTGTTTGAACACTTCCAGGGATGGTGACTCCATCACTTTCCTGGGCAGCCCGTTCCAATGCTTAACCACTGTTTCAGTGAATGACTTTTTCCTGGTATTCCACGTAAACCTCCCCTGGCACACCCTGAAGGCGTGTTCCCTGACGCACATACCCACAACAGGCGCCCAGAGGCTCAGAGCGCTCACCTGGACTGCTTCTTCAGCTCCCGGAGCATGTCCTCCAGAGCAGCCACATACTGAGGGCAAAAACAACACTTTAAGCGACAGCATTAAAGAAATACACAGTCTGGCCAAGGCTGTGAGTTTAACACCACAGCGCTCCCCAGCTCGGTTACTGAGGCCCCAGACGCGGTGCCGCGGGGCCGAGGGGCGGGAGGGGCTCGGCAACCTCACCTTCTCCAGCCGCCACTCCTCGGGGTCCCGCCGCTCCGCCGCCAGCGCCTCGCACCGGCTCAGGAGCCGCATCAGGTTCAGCTCCAGCCGCGTCGGGGCCATGGCGGCACCGGAACTCGCCTCAGCGCCGGGCACCATCTTGGGGCGGGGCGCGGGGAGGGGCGGGAAGCGCCGGGAGGGCCGTGACCGCCCCGGTTTATTTAAAAAAACCCAAAAACCTCTCCCAAATCACCCCAAACCCAACGCCCGCACACGCGCACAGAGGTAGCTGCGGCTCGGCGCCGCTGGGGCAGCGCTGTGGTGGCTGCGATCGCCGAGCTGAGCTCTTCCCTCACTCCAGCATGGCGCAGCGCCGTGAGGTGCCGGGGCACGGCCGCGGCTTCAAGGCGCTGATGGGGGATCGCAGCTCGCCCTCAGGTGTGTCCCCGCACAGAGGTGAGGCAGCTCCGCACAGCACAGCCAGCATAGAAGTTCCGCCTTTACTCCAGGAGCACCAAAATCCTCCCCTGTGACACCACAGCCGTGTTAGTGCTTCCCCTTTCCCCATCCTTTATCAGTACTTCATAAAAACAGTAACCCGATTAAAGGCTTCCTTTGGAATAAATTGCTTGTTAGTCAGATATCGATAGAATACCACATGTATTTTTTAAAAGTGCAATATTTTAATAAACGTTTTTATATGTTGGTCTCAGTTCAGGGTATTTACCGCATTAACAGTTCTGTAAACCATAGAGAAAATTGTCATAAAATCATACAAAACATTAAGGCAACACACATTGACCTAAACTCACTGTTGGTCCCATCAGAGTCCATTGTAAGGCAAATGGAAAAGGCACGGCAGCGAAATGGGGGGGACTTGTTTCCTGTACACTCAACCCATGTATTTTATTCAACATTAAGCTTTACTTTCTTTGCAAGGTTTTAATTTAAAGTGGAGAATATTTGCTTTTAACAACCTTGCTTAACCCTTACAGTACTGTACATTTCCAGGCTGCCTCCCCCACAGCCACTTAAAAGACCATGAACAAGTTCACAGCCTTCAAAGGGTTAAAGCCAAAGCTGCAGTCATCTTCAAGAAGAGTCCAGGGAGCTGAAGAATTTCACTTCTCCACACAAGGAGTGTGAGAGTAAGGGTCTGAGAACCTGCGTTTGAGTTTTGCCGTGGGTTCGTAGTCATCCCCGAGTTCCTGAGCTTGGGCCAGTGCAGACCCTTGTGCAATGTACACCGACTGGATGCTGTCAGTCCGCCTTGCTGGCTGCTCCCTCCGCTGCACCATCTGAGGCTCTTCCTTAGCAAAAATCTCCTCCTGGGATTCTGTACATTTCAGCATCCCGGGAGGAAGTTTAATGTTTGCTGTTGGCATCACTGGAGTTCGACGGGGCACTTTAATCTTGGACAGTGTTAAAGAGTATCTGCGCCTTGAAGCCAGGGATGCAGAGCATGAATCTGAAGAGGTTTGTGGGAGGGAAGGCACTTTGCAAATGTCTTTGGCAGGCACGCTGGAGCTCTGAGCAGGGCAGTGTAATCCAGTAATTGCTTTAAAGAAATAAGATACTTAGAGACTGATAGCAGGCCTAAAATGTAACTTGATACAAGCCACTGTGACCAGGTAATGTTTGGTCACCTAGCTGTATGCAGCGAAAGATGTAGAATAAAAAAAAAGCACTTACTACCTTAATACTGACCTTCGGTATCCATCCGGCCTGGTTTGTCCTCCAGCAGGCTCTCTGTGCTCGCAGAGGTCTCCGAGTCCACGTTTTCCTCGTCAGAGCCTCGCTGGTCCAGCTCAGGTAAGCGGTAAGTGATGTCCTCCCTGCATCAAACACAGGCTGCAGCACCTCTGACACAAGCACCTTTATGCAGCTCATGTTCAGAGGTAAAGCATATAGTCAATTATTAATGCTCATGGTATTTTCTCTCAGCTAGTGCTTTGTACTTTTCCTTTTCCCCCTCTGAAGGCCTACAGAACAGAATTAGATCCTTTTGGACAAAAGGTATCCTGCTTTACTACCTGTGCTGCCTCCAAGTGCAAAGGGAATGGCCTGACCAGGTAAAGTGGGACTTACTTTTCTTCTTTTATTGACTGTATGCGATCGATGAGAATCTCCTTCTCCCGCTTGTTGGCTTCAGAAACATCTTCCTCTTCATGCACCGAGTCCAGCTCTGAGGTGCCACTGTCATTTCCTTTGACCTGAGAGCTTTTACTCTGCAAGACAGATTCACATGTAACACTTGTCAGTCACAAGCAGCTACACCCGTCCCAAGTTTCAGAGTGGAAGACAAATGAGTAGGTCAAAGGAAAGGCTGATGGAATTGTTGAAGAGTTGTTAGTTATCCATACAAATGTTTCAAAAAGTGAGAGAAAATTTCCTATTCACCTGATTTCCAGGACTTTTGGTCCTTTTTTTGATCTGTCAGGCTCAGCTTAGTTTTAGTAGTCACTTAATGAGTAATATTATGACATCCAATGTGAGTTACATACAGTGTCTATAAAATACCAGGTGATGAGAGAACAGGCCAGCAACCCTGCATGCAGTGTGGGGAGGAAGGTGCACCAGTACATGCAGTCCTGATTGTTCAAAAGAGTGTTTAAAACTGAGTTACAACCCGTGTAAGTATTTTGTGTGAGTAAGTTCATGCAAGAGGACCGTAAGAAAAACCCATGCACTGGAGCCAGGCAGTTGTACATACCAGCTTCCCCTCGTAAGGGGAAGAGAACCCAAGTTTTATAGGCCAGAGCTAGAGAGAGATGGAGACCAAATTCACTATATGCAGCCTCTGATCAGACACAGTTTGGTTTGTATTAATCAGTACAACAAAAACAAAGAGCAAGTGTATTTTCCCTCCTAGAATGTAGCATATTTTTTGCAAACCAGCCATCTCTGCAGTGAAGAAACTCTTTTGCCATGTCAGACATTCAATCTTATTTCCACTGACAGAAATACATGGGAATAGATTTTGACCAGTACAAAAGCAGATTCCCACCCCTGCACCCTTCATTTATCAGAACTTCAGTGCAGCTGTATATTTAGCTCCTACCTACAGCTTTGAGCAGTTGTTTCTTCCAACTGATTTCTGACTCACTGAATGGATGGACAGGATAAGTAGCACTCCCTCCCCAAGAAGTTGGTGTTTTATTTCAACACTTACCGTGTTCTGCCGAAGCAACGAGAGCCGTCGGAAAGCGAAGCTCTCTGCTGCTTCCAGCTGACTGATTTCTTCCATTTTTATCTTGTACTTCCTTATCTGCTCCTTTATGAGCATCTCTACACACCTGTGAGAAAGGCAAGAGCTTATTGAGCTGCCTCAAGGTTCCATGAAGGTTCTGAAACAACCATGGTGGGATGGGATGGTGCTCCTGGCCTGGGGTGTTTGTCACACACACGTGGCTGGAGTGCGACCACAGCGTGGCAGCCCATCCCTCACAGCAGCACTGCACAGTAATGGGGTGAGGAGTCCAACACAGCAGGCACAACAGGACAGGTAATGGTGACAGGTAATGGCACACGTTCCTCCTGGGATCACCAGAGCCTCCCATGCTGGCTGTACACAGTGGTGAGCAGACAGACATTACCATGGCTGCCAACAGCTCCTGCTGCTTCTACCTGTTGTCCCTGTGCTGGCACAGGCTGGCAGAGACACAATGAGCCTGCAACTGCCCTTCTCCACCTCTACGGCCCCAGGGGTCAGTAAGAAGTTATAAAAAGCTGTCATGTTTCAAACTCTGTTTTCATTGGAGGCAGAGGCAACACCAGCTATGCAGTGAGGATGGTGAAGGGTTCTCACAGCCAGAGTTGCTGGAGGGTGAGGAGAACAGAGAGGGTCAAGGACAGAACCTTCTTCAATTCAAAGAACAATGCAGAAGAGATCATCAGGGTTCCAAGTATGCAGGAGACAGCTTAACTCTGTATCACATTGTTTATTATGCTTTGTATCTCAGCAAAATAGATGATTAGGGTACAAGCCCCCCAAAAAATATATTATGTTGATGTAAAACACAAACCTGATAGTTAAGACTTATAGATCATCCTACTTTATGCTTAGTAAAACGGAGACAGGTGGAAGGTCTGAGAGGGGTGTATAAATTGGCAGCACTAGCAGAGCTAGAATTCAACAACTCTTGAAGCTCAGCTTCTCAGCTTGATACGAATAAAGTTGTAACAAATACAGGTAGTGGTACTGACCTTCCATCCCATTCCAAAACACTGCTTCTCCTCAGAGTGGCAAAACTTACATGGTTGTTTTTGAAACATCCTTCATGCTGGTCAGGGGGTCAGAGGTGTCAGGACAGCGCAAGAGGCACGGAGCAAACACAATGGCCAAGGCATTGGGGGACATGCGGTTCACATCTTCTATTAAAGCCACTCTGAAATTCAACATCCAGGGAAAGAGAATTTAAGCAGCCCTTGCTAGAATACAAACACCCTGATCACACCTTGCCAGAGTTCCTAAATAACATGTAAGGAGGCCTCTTGGACACTCAGTATGTACAGCAGTCCAAAGAAGCTTTGCAATTATCTTGTACCTACTATGTAGGCAATACTTCATGTATCAAAGGATCAGGAAGACACCCAGGTTAAGCTAGTCTGGTAGCTTCTCAGAAGTATGTCTGGTGATTCAGCATCTTCTCTTCAAAAATCCCATCTGCCCATGTTCAGAGGGCTGCTTGGGAAGTGCCCAGGATCCTTGGGCAAGAGCAGCCCCTTTACCAGCACCATTTATCCCTGCTCCTGGGACTTGCATGTGTTTATCCTCAGTTCACTACAAGCTCCTCTGTCTAAATCCCGGTGCTCAGATGATTCACCAAGGCTCTGAAATCTACCTTGTCTTCAAAGTTGTCCTTACCTGGTTTGATCCAAATACACCAGGTGGTAGAAGTAAACACACACCTGTTTGTGAGCACAATTACCAGCTTCAATTCTTTCATTTCTAAACCAGCAGAATCCCTGCACTGACACTAAAGGTGTTTAACACTTTAGAAAGCTTCCAAGAAGCATTCACAATCAGTTTCTCTACAAATGAAGAAATTAAAGTCATTACTTGACAAGATGGAAGATGAGTCGTTCCAAGGTATTATGATTTGCTTGTGGGAGCTGCTCCAGGACACTGTAAATGGCACAGAGTTGCTCCTGTTTCTCTGGCAGTTCTGCACAAAGGGAGAAAACACAAGATTGTAATTGCTGTGCAAGGCTGGTGGAAAGGTAAAAATTCCTAAATTCTGCTAAGTCTTACTGTCATCTCATTTAGCAACCCCTCATGGGACTGCAATTATCCTGCATTTGCAGATGCTGATGCTGTTAGCAATCATCAGATGACACACTAAGATCTCCAATACTGTCTAGGGTCCCTTAATCCCACTGAAGTTGAAAGAATCTAGGGATTTAAAGTATCTGTATATCCAGATCTGGTTCAGAATAACAAGAAGAAAAACCCTACCTGAAAGGAAACTTATTCACATGCTTACAGTTTTTAGGAAGAGCAGCTGTAAGTGATACATTAAAAACAAAAAAAACCCTGAAGCAAGATCAAATAAGCTAGAGGAGAAATTCCCTGAAAAGTGTTTTATGTAAAATGTCTGAAATCATTGTTGTAAGTACACTGGAAGGAGCTGTTTAGTCAGCATGAGCAGCTTAAGAATTTCTTTTCCCAAGGACAGAATGAGTTATAGAAGAAATGTTTTAAGAATGGTTTTAAAACCTACCTACAGCTCTGAGAAAATCATTGTACTGTGCTGAGGTCATTAATGGGTCTGGCAGTTCCCTCAGCCACTGCTTAAGGATCCCTGTGATGGTGTGAATAGGGTAATTCTCCAGTTTCACTGAGTTTGGGTCTGGAAAGAAATGTTTTATTTAGAGCAGTTCATTCCTTTGATGCACACAATGAGACCCCATAGAAATAAGATGAGAAACATTCGAAACTCCTGTTCACAGAATCCAAATGGCAATTCAGAAGTTAAAAACAGGCAAAAGACAGTAATTTAAAGGTATTAAACAGCTTTTGGCAGCCCAAAAAATACCATACAGCCTGCACAGTGAGCAAAAAGCTGTTTTTAAACACTAAGAAGTAACAGATACTTTCAGAGAGAAGAGAATTGCAGGGAAAACTGATACCCATGCAATGAAGTGCAAAGGGTGGACAACACTGCCTGACCTTCTTGCAGCAACTGCTTCAGCTCCTTCATCCGATTTGCTGATCCTGATTTCCTGTAGATGCCTTCTGTGTAGAGCCCGTGCATCTCCACGTACTCCAGCAGCTTCTCCATGACCACGGGGACCGAGTTCCTGTCACTGGTCAGGGCACTCACACACACCCCGAAGTGCCGGGGCTCCGCGTCCTGCTCGCCCTGGGGGTGGCACAGGGGTGATCCCACTGTGAATTCCCCTTCCCAAGCTTCCTGCTGCAACCACCTTATCCTTCCAGAAACTAAAGCTGAGTGTTTTATTCTGGCTTGCTACATGCCTTTGATCATAAG
Source organism: Trochalopteron elliotii (assembly GCA_024734555.1). Classification (NCBI taxonomy): domain Eukaryota; kingdom Metazoa; phylum Chordata; class Aves; order Passeriformes; family Leiothrichidae; genus Trochalopteron; species Trochalopteron elliotii. The sequence continues at coordinate 176,583 of JANPWX010000428.1, forward strand.
GCAGATTCCCTGAGCTGCAGCAATGAAGAGCCTTTATGGTTCACACTGCAGGATTTCTTTATCAGTTTGGCCAACACTGCACACACACTCTGTGAGGAGGGTTCCTAAATTAGCTCAAGCATCACCTCTAGGAGAATGCTCTGTTTCTGCAAGTGCAGGGCCCCTCTCTGACTACAGACAGAGGAGGGAACTGTTTAAGCAATTTTTTTTCAGTGCCTGGACATTCACTGTTCATTTACTGAGAAATAAAGGCAGCATTTTGCATGCACCACTCCTGGTACCACAGAACCCCATCCCAGATCCACGGGCCTTACCTTTTTCCCACAGGAGGTACAGCTGCTCTGGATTTTGGACATGCACTTCTTGTGACAAGTCAGCTTACAAACTAGAGAAAAGAGCAATTGTTACAAGCATCCAAATCACACTGAAACACTTTACATCTTGAATAATTCACTTTCTACATGGCCTGTTCACCAAGGCCCACCTGTAGGGTGCAGCTACAAGCAGCCTGCACACCTGAGGTGTGTTCACTCACCACTGCACAGACAGGCTTTCTCCATGGGCCAGATGTAGGAGGAGCAGTGCTCACACGACTGCCGGATGCTCACTTGGTAGCTTGTGAACACGTGGCCATTGTGCTCTTCAATCTGGTGAGAGACAGCAAGGAACCAGTGAACTCTTCCTGCCTCTTAAAAATTATTATTATTATTATTATTATTATTATTATTATTATTATTATTATTATTATTATTATTATTATTATTATTATTATTATTATTAAACCCATCTACCCTATCTCAGATTTTCACCTTTTATTTTACAATTACAGCTGAAAGCTTTCACCCTAAAACCAAATTTCACCCTATCTTAAGGCAGTTAGGTTTGCTGGAACATTTCATAATTGATTGGCTGCCTTAAAGTTCATCAGTACAATACAAGAGCTATAGTTTTGTTATTAATATTTAGTAGTTGTTTTCTTTCAAACAGCCCATGCATGAGAAAGCCTTCAGACTCTAAAAGAAGCTGTAAACAAGCAAGAAAATGCTTGAGTACCAGCTATCACTGCATGAGCAAAACCTCTACTTTGTGAAAACCGGTTTTATATTGTCACATCTTCATAAAGGAGGTAAGTGAATGAGCATGCAAAACAGACCAGAATGTCAGCACAAAAATCAAGCTCTTCAAAGGGTGTTTGTGTTCTGTGAGTGCACCTGAGGACTTGGATTATTGCAAGAAGAAAGCACTTACTGCACGATCTTGTTTCCGTTTCTTCTTCTGGGCTTTGGTTTGCTGCAGTGGGAAACAAAACTGGCCTTAGTCTTTGAAATTCAGACATTCAGATCCTGTTTTTTCCCTATTGAGTTTCCCAGACTTTACTTCACCTCCAGACATTCGAGACACTATCCTGCAGCTTCAGCTTGGTTTGAGGGTTGTCTGAGCTCACACTATCAACTTCCTAAAAACCAACTGAGCTCACTGCCTGATGACAAACTCCATCTCTCAAACCTCCAGAGAACTCCTATGTTTTCACCAAAGAAAATGCACACTTTGAGATTCTGAAAATACTAAGTTAAAAAATTAACAATTTCATAAAGGTGCATCAGCAATCAGAATGTGTTACACACATGATGTGGGTATGGCAAGTGTTTCCCAAATAATAAAGAATGCCATGGAAAATGTTTCTAGGGTAACACAGGTCCCTTATATTAAGAGAGCAACAGTGTTTCACCATCCTATAAACCAGTAACAAAATAACTTTCATACCTTGGGCTGCTCAGATTCCTCTTTCTTTGTATATCCTCTGATGAATTCATCCAGAAGGGATAGAAAGAGATTCAAAACCAGCTTGACTTCTTTCTCTTCCCTTTTTTGGGCCAGGTTTGTAACTAGGAGCTGGTAATTTTCCACCAGATCTTTATAGCCAACATGGATTTGTCCATTCTAAAGAAGGAAAAATACTTGTCAGACATTCCTTTTTGATACTGTTGAGACAGTTTCATATTTTCATCTACTTAAGTTCAGAGGTGAAAAAGCACAGCCATGATCAAAGTCAATGATAACAGCCCATGACAGAAACAAGTTAACACACTTCCCTCCTGCACTGTCCAACAGCACTTGGCTGACACAAAGCAGTGTCAGAAGAATATTGGAAAAACTGTTGGCTCCTCTCTTTGGTGTTTAAACACAGCAGCATTAAGAGGCTGAAGACAGCAAAATCCATCCATTTCTAAAAATAAATTTATGGCTGAGTGAATGAGAAAAGGAAAACAAAGCAGGCTGCTTGAGGTTACAGCAGAACTGTAATGAGTCTAACATTCAGCTCTGAATTCTATGCTAAGAATTGCTTTGTTGAAGAGCTGCAGGCCAAGCCTTTAACCTGCACGCTCAATTCATTTATTGCCTGCCAACTTTCCTTTAGTGGGACTTACTACTTACAGGAGCAGAGTACATGGTCTTGATGTTTCCTCTGAACTTCTCTGTGGCTTCAAAAAACAAACATTCAACACCAGACTTCTGGGAGCGTAAGTCATTGATCTAGAAAAAAATACATCTGCATCAGATTTCGTTAAAAAAAGAACATCTGAACAGAGTTAAGCTTCAGTGGCTGGGCTTAGTCATTTCTGACCATTCCAATTATTTAAAACAACATTTTTTTAATGCACTGTGCTGATTATACAAATCAGGAGGGTCGGGTAGTTGGGCTTTGGCAAACTCTCTCTTTACTTACAACTCCCGGGTTTTTTTTTTTAATGCAAGTTTTGCTGCCCGCTCATTTGTAAACAAAGAACTAACATGAATGCCCTGTATACTATTTAATGCAATATTATGCATTCAGAGACTTGAGGAAAAGAATAGGAAGGGCCCTAATGCAGATCTAACTCAGTCAAATCATCCAATCAATCCCCTTTTGCTTTATAATTATAACACAATTACAATCAACAATATTATTACACAAACTTGCACCTAGACCAGCAGGCTCTAAAAACACTACACAGTGAACAAAGAGTTGAATTTTATCATGGCTGGGAGCCTCTCACCTTGTTTAGGAGGAACTCATCCAGGTGTTTCAGCTCGTTGGCGTTGGCAATCTCCCGGACCATGGAGGCGCGCCAGTTCTGGGACACGCTCGAGATCTTGCTGATCTTGATGGTTCTGTTCTTCTTTGCTTTGCTGCTCTCCTTCCCAGCCTGGGGGCGGCCTGGCTGCCCCGAAGAACCTGCCAAAGAAATGGATTTGTACAGTCAAGCAGGGTGAGGGAATTCTGCAGGATTTGTTTCCTCGCAGAAAAGACGCACTGTGCCGAGGGTTAAATCACCAAACTCACCTTCTGAAACTTTCTGGGTTCCTCCTGTGTCTGTAAAGAGGACACAAGACACGAGGGAGAGGCCGTCTCCTTCCTCGATCACATCAGAACTCTCCTTAGCAATTTTCTTGTCTGGCTTTTTCCCCAAAAGTCTACGCAAAGGGCTTTTGAAAGCAGACCTGAATACAAAAGCAGATACAAGTCTGTCCCATTAGTAATGGAAGCTGGCACTGCCACAAGAACAGGCTCTAAACAATGACCCACAACAAGATTCACAACTGTGGGGAACATTTAAAGCCCAGCCTGCAGAAAAGCTCAGCAGCACAAAAAAAAGACAATGTGAAAGCACTCCTGGACTTTCTGGTATTTACAAGATCAGAGCACTACCTTCAGCACACACAGACAACACCTCACATATCCAAAACATCACTTCTGGCTAAGGAAGTCCCTGGGCTGCAGAATGCCAGGGGCTGGAGCAGGCCAGGGAAGCAGCATTACATGCTTGCTGGGTTCTTCAGCTTTTCTCTTGGTGTTGTATTACACTACATGAACCTTTAATCCCAGCTGTAAGTTGGTTCTTATTTTAAAAAGAACCAGTTCACAGAAAGCGTTATGCAAGAAGCAGAGAATCTGTTCCTCAGCAGGGTCAGATATCATGCTCAGAGCAACATGAAGCAGCGACACAGCCCCTCATATGTAGCTGATGCCAACTTGTGCCTCTCCACAAACACAGTTTCAAGGTGCCCAACTCAAGTACCAATGGAAAATCTCTTTTTTTCATTTTCTCAAAGCCAGGCCAGTCACACACACAACCCATACTTGGCATCCCCTTGCTGACTCGCTGGCTGCACGGGAACGGTCAAGTCTGAGGTAGGGAAGTGGTCACTGGGCTTCTTCTGCACTGAGTATTTCTTGTTGCCTTTTTCTTCTTCAGTTGGATCTGGTGATTGCTGCAGGAGAGAAGAGGAGTCAAAAACTGCATTTTGAATGACATAGATTGTTTAAATGGTTTTAAAAGATAGAATGGTGAAGTTTCCTTCATCAAGACAAAAGACCAAGAGATATTAGCTTCCTAATACAAGAGCCAAGTATATTTAATGTTTTGATCAAGGATCCATTTATTAAAAATTAGGTTTTCAAATTACTGTATATTTCCTGATGATTGTTTTCAAATGGGTATCAAGCAAAAAGAAAACCAGCCTGAAGGAACACAGAAACACACTATGGACAATTATTCACAAATCTTTAATATTTATAAACAATGATAATTAAGTATAAATATGCACAAGAGCATCAGTACCTGGTTCATGGCAACAGTCTGGGCCAGCGTTGAGAGGTCGCTTAATGAAGCTGAACTCCCCTTCCTCCTGTAGTAAGATGAGTTTCAGAACATATATTTTAATAAAGTCTCTGGCCTCTTTACATCTTTTAAAGAACCCACATATCCACACTACATCTGAGTCAGAACCCTGATCAGCCCTTGCAATTTACTTTTAGATGCAAAACGTACTGGAGAAGTGAAAAAGCATGGGAATGTCAGATTTCCTGCTGTATCAGAACATGCTTGTAAGCTGCAGGTCACTAAAACCTTGTTTTCAATGGGTAAAGGACACATGAAAATAAACTCCAGACACTATTTCAACTAATGCCCTGACTCTCCATTTTAACACAGCCAGGCAGGCTTTGCCTCTTTTGTAAGCTTCTGAAAACATTCTGCCCATACAGATTCACTGCAGGACTGGGAGCCAAGGAAAAGCAGCTGTTGTTCACAACTCCATTTGCTCCCATGACATGGTCCAAATGTACAGGCTCTCAGGAGTTCTCCATCAATTTTTAAACATTACAGATACCTATTTTCTGTGAAGTGAAAGAAAGGAAGCTGCCCTTACTCTAGCTGATCCTGAGGAGACTTATCCACACGTATCCTTCCATCCAAAGACTGACTCAGCACATCATTCTGACCAGCATCAGACTGTCTCTTTCCTTTCCACTTCTCTCTCTTGTACTTTAGCTTCTCTGGGTCATCCACATATCTCTGGATTGCAGAAGAAGTAGGGCTGTCCAGGTCTTTGGCTGCCCTCTGCCTCCTGATTTTATCTGCCCAGCCATCAGCAGGGCCCTGAAAGCTGCCAGTAGCAGACAGCGTGCTCCGAACAGTCAGTGCAAGATCCGTCGGCCTTTCAGGGCAAGTAAAACTTTGGCTGCCTTTTATTTGGTTGTTTTGATTCCCTTGTGTTTTTTTTCTATCAGCTGTCGTGTCCTCTGCTTCTGATCCAAGTGGGTGCTCAGCAACAGAACCACTTTCTTTTATCTCACTTGATGGTGGAATGTCTGAAAGAGTTTTTTCTTCACTTGGAATTTTCTCTCCCTCACTGCTTCCCTGAAGGACATTATCTTCTTGTGCTGTGGATTTTTGCTCCTTCTCTGGCTCTGGAGAAGTTTCCAGGGCCTCTTCAGAAACAGTTTGCTCCTCGTGGCACAATGCAGACGGTCCTTCAAAGGACAGGAGCACATGCTTGTTCTGCAAGTCATTGTGTTGCAGCCCCCTCTGCCGACGGGATTCCCGCTTCTCCCGGCTGTTGGTTACTTTCTCTGAGCCCTCCATCGTGTGCTTCTGGGGCAATGTGGCTTTCTCAGATGAGCTCAGGTCTTCAGCTTGTTCATTTTGAGCTTGATCTTCATCCTCAACAGCTTGATCTGGCTCTGACTCGTTTTTCACAGGCAGCTCATCTGTTGCTGGCTCACTCTGCTCATCCTTGCTCATATCATCCTCTTTGTTTTCCTCCTCCTGCATTTCTCTCTGCTTTTCTTCAGCTTTCTGCCTTTCTAGAACCATTTTCTGATATCTGTTAAGAATTTTTAATATGGAAACATAAATCCTTAATGCCCAGGGGACAAAAAAAAACTATCACCTGCTTAAATGCAGCCCAAATAGCAACACAGACCCTGATTACACCTACAGTCCCAAGGGGAGTGCAAGGAGGTGTCTGCTTGCCAGGACTGGCAGCACCAGTGCAGCTCAGCTGAATACAGCTCAAGACCTGAGAACTTACCCAGTGTCCACACTCCACTGACCACTCAAAACTGACTGAAATATCACGTGGCAGTAACTACCTTAAAGTTCATAAAATCCCAGAATGGTTTGGGTTGGGAGGGACCTTAAGGATCATCTCATTCCCACCCTGCTGCCATGGGGATGGGACACCTTCCACTATCCCAGGGTGTTCCACACCCCACCCAACCAGGCCTTGGACACCTCCAGGGGTAAAGGGGCAGCCACAACTTTCTTGAGCAACAATTTACCAACTTGTTTACTAAGTCACCCCAACACACAAACTGAGCTCAGCAGGTGATCAAATGGATGTTTTCATGCCACTTTGCTCCTTCCCCTTTACCTCTTACGCTGCAGGTGCCCCCTGGCCAGGGCCTGCAGGAGACAAACTCTCCTCCTGAGCTGCAGGAAGCGTTTCCGCTGCCGGTGCCGCCTCCAGGCCGCCTGGATCTCGCTGGCAGCGTTGTTCCTCTGCAGAGCCATCCTGACACAGCGGGAGCGCCAGCACGCCTGCACAGGGAGGTGTCTGAAGTCAGGGAGGGACACTTCAAGGTGGGGAGTGTTACATGACAGAGTTTGTTTGTTTGTTTGTTGTTAGGAAAATAAGGTTGGCAATTCTCAAAGATACCTGTAAAACTACAGCTGCCTGCCGCATCCTGAGAAAGCGTCTCCTTTCCAAAACCATCCTGAGCCAGCTCTGAAGGAGGATGATTTTCCTGATCACTTCTTTGTGTAGTGTGTCCTGTAGTATCTGCCGTTCAGCCTCTTTCATAAAAACCTGTTCAGTTAAAGAAAAGTTCATCAAGAAGCAGTTAACAGGAGCCTTTCAGCCCCCACTGGAGCTACAATAAGGTAACAGGTAAGGTAACAGATAAGGTTACTGGTTGACAGCTTGCCCAAAAAATAAAACTCCTTTTAAATCTCAGAGTTTGGATTCTAAAAGTCACTCGTGTCCTTACAGGCTTCAAATCACAGAACCCTTCTAAAATGCAAACATTGACCTGTTTGGCAAATGCCAATAGCAATGATTTCCCAAACTATCTATAGAACATGGATTTGTACTGTAGTCAAGAAACCAGGTTGGCACCAAAACCAAGGGGTCAAGTATAACCTCTCTGTTCCCACTTGCAAAAGTTAAAATAGCTAATTTAGGTACAAAAAGCAGACAAGAGTAACACTTGTAAATTAACTGTAGAATTTTGCAGTGTACAGAAGTATTTCTTATTGCATTACAGAAAGTTTCACAGACCTTGGTCTTCCCTATTTGATAGTAGTTTTCATTCAGTTTTAGTTTATTCAAATAAGCACAAATGTCTTCCTTGGAGGCTTTGGCATTTTTGGGTAGTAACACCTGAAACTGGTCGATGAATTCCTGTAAAAAGCAGAGACAGCAAGAGACCAAAGTTAGAAGGCAACTCCCAAGTTAAGGGTTTTAGCTCTAAAATAGAAATCTATTTAAGATACTTAAGCTACAGGGATCTGAAAATACTTACCTCTCACTCCAAACTCAGCTATCTTTCCATGTAAAATGCAGGCTACAGTCAGCCTCGTGTTAACAGGAAAGATCACCTGGATGTGATCTCTAAACCTATACACAGTTTTTTACAGAAAACTGATTTCCACATGGAGACAGCACAGTGCAGCACTGACTGGCTGCACTCAGAATGTTTTCCTTCGTGCAATCAGGAAGTATTTGGCAGAAGATGACTCACAACAGTTTAACTACAACTTTTTGCCATGCAGGCTCTCTTAAAACTGGAGTGCATTTTTACAGCTCATCCCAAGTGGGCATGAGTCTCATGTGAAGACACACAAGACATGTTTTCTGAAGAGAGCAGATATTCCTGAAAGCACAATCCACTTTCACTTCCCACTGTACCTGGAATGTGTATTTGGCACTGTAGCCAGACCTCCTGATCCGCACAGTTTCCAGCATGCCCGTGTACCGTAACTGCTGCAGCACCAAGCTCTCATCAAAGAGCATCTCCTTCTGTAAAACATCAGCAGAAAACAGCCAGTGAGAGGCTGAGGAGCCCAGCTGCTGTCACAGGCACAGCAGATTGCTTTCCACACCTTGGTTACCTTTCACCTGCAGACAGGGTGATAGTGAACAAGTTGAAATAAAGAGATTCCAAGGCTCATGCCCTGGATCTCAGCAGGCAGCCTCACCTTCTCTGCATTGGAGCGGATGCAGCGGATGAAGAATGGCTCAGCTCTGCCCAGTGTCTCCAGCAACTTGTTAAGTGAAGTCTGAAATGAAACAGTCACAAAAGTTTTTCTTCAGGTATCAGCATTTTCACTGGTGTTTGACAGCAGGACAGCTTCTGCCTCAGGAATCAGGTTGTTTCAGGTCTCATGGCTATACAAAATCCAAACAGATCCTCCCATATTGCTCAGCACATCCCTGTATTTGGTATTTGCTTTTAGCTTTTCTCAAGAGAATTTAGAGCAGGGTTTGAACATGCTCTCACAGTACCACTAGATCTGTATACAAGGATGATTAATACAGAGAACTCACACATTTCATGGCATAAATGGCATATCAAAATGTACTCTGACTTTAATCAAATAATAAACCCCACTTCAAAAAAAACCTCAAGAATAAAATCCACTTAATTTTCCAAGCAAGACCAGCCTAGACCAGCCCAGGAGGGCCTGTTCCTAGAGGTGTGTCACCTACCTGGAACTGGGCACTTATGCTGGGGGGTTTCTTCTTTTTGTGCAAGTGCAAAAGGGACTTCGTCGTCCGATCGTGCAGAGTCATGCTCATGATGAGCTTCAGAGATTTGGAATCCAGCAAGTTCTACAGAAAAGTTTTCATAATCAACAAAGTGCAAATCTTTCAACTATTTCCCCCAAAAGGGAAATATTTGGTCTGAAATGAGTCAGAATGAAACCAGCTAGCCTGAGTTCCACATTCAATGTTACATTGCATGATCATTTCTATTTTGGGCAAAAACATTTCTTAAGAGTGAAACCGTTTCACTGCCCTGTCCTGAGAGTGTAAGGTGAACAAGGAGAATCACATAATCACTGGATGTGCCTTCCCTGACTCGGAAGTGACTTTTCATTTTTATGGCATCTCCATATCTGTCTAATTAAGCAATTCTTATTAAAGTGAACATACACCTATTTTTTAGCTTGTCAGGATAAAATAACACAACTTTCCTACACTATAAAACAGTTCTGAAGTGAGTTCTGTCAATCAAAATGAAATCCACGGTGCAAAAAGCCCAAACCCAAGAGAAATCTAAATTTTCTGATTACCTTGGGAATGATCTGCTTTTGCTTGACACCTCTACTTTTCCTGTTGAAATATAAAAGATCATTTAAGAAAAAAAAATACACATGATTTTTGATTATTTCAGCAAGCCATAAGTTGGTGCAATTTATGAGGCAAGGTGAAGGACAGAAGAAAATGAGCACAACAGCACCAGGGTGTGTTCATGCACATCTCACAAGTGATCAACACAAGAAGTGCAAACTGCTCTGCAACAAGAACAATTTTTTTTTCTTAAATAAACTCTGTAGGTATTGGAAGCTTTCAAAAGTGAAACATTACCCTGAAGTTAAAGCTACTTAAAACTGCATTGTTGTACCCACTAGTGTAGTGTGAGTCATTCTCTTCAGCAACTTCATGGTCATTAAACTAATTTTAACACAAAGGCACTATCAAATAAAAATACTTGATTGAGAAGTTACAGCTGCTGGTGCCAGAACCTCTGTGAAAGCACCCAGCTGCTCCCAGGAGGGCAATGCATGTCCCAGCACCAGGAACTCTGGAATTCTGAGCAGGACACACACCTCAGGTACAGCTCTCACCCACACACAGACAGTGAAGAAGTGGAAGCTCTCAGAATGAAGGCTGCAGTTCACATCCTGCTGGTTCTGTGCATGCTAACTCTGACGTGGGGCAGGTTCCTGCTCTGAGCCACCCAGTTTACATTTACTTATTACACAGCAGAGCACAGACCCATTTCCTTCCACACGCAGAGAACTGCGGATGTAAAGACTCTAAACCCAGGAATACATCCAGCACCAGTACCCTGATTTTCAGGAAACATTTCTCACACCTTGTGGGAGGGAGATCTCACTATTGAATATTTTGCAACAACAAGCTCATGCTACATACTTGGGGTCTTTAAAGCAAGTTCACATGAGAAGCAGCTTTAACTTTCAGCTAATGCAATGAAGCAACAAGGTGTTCTCTACAGCCTACTTGCAGTAGGGGTGTTTTATTTTTAATTGTCTCGTTTATTGTTTTTCAAAAGACAAATTTGGGACAAGCATCATTTTTAGGGACTGGAATAACTGCTTGGTTCTTGTTGCACTTTCAAAGCAATACCCAGAGCACTCACAGGAGGTGGGAGCGGTGTTGAAGCTGACTGAGGGACCGAAGCAGCTCACAGGGATCATCACCCTGCCAGGGCAGTCCTTTAATACTGGCGATGATTTGTTCATGCATGTCTCTAAAATGATCCACAGCAAAACACAGGTGGCAAACAGACATACACAGCCATGAGAGAGGGGGAAAAAAGGAGTTAAAACCCCAAAAGGTTCCATAACCAAGTGTGCTCCAAAACGTAGCAGGTCAATCCCAGGCTACTTTTTCCTAAACATGAATGATTTTGATGACAAGTCAGCCCTTTCTGCTCCATCAGTGCTCTAAAATTTAATTGCCAGGGTCTCATACTCAACTTACTCTCTTGATTCTACCTTTTAATGTAAATTCTTGAGCCATCAATTCAGAAAATGGAGGGAAATTTAGCAAAATGCATTTAACAGGCAGGGAACCCTCCTGGTTAAGCCATGAAACCTTTTCAGGTAGATATAAGCTTCTTTATAACTGAAAGTAAACATTTTTATAGAGAGATTTGACCATTAAAATGAGGCCACTTAAACAGACTTACATCAGAAACGTAAGTAATAAACAAGCTGTTAGAGGGATACTTGAAGAAATTTTATGTTTAATTTCCATTTCAAACTTATTCACATTTAGCTTTTCAAAGTAAGCCTGGGATGGTCCTTAATTCGTGGCATGTTCCATTCTTTAAGCATGCACTGTGCTTGTGAAGTGCTGTGTCCTGGCATAGAACTTACCTTCTTTACTCTCCAGAGAGGCACAAACCAAAAATAACAGAAGTGTAAGAATCACTTCTGACTCTTAGATCCTTTCCCCATTCTGAGCTGCTCACAGAGGCAGCAACATTAATCCACAGGATTGTTGCTTCCCTGGGTACCTCTGAACTTTTTTGGGTATCAAGATTAAAGATATCCCAAGGAAACACATCTGGTAAGCTGTAACCAATCCTTTCACCCAAATTGGATATTTAGCTCTTTGCTTCCCCAAGTGACAGAGGCTGTCCAGGATGCAGTAATTAGGAAGCAGCATGAAGTCACTACTTTAAGTGCTCCATGGCTTCACTGTCACCCAGAGCACACTGAGAAAGTCACTGTGTCCTGGAAATGTGCCTCCCTGGCCTGGGAGTTCAGGCCTTTTGCTACTTACTTCTTGTTCTCACAAAAAGAAATGATGTCTTGAAAAGCATTTATATCGAAATCCTCAGAACAATCAAATGAGAAATCGAGCACTGAGTGGCTGCAAAAGGAACATGTACAAAGCCTAAATATCCATGGAAAGGCAAATCTCCCTACAGAGATACAGTTCTGTAAGACTGGCCCTGCCTCTGCCCCCTTCAGTGACCCAGACTGGCTGCACAGGAGCACACAATGCTAAAAGCTGCATACACCAACCACAGAGAACTCAAAAACCCAGTGGTAAATGGGACTGAGGCTGTCCCCAACATGTGGTGGCATTGGGTCTTATATAAAATAAGCTAGAGTGTTGTTTTGATGATATTAAAAAGGCTAAAGAAAACAAGGCAGAAGAAATAAAACTTGCTTTCCTTGTGGAAAGATCTAGTTGAGATTTGATGTATGAAAATCCAACTCAGCAATTCAGCTTTTCCCTGCAGGGGTTAAGGATGTGTTTCTCACCGATAAACTTTTTCTACCGCCGTATTCGATCTCTGGAGTTCTCCAAGGGGAATTCTGGGTCCTTGACGTACCACTCCTGTTAGGAAATAACCAAAAAATTGCATTTTGACAAAGATATGACCAGGCAAAAAAACCCCAAACAAACCACCAACTTTAGCAAGTAAAGTATCTATCCAAGAGCCTGCAGTTTTTATCCAGTACTTTATCAAGCTATAGTACTTTGATGCTCAAACTCCCCTCTACTAGAAAGGAAGTTGCAGCTACTCAATTTTAGTAGTTAATCCTGAATACTCATTCGATACTTCACAGAGGTCTAAGAAGATCAAAACTAGTGATAAGATGAGAGTACCAGAACTATCACCCCCAACTTTCACAAATAGGCCTTCAAGCCTGCTGGAAATGCTTCACTGACTGGAGAAGGAAAGCTGAATGACTTCAGATAAGAACAGTGACAATCTCCTCCATGTGTGAATACTAAACCATTTCCACACTCAGTTTGCCTTTAGCACCAAAGATGGTGTCTGGTTGATGAGGTTTTGCCACAAACTCATTCTGCCAGCAGAGCAATTGTAGAACATTAAGAATTTTCAGACCAGTTTTCTGTGCCATACCTGCAGTTTCCCAGCCCCACCTGCCATTTCCCAGCCATACCCACACTTCTGAGCCTTACCTGCAGTTTCCCATGCCTTACCTGCAGTTTTCTGAGCCCTACCTGCAGTTTCCCATGCCATACATGCATTTCCCCATGCCTTACCTGCTGTTTCCTGAGCCCTACCAGCACTTTCCTGTGCCCTACCTGCACTTTTTCCCAGCTCCACCAGCACTCTCCCGTGTCACAACTGCCATTCCCTGTTCCATCCATTCCGTTCCCAGCCCCACCTGCCCTTCCCCAGCCCCACCCCTGCTGCTCCCAGCCCCGCCTGCCATTCCCTGTTCCATCCCTGCCCTTCCCCAGCCCCATCCCTGCCCTTCCCCAGCCCCATCCCT
>JANPWX010000428.1:194918-215216 GCA_024734555.1 Trochalopteron elliotii
AAAAAAAAGAGAAGACAATGTAACTATTTACTCTGGCCAGCCTGGATAGCCAATTCTGCCCTAAGTTACAAAACAGGGACCTCAACATTATGTTTACACACAAAGTTTGGATGTTTGGCAATTTTATTTTCTTTAAAATGCTTGCCTAAAGTTGTTGACAAAGTACCACATACTAAAGAATGACTCCTTTCAGCAGAGTGACCTAAGAGAACCACACTTCTGCACAAAGGAGAAAAAAACCCAAGTCTGGAGCAAACCCCCCTCCAAAAAAACAGTGAAGGAACAGGATCTGTTGGCTCCTGCAGCACTCAGGGTGCTCTGACAGATGACACCATCTGCAAACAAGTCAATCAACACATGTCAGTAATACCAGGATTTCAGAGCCAGTGCCAGGATCAGAGCACAGTTGTATCCTCTAAATGCAGTTGGGTGGGAGAAGCAGCAAAGACTGGTTATTAAATACTTACAGACTGATAAAAATAAGAGAAGCTGTTTCCCAACCATTAAAACAAAACCACCTGAATCCAACCCCTCACCTACAGACTTCCAATACCAAAGTTCACAGTTTTAGCTGACTTCTGTCTGGGATCACCTGAATGTTATCTTAGTTTTTGCAGTCAAGCAGAAACTTAGTGCCAGCCTTCTGAAGAAAGACCCCATTAGTACAAAAACAAGCAACAGTGAAAGAAGAAATTTTAAAAGTAAAGACTTCCAGAAATATTCAAGCAATTATGCCATGGGGTTTTGCAGAGTAAAAGCTAAGTTTGCATAAACACAAACACTTCATAAAAACAGGTTTCACTTCAGCCACTCTTGTTTCTTACCTGCTCCAATTTGAAAATGTGCTGATTGAAATAATACTGAAGTTGCTCATTTGCATAATTTATACAGAACTGCTCAAAACTGTTGGTTTCAAAATCTTCAAATCCAAAAATATCAAGTACACCAATGGACAGACACTAAAAGAAGATGTGGAAATCTAGTTACCAATTTGTCATACAGTGCCTTAACCCCCAACAGATAAACAGCCCAGAGAGCACTGCAGTCTGTGCTGAAAGATTTTAAATATTTAATAGTTCTGTCTGCTGTGAAAACAGAGATGACTAAATATTACCAGGAAATTTACCATGGGCTTGAGAAGTATCAAGATTTATCCCAGTTATCACAACACATCATCTCTAGCATTGACTGTGAGGTCCAAACACACAACTGCCTGCAAAGACTTGGTTTGGTGAGAGACTTACTGTAACAGATTCCTCCATGTCCTTCTTGTTAAGGAGTGCATGATTGATCCTCAGAACAATCCAGTCAAACAGAGCACTGTACAAGGACTTTGCCATGGAATCACGAGCTGTTATTGCCTGCAGATCAAACAATCTTCAGAACTTTGTTTAGAAAAATAATCATTTCCGTTTCAAACCAGTGTCACTCACAGGTTACAACCCCAGCAGAGATAAATAAAACCACAATTCACCTTTAATTCAAACTTCTAACTTTCCAACCATCCCCTCACAAAATGTGAAAGTGTGCCACAGTAGCTTTTTTAATCCAAAAATGCAAGTTTCAGTTTCAATTATTTAAAATCACTCTACAAGTGCTCTTTTACTCACCTCATTGAGACTATATGGCAAAATAAGCTTATCATTAGCAGTCACAGTTTTTCTTTTTGTTAGCACTTCTACCAGGATTTCCCGTTTAACCTTCAAAACAAGAGAGAACAAGAGTTGCTGTCACCATCAAGCTCCTCAGTGAGTTACTTGACTGCAGCAGTGGACATACAACTTCTTCAGAGTATCTCTTTGACAACAGCCACATTTATCACCCATCAGTAGCTTTACAAGTCCTACAACTTGTTTAAATTATCCTGCTTACATTCATTGTGGTGGCAAAGAACACACCTACACAAATCTATTCTTGCTCATCTCTGTGACTGGTAAGTCAACAAATTCTATTTCCATGCTGTAGGTTATGCTCCATCTCTAACCCCAATAATCTCACTAATTTCATGTTTCCCCCTCCCACAAGACAAATTTTGTGGCAGTATCACAAAGGAGATTTAGATACAGCAATTGGGATATCTGAGTGAAATGCTGGGGTAGAACATGGCAAACATTAATGCTAAATTAATGAGAAATGCTCTACTTTCAACAGCTGGGAAAGAATGTCCAACACTTCGGGAGGTCCCACGTCCAAGCCTTCATCCCGACCTGTGGCCTTCTTCTTGTATGTGACATTGCCCAAATACAGAATAGCTGATAGTATTGAAAAGATCCTAAGGAAGAAAAATTGAATTATGTCAGAGTTTTTCTTAAGGGAGTTCATTATAACAGGTTAGCAGACCTAACTGTGCCTCAAGAATTAGTCTGTGGGCTCTCAAACACTCGGTTCTCCTCATTCCCTACAGAAGAGCTACATGTGATCCCAACTGCTCATTGCAACCCATGAACAATAACTGGCAGTAACAAAAGCTTACAGAATTCCACTTACTGTTTCTTTGTTGCTGAAAGGAAGCCAACCATCTCCATGGCTTGTTTTAATCTCTCGAATTCATGTCGGAGATCTTCCCCGTCTTCAATTTTCAAGTTATGCTGCAAAGAGAAATCCAAAACAAGGCAAGGAGTGAAACCCAAACATCACAAAAAGCCCAGTATCATTTATTCTCCTTCCTTTCATCTTTGACACAACACACAGACAACCCTGATCAATGCATTGGTAAATCACAGATTACCTGGTTGAGGTAGAAATAATCTTCAGGTTGCTTGAGGTGAAATTCTTTACGTTCCTCCTCATTGACTCCAAGTAGCAAATAATAAAAGACATGGTAGTTCCTGCAAAGTCAATACAATTCTCTCATGAAAATACAGTGGATTTTCTATTATTCTATGTAATTCAGATGCTCTTAAACTACTGCATTGACTTTAATTCTCTTGGAAAACTGTATTTCTCTCTTACCTTTCATCTTTTTCTTGAGAAACCAGACGAGATTTTTCAAGCAGGTATTTTTCAACCACAGCCCTAAGAGACACAGAAAATTAAATAAGCACGAGGGCACAAAGAAAAGACCTCAGAAAACATCAGACAGCAACTGCCAAGAGAGTTCAAATAATGAGATCTGCACTGAAATATGCAAGAGAAGAGCTTAGACACTACCTTAGATCTAAACCAAGAATTTCAGTAGGCCCTATATTGTGACTGGAACAAAGAAATACCCAAGGAACACCTCTCTGCAGTGCTTGGGTTTAGTACAGCTAACTTAAAACAGGCAGAGAAAGCAAGAAAGGTGCTGATGAGAATTGCCACCAGAAACAAGACCCACAGAGTGGTAACAATGTGTTATCCTGGAAGACTAACACTTGGCTGACAAGGCATGCCAAGGCAAAAGCCCAGAAATATCCCAGATATCTGTCTGATTCTCATCCCAACAAATCTGCTGGATTGTTATGTCAGTGAAGACCTCAGCCCAGAATGGAAACCAGCCAGCAAACCCCCTTCAGGGTGACAAAGTAACCTAAACAATAATTCCAAGTCCTTGACAAGGGGTACAATGATTGAGGACAAAGTTTGAGCACTTTTTTCTCAGGCTGAAGACAAAACAAGTGTATTCAAATTGTACCAATCTCCTGTGACTGGGAGTGAAAATATGTTAAATTCGTTCAGAATAACTCTCAAGGCAGATGTGGCCCAGAGTTCTCAGTCATTCCCACGTTATTGCAAATGAGAAGAAATCCAAAGAAAAGAAACACTGGAGCATAAAGGTCAGGGATTGCTCATGACACTCCACAGTTCCTCAGAACCAGCAAATACAGGCATTAAATATCTCATATTTTAAGACCTTTAGATATAAGCACACACATTTGCTTAAGCAATTTTATAGCTTTCTTTATCTCTCTAAATGATGTTTAAACTGTTTCTTTAAAATAGCTTCCTCAAATCTATTTCACTTCTCTCCACTCCTCTTAAAAATTCAGATCTTCTGTTTTTAAATGCAAAATGAAGAGGGCAGGGGGTGTTATGCAAAATCTTTCATTTAGCATAAAGGTAAAGAGACAGCAGCAGATTCTTAACCTGAGCCAGCTGTACAGCAAAGTCAGAATATTGTGCATCACCTGACAATTCCACAAAGCTCAGTTTACAGAATTTTAAACTCCACACCACCAAGCTATTCTCATATGAGCAGAACTCCAACAAGGCAGCATTTTTTGTATAACAGAGGCTTCCCAGTTCCTAAAAGCACAGAGATCACCCCCAGAATCAGCTCACTCTGTACTTACCCCCGGACAATACCATTCTCTAAATAGTTGACTTGAATGAACTTCCCAAAGCGACTGGAGTTATTGTTATGTGCTGTTTTTGCATTTCCAAATGCCTGCAATAAAGCAAAATGAGTTAATTTTCTATCAAACTAAACACGTCAATGCACAGCTTCCCAGGCTCTTCTGTTCATTGTTCAGATTCCCACTGGCTTCCAGAATAAATCAGAATACTGAGGGAATTGCAGCACACAAACACCACAAAGGCAGCCTAGGAAGCCCCCATGCACCTCACAGAACTCTGTGTTTATTATTTCACCCATGCAGTAATATTGTGGGACTGAGGGAAGGGAATAACACTTCGAGATATCTTCAGGAGTACAGAACAGGTAACCACAGGGAGAGAGGCAAATCAGCCTAATTAGGATCTCAGAGAAGACATTCAGCAGGGTGAAGACAGCACAACCACCATGAAATCACCTCTTCATACAAAAGTCACAAACCACATCCTATTCCCCCATCTATTGCTACCACTGAAAAAAAAATCATATTAGACACAACTTTTCTTCAAGAGAGACAGAACATTAATATCTCATTTATAAAGTTAGCCCAGGAATTTTCAGAGTTGTGTATTCAAAAAAACAGGAAAAGGACAAACAGAAATATTTTGGTTTACAGAACAACTCATTGGGCAGCTACTCTGCTACACAACACTGAAAAATGGAGTTTTATGATGAGGTGTTAGGAAAGAAAAAATACATATGGCACAAACCCTAACTGTGCATCTCTAATTCTTTTGTCAGATCATGAGTCCTCTGACAGCTGCTAATACACATAACACAAAATCCTCTGCATGAGCCCCATGTAAGAACTACGAAGGAAACTTATTACATGTGAAAGTCCAGTACCATTAGTTATTTGGAATGTCTTTATCAACTCTTAGCAATGTGCTCCAAGGGCAAGGGAAACTTGTCACCCTTCTACCACACAGCATCTAAAGCAGGAAACCTCAGCAAAATGCAATTATTTGCAAAAACATCCTGCTCGGGGTAGACTGTCCCAGCATCTCCTGCCACATATATTTCCTCTTAAAGCTCCAAGCAATGAAGTCCTCCATGAGGAAACCCTCCTCCCTCATACAGAAGCCTTGTGAAATGATGGCAGAGAGCTGTGTAATCTCCTCCTCCACACACACTCACTCCCACATCCGGAGCACGATGGATGTGTGACTGCACTGCACACAGCACACAGCTGTGCACACCCAGCCATGCTGTACACATCCACTTAGAGCTATTTCCATGGAGAACATTCTCATTCTCATTATCTGGATGCTGAAAGTCTTCCCTTCTCTTCTGGTTTTGGGGTTTTTTTCAAAGTACCTTAAGGGTTTCAGCAGTGCTGCAGTGGAACTCTTGGGCCACTAATTCCAGATCAGGTTCTCCAAGTTCTCCCACGAGCAGATTTCCATCACTATCTGCATCCAGAGCATCTGAAAAACTTCCTATAAACTGGGAGAATGTCCATAATTCTTCAGGCAACTGTTATTCCTGACCTAAAGGAATAAGCTCAAGGAGCTTTTCCTGTGCAGAGTAACTGTGCTGCAACTCCAGAAAAATCAACAGGCTTCTGTAGGGAGAGGATTTGTATCCAGAAGTGCTCACAGATGGCTGAAGGGAGAGGATTGGTATCCAGAAGTGCTCACAGATGGCTGAAGGGACAGGATTTGTATCCAGAAGTGCTCACAAATGGCTGAAGGGAGAGGATTTGTATCCAGAAGTGCTCACAGATGGCTGAGCCTGAGCTCCAGCTTTGGATTTTCCAAGACCACACCACACATGTTACAGTGCCAACAGCATCCCCACTCAGATTTTTCAAAGCCAGCATTGCCCAGCTACTGGTATCTCTTTGCAGCATTCATCCATCAATGTATCACCCAGATTTCCTTTTTTTAGAGCCCATTTTGCATGCATATACATATTAATAGATGCATAAAATCCAGGTCAGCTCCTTGCAGTTGCCAAACCAGCAGTGAAAGTCCTGTGACATCAGCACAGTGAATTGTCAGTAAATCAAACCCCTCTTCCTCTCCAGGACAGTGGCTCAGCTCCTGCTCTCTGCAAAACACCATCCAACTTCCCATTCTGGGCTTTGGGAGATCTGCTGCAGTGAACTTTGCCAGACTACAGAGTAATGGACTTGTAAAATGATCCCAGAAAACATTTTTATAAAGTTTTCCAACTTAAGCCACCAGTGAACTATCACTTCACCAGTTATGTCCAAGGAGCCAAACCACAGTACAGCTACATTTGCAACATTATTTTTTATCAATAAATATTTTTGGCATTATAGAGTTAAGAAATCCCATAACTCAGGCTTCCTGAAAAACTTTTCTTAGTGATTACTCATGTAAGCAATGAATACAGTTTAAAACTAAAGGCTCTTATGATCTCATGTGTCTGGTATTTAGTCAAAGCATACAGCAAATTCTTAAAAGCTGATCTAATATTAACAGTTTTTAGGAAAGTTTTCATGTACTGGTTTCCTCAGAAGAGCCTTTAACGTCTACAACTTTTTAAAGAACATCCTAAGTCAAGTAACATTTTGGGTGGGGTTTTTTGTTTTTTTTTTTGGTAACATTTAACTTTAATGACTTTTACCATGTTCTTCAAAATACTTTGAAGAGTACAAAATAAATTCAGAAGATCTGAGGGAACAAGAAAACTTCAGCTAAAGATAACTAATCCTTTATATAAGCAAACCCATTCACTGTTTTCCCTTGTGAGTCCATGAGAAGACAAATAAAACCAAAAAACTAAAACTAAATCACTCCAATGCACAACACCAGCTGCATAAAACAGGGTGAGCCAAAAATAGCAGAGCAATGGCAGCAGGGATCAGAGCTGGGATAGCCTATTCTGGGAGGCAGGAAGTCATTCAACCCATCCTCTTACCTTGGAATGCAAGAGGCAGAAGCTGGAGCCTGACACTTTAAACTCTTACATCAGAGATAGATATAAAAATATGCAGAAAATCACTGATTTTTCCTTTTATTTGTTAAAAAAAAAAAAAAAAAACAACCCCACACAAATGCTCCCAGCATGTACCTCAGGAACACAACAAAAATCTCATTTAATTGTTTTATAAGAATTGCCAAAATCTGAAAAAGCCCTTGAGAGTTTCATGTAAACCACTCAGCTCCATGGCAGAACCACCACTGCACACAGACCCAGCTTCTAATGTGCCACAGACCAGGGGAGACTCAAATTCCACACCCTGGCAGAGGAAATGAATCCTCCAGAGCTGATCTTGGTTTAACAGTGGTCCTCACAACAAGGCAACATCACATTTCTATCAGAAAAACCAGGGCCATGCAAGCAAATGGAAAAAGGAAGTTCCATTCCTCCTTTGATTACAATTCTTAAAGCAAACCCATGCAGATAATGGCCTCAAAACAAGCACCTTCCCTGGAATAGAACAGGCTACACCCACGAGGTGCATGTGCAGGATTTGATGGCAAACAGAAAACAAAACCAGAGCTGAAGCTCCACTGAGCTTCTGCCCATCTCACCCCAAGGTCATGAGCACAGCAGGCCTGGCATGAGGGAAACAGAGCTGGCAGCAAATTGCTCTGCTCTTCTCCACAGAATTGTAAAGCATAAAACTTGCTATGATTAAATTTTACAAGTTTTGAAATACGGTGACTTCTAGAAAATATGATCCCCCCCCCCAACTGATTGTGCTGTCAATAATAATTCTTCTTTAGAAGACCAATTAATAAAAGCTTCCTGTTGGAATTTCCATTTTATTTGGCCTTAATTCTTTCCAAAGACTGGTTCAGCATCATTGAAAAATCAAATGGGAGTAAGCAATGATTTTCAAAATAATACATGAAGAATTATGACACCCCAAATATTTTCATCTGTCCCAACTCTCCTCAGCTCCCATTTCAGAGAGAACTTTCAGCACACTCAAAAAGTAACTGAAATTCTGTAATAACCAGGGGACACTGAGGGTTACAATTCAGCAAGACAGAAAGCCAAGGGGTGCTCTGTTGCCAGAAAACAAAGTTCCCATTCCCTCGGTTCTCTCACCACAGTCTCCCATCTCCTAACTCAATTTTCTGCCACTTTACTAAATTAACTGGATTGAAGAATAAGTTAACTTTAAGTATCCAAAATAAATTCAGTCTAAGCACACTGAATTTTATAGCTGAAACAAGCAGTTAAGCTACTTTTCCCTGATGAAAGGAAAGTATAAATTTATTGGGAACTTCTTCAGTGTGTATGGAAAGGTTTAATTGTCTTGTTTGAGACTATAAAATAAATAAAGGTTTGATTCATTATTCCCAATTTGACCCAAAAAATAGTTCCCCAAGGTTTGATTCACTATTCCAAATTTGACCCAAATAGTTCCCAAGTGTAAATTCCTTCTTAGGATTTCAATCATAAGTAACTTCAACTTAGTCAATCCAAGAAGGCAAAGCTTCAAAGACAGGGAACTATATTTTAATTACTAAATTTAGAAAAGGTTGAAAAAGTCAGAAGTATCTGAAAACAGAGCTTATATTTATCTTCCCACCAGTTTTAAAGAAACTGCTCTTCACTAGAGATGATCTCCCTTAGTCTGGAGATACAAGTAAAACAAAAAAGAAAACAACAAACCATAATCTGAGTGCAATTCCTACATAGGAAAGGCACCTGAAAGTCCATGAACTGTTAAAGACCAGCACAAAGCTCAGCTTTAGGCACCACTGTCCATGGAAGCAGCCTCCCTTCCTGATCCCTCTCCTCTGGGAAGCTGCAAGCAGTGCCAAACATAATCAGAATTATTGCAACTGAACTGTGCTTATGAGCTGCCCTACAAGGAACCTCTAAACCAGCTCAAAGGGGAGCTGGGATGGAGCCAGAAGGAGCCCTGATCTGAGGCTCAGAGCTGCCCCATGACCACGCTCCTCTCACAGCCCATGTGACAGCAGCTGTGCTGATAACGTGGTGAATTTTTAACTACACTGCCTCAGCATCTGGGCTTTCATCTCTCAGATGTTCCACAAGGCAACATCAAGCAGCATTTAACATCAAATCTTTCATGGTCCAGCCCTAACTCCGTTCTTCAGTCTAGAAATTGTAATCAAGGAGCAAAAATATTAACAATAGTTTATGTGTAAACTGTTCAGAGATTTGAACTCAGATTAATCAGCCAACTCAGAAACAGCATTTAGTAAGAAAAGTTTCCCATTCCCTAAGCATGAAAAGATAAAATTACAAATCCACCTCCATAACATCTTAATTGTGCTCACCCCTCTGTGCTAGAAACAGCTGCTTTAACCCCTTGAACTTTTATAGAAGGTCAGCCTACAAACAGCCCCTTTTTACTTAGGTAGCAGAAAAATAAAGAGATCACTAAAATGAGGAAGTTCTGACCCAGATTGCAAGCCATTTCTACATCATGGAAGTTTTTAGTTGAGAATACATTTTCAGCTTTGATGAAGATTCAGAATAAAACTTCGAAGTTAAAAAGAGCATTCTCAAATAGTGTGGGCACACTGCAAAACAGTCTGGGCAAAAAATCCCCAGAACCATTCATTTTAAAAAAAATCCCTTGTAGCACTTTAGTTCCCATCAGTAAAAACCCCAAATGAGTAATCATAGATGGATTTAGAAGTGACCAGCTCTAAGAGGAGCCTGCAGGCAGTTTAACTTCCACAAAGCAACGTAAACTTTCTCTGCATCCCTCCCCAGGACCAAGAGTTGACTTTTTTTAAAAAATTATGCTTAGTGACTGAAATTGGAAAACATGGCAGCTTCACCCATAAGAGATAAAAACTGGATTTTACCTCTTATGTTCTAAGCCTGCTTTTTCAATGCACACTGAATTTACATGGACTTCTATTCAATTCTGAAAGATTATTTTCTTATGAAAAGCATTACCAAATGCTCAGTGGAAGTCTGAAGAAATTGTGGTACTTAAGACAACCAGTCTTAGCATAGAAAAATACAAATATCTCTTTATGAACATGCCCAGATTTACACAACAGCCTGTGACTGCAACAAAGTCATGAACTTTAATTCTGAGCCCAGGAATAGGTGCACTGGTCACTCAGCAGACACACGGGACATTAAATCTCTGCCTGGTTTGACACAGCTGTACCAGCTCTGTAGACTAGGATATGAAACACTTAAATTTATCAAAGGCAGAGAGATCAGCTGATCACACAGGGCTTTCCACTGTGACCCCTTCCTGTTTTCTATTTAGAAGTGCAAACTTGAACTCCAGCAACCAACAAGCCTCAATTTTACTTCTTCTTTCAAGCAGCTGAAAGTAACACCAAAAAGAACTTGCAGATATTCCTCATTCTTTTCAGAAGAGCTTTAAAAAAACCTGAACTTTTTTTATGAAGACGTTACTACATTTGAAACTAAACTTAAAAATTATAAAGGTGGTGTTCAAGCTCTTTGCTGTTGAAGATTTTGTTATGGGTGAGCATTACATCCATCCACACTTCCAGAGTTTTTCCTTTAAGAGAGTAAATGACCAAACAGATCAGTTTAAGTTTATCCTGACATTACCTAATACAGGGCCAGCTGTACCCCCTCCTTCTCACATGTTTAGTTTTGCTTTCTGTTGGAAATGCTGTAATAATTAAAAGCCAAAACAGACTCCCACTTTCTCCCCAACTAAAAACGTTGCTCTCTTCCACAAACAGCTGTAGAAATAACTCCCTCAAAAAGTGAGTTCAGTAAAATGCTCACACACAAAGGCAGGACCACACCAAGCAGGTGATGCTTCAGTGGAACAATATTTATGAAAAATTTGCTTATGATTTGACTCAAATGCCATCAAAACCTTCAGATGGTAAACTCTGCCCCAGATTATTGGTGTTTAGGCGTGCAAAGTTAAGACATATACAAATTGCAAGCAACAGGAAGTCAAGTGAATGTAATGAGGAAAATCAATTAGAAGCAGTTGGGTAATGCTGCCAAGCACCACTGCAGCCCAGTGACATTTAAACCCACACCAAGTGACAAGCCTAAACCAGTGACATTTTAAGCCTAAACCAAGTGACTCAAAAGCAGCATTCAAGAGCAGCCATTTGAAGTTTTTAAAAAACAACATGCACAGAAGGCAACTTGAGCATGAATTTACCTCCAGAACTGGTCCAGCTCCCAGAATGGTTCTCTCCACACCACTGGCGTACCCTTTCTGGCTCAGTGCCGTGAGGCAGTGAATTAAGAAGTTTGTGCTTTGGGTTTTCCCAGACCCACTTTCACCTGATATAACAATGCACTGATTAACATGTTTTTTAAGCATCGTGTGATAGGCCACATCAGCAATGGCAAAAATATGAGGCTCCAACTTCCCAAGCTGATGGTTCTCATACATCTTGACATACTTGGGGTTATAAATGGGCAGGAACTTGAAGGGGTTAATTGCAATCAGGATACTTCCTGCGTAGGTGTAGATTCGGTGCTTCAGGAAGCGGCACTTGAGATTCTCCAGGAGCGTCGTCTCCGTCAGGTTGGGCAGGTTGCAAAGGTCATCAAAGTCCTCCTGGTGCCAGGGCAGAAAACCCCTCTCCACCAAGCGCCGAGCCTCCGTCTCCTTGGAGAGCAGCTGCATCTGCACATACTTGATGGAGCCATCAGTGTTCCTCTCCTGCAGGAGGAAGTAGTAGCCATCCTTCTGCGGGTGCTCGTCCTGAGCGCGCCGAGGCCACAGCAGAACCCTGTGCACAGGAGAGTCGTTGATGTCAAGTACCCATTCTTCTCCACCTGATTCTTTCACCTCCACCAGCACGTAATGCTTGGAGACGTCCAAGTTTAAGATGTTAATCACATCCTTGATGACATCTGATGATGTGCTGTCTTTGGTTGCTGTCACTTTGCAGCAGGGAGCGCTTTCTGTTGAGAGCTGGGGGTAAATATGAAGATTATAGGCTGCCTTTGCCTGGCAAACTGCACTGTCAGCATCTTTTAAACTCATTCTGTCCCCAGATGGGCTTCAGTCTTCCACCCCTGCTTAATATGCAGTGCCCATTGTCTGAAAATAAAAGAAAAAATGAAAAAATCAGGTGTTAAAAAGTGTGTACAACAGGTATTAGGGCAAGGTGTTATTTTCTGCAGGATGAGAATACAGTTATTTGAGAATACAGTGCATTTGTTCTTTAATAATTACTATCAGTGATATTATTTTGAACAGCCTGTTTGGGATATCCTGTGAGTGGGGAGCTGCCACAGCACCTAGTCTCCTTTCACTTTTCCTTCTATTCCCATGCCACCCCTTCCTCCCTATCATGGCACACAAGAATTCACACAGCCAAAGGAATATAAACCAGGATCAATGTCCAAACTAAAACTTCCTTGTTTCCCCAGATTAGTTTTAGCCCGGATGCTTTCCTTGACCTGGTCCACATAAACATTTATCCACCCTCCCACAGAAACTCTTCCTTAAAGCTGCACCAGCAGCTTGAGGCAGAAACAGGGTTTGGTCACTTCTTAATTCAGCAGTGACAGTTTAGAGCAGCCATGAGCTATGCAGAGGGATCAGTGCACACTGACACAAGGAGGAAAATGGTTCTGACACTGAGACCCACATTTTTTCCACTTATTTTCCCTAACTAAGCTCTTTCCATGAGAGGTACAAGACAGGTCCAGCATCTACCCCACTGAGCTTTCAGGAAGCAGAGCCCCCAGCAGCCTGGAGCAGACACCCAACACACCCTGACACATCACAGGGGTTTCTTCAACACAGGTCATTAACAAGGCCAAGAGGCTGCTCATTCCTCTTGAGTGAACCACATCCTTGCTACAGAGAGTTTGAACAAAACTTTCATCTGCCATCTTAGGCAACAAAGTAAAGTCTTGCTGCAACTACTTTTCAGCAGTAAACAAGATCCTAAATAACCCACTTTGTCCACAAGCCTTTACATCCATCACAGCAACTCCTTCCTCACTGGGTCAGGAACCTCATTCACACATCTCCAAAAATTAGTCATTGTGATTGCTTTTTCCTCCCTTCAGCCTTGGTGCAGGCCACACACGTAACTCCAGCCTATCAGCAGCCCCAGAAGCCAACCTCTTCCTCACTGCCAAGATAAAAGTCTCTAGACATCACCACCATCTGTGCCTTCCCCAGTGATTTTCCTCTCATGTGCAGTTTGGTGCTCCCAGGTCACCAGGACTAACTTTGCCCATGTTGCTTTAGCTCCACAGTTCCTTTGCTTACCAAGGGGTACTAAAAGGAGAAGGATAATAAAGTACCCCTTTGTTTTAGCAGTCTGTAAAACTTCATACTGAGAATAGCAGTTCAATTTTTGTTTCAAGAACAAAGTGTTCTAATTATACACTGACATGCCAAATACATTTAAAAAAAAAAAAGAGGAAAGAGGCAGAGAAATGCCAAAGAAGTTACTTTTTGCCACTAAACAACTGCACAGGAACTTGCACAAGGCCACAGAGAGTAATCATTTCAAATTAAAATCAGTAGAGCTGGAGGCTTTTAGCTGCACTTCCAGTGCAAGTAATGAATCACTTCACAAAACATATGACATAGCTGTGGCTCATGAAGAGCCTCTGAGGAGGGAGCTGTGCTTTCAGGGCCTCTGCACAGACAGCTTACAGCAGACACTGCCACACAAGCTGCATCATTTGTAGTGTCTACTCATCTAAAGGAAGGCTGAATAAGCCACAGATGGCAAGACAAACCACAATACATCCCTGATCAAACTGTATGATCCTCCCAAGAATGTTTTGCCCCATTAAATGTCATTCTCCATTCATTAAGCAGGGCTGGTTCCAAGAACCTGGCCACAGAAAAGCTGGAGCAGTGAGCTCCAAGTGCCCTCTCCATTTCCTGTAATTATCACTGATCAGTAAAGAAGTCTGAAGCACCTTTGAAGTAATTAAGCAAGTGTTAAGCATTCTTAATATACACAAGCTCAAACCTTGGCACAAAGCAGAATGCACAGCAGACTGCTGCTCATGGGGAAGATCCATCTGAGCACAGACAGAAGAATAGAACAACAGTGACCATTTTCCTCTCCAGCTACTCAGCCAGTTCAAGGGACACAGCCTTTTGCAGACTTCCTTTTTTCACCCCCCAGCAATTAGTTTCAGACACACAGTCTGCTGAGTTAGAGGAAGTCCCCTCATAAGCATTTTGACCAAAAGAGCTCCCTAAAAAACCTTGCACCAGCTTTTGGCCAACACAGAAGAGCTGAACCTCAGCGCTGACCTGTGACTTTACTAACACACATTTCCTAGCCTTGTCTCATGTCAGCCACCCAAATTTGGGACATTGCTCAAGATCCCAGCTCACACTTTCCAAAGGGGAAATCAGAGTGCAGATGCCACTTCTCTACAAGTGACAAACCCAAGGGCATTAGAGCCAGCAGGGTCTGCTCACGTGTACAACTGGAAAATTCAATTTTTCCATCTGAGAATGTCCACATTGCAGAGATTTGAGGAAAACCTCCTGGTCTCCTACTACTTGTGATTTTCTTAGAAAGGATATCAAATTTATTTGATGATTTTATTTTGCTCTAAAAGAGCAAAAACCCTCTGGCTTCCCACTAATCAATTTTTCAAGCCACAAATTAGAACATAAAAGCAAAAGAGCATTCACTGGACAGATTATAAATTGGTTACCTAATGAGTCCCAGTATTCAACTAAGGACAGGTGTCTTCAAGCAATTGGAGGATGAGTTCCTAGTGAAGCTGGATTCCTGGCATCAAAGTAAACATTTTCATGATGGCACTAAAAGAAAGAAAAGAGTCACTGATCAAGAACATATCACAGAGAGATTGAAAAGGCAGCGAGCAAGAAGTTAAATCAATTACATAGTTCAGTAATATAGGAGCAAGAAAACAACTGCTAAACAAATTTCAGCTGAGTTTACAGACATATAAAACTTCAGCTTTATCCAAGAACCAATCTATATCAGAGGGATGGAAGGGAAGCTACCCTGAAATAGGTTTGAACAGCAAGGAATTATTTGAACACTGTATTCTACCACAGCACCACAAGCATGACAGTGAATGCAATCTCCAGATAAACATAAATTAATATTTGTTAAGCAGCCATACTACCCTTGTGCTCAGAAGATACAGGACCAATACAGCATCTAGAATAAATCCAATTTCAATTAAGTAGCTAAGGGCAGCAACAACAAGAACAATCCCAAATCTGTTAGAAAATACCCCCCTTAGAGGCAAACTCTGCAAGCTTTGTCTGCGAGGAGCACACAGAGGACACTGTTATCAGGGGCAGTCCTTGCACAGGACCTGCAGTTGGGTACAATCACCAGGCTGGAGGACAAAGGCACATCACAAGGCAGAGGCTGGAATTCACAGCTAAACAAACTCAGGCAAACATAAGACATAAACATCACCAGAGGGTTAAACCACACTGCAAAAACTTAACTGACACCAACCAACGAGGTCTGGTTGCCAAACCTATTTTTAGAAAATCAGCCAGCCCTCAGTAACCAAGTTGTCTCATAATTAGAAGAGTTAATTAGGTATCACCCTCTCGTTTATGTCAAGAGCAGTCTGAAGAGATGATTGTAATGATTCCTTCTCATTTTATGATCTCCAATTACTTAGACAATTTTTAAGCAACTGAAATGTTTATTTAGTGTGATTTGGCTCGTCAAGGAAGCACAAGCCTGAATTCAGGTGCAGAGAATACTGGAAGTAAAAGGAGAAAAACAAGAAAGAAGGTAATACTGAAACCATACAGTCCAGCATGCAAAACCTGCAACCCAACCACCACTGCTGGCTTCTGTCTGGAGATGGAAATTCTGCAGTTACCTCAAGCTCTTTCAATACCCTTTCTTATAAGAAATCCCCTTTCAATATATGGAAGAGGAAAAAAAAAACCTGTAACTTTACTGTTTGCTCAGACAATTTTAGTAACAAAATTAGAAAATTCCAGTTCTGGATGGTAATTTTGATAGTATTTTGTAAGGCTTTTCTAGACTTCATTAAGCCAATTAATTTTTAACAGGCATGAAAGCCAATAGTGTCCAGTTGGTAACAGAGTGGAACTCCAGCAGAGAACTCTGCCCCAATCAGTGCAGGGTATCTCTTTAGTTTAAATAAGGCCATAATTTGAAGCCACATATTTAGTCAATGAATCATGGTGAAGCTAAAAAGGGAAAGCTACCATTACAGCAAAATTGTTGAGGATGAACTGTATAATATTCCAGTTCTTTGCATTTTCACATGTATTTCCACTGCTGCATTCCTCAAAGGGAGAGATTCCAGCTTCTCCCACTGCTCACCAAGCAATTCTCAACACAAAAGTGGAAATGAATCACAGGTAATTGACTTCTGATATTCTTAAACACCACAACTGACAGCCACCATCTCCAAAAGAGACCAATCTGTCTGGTCAAATTGAAAGCATTCAGGAATTTCAAAAATATCCAGCTATTACTGACCTTGCTTCCTTCCAAAGCAAGGAACTTCCAGCACATCAGCCTCCAGAGATATCTTAAAGTGTCCACAATTATCTGTGCAATTAACAGGTAAGACAACTAACAGGTAAAGATCCTTGTCCTACCTCATGCATAAGGACAGGTGCTGTTAATTGAGCATGATTGATTTTAATTTTTTTGACTTTTCCAGGCATTTGTAGATTACTTGAAAATCAATCCAGGTTCTAGTCACAATTTAATGTTTTTCTTGGTTATAAAAAATTCAGCTGGACTAAACAACTTTAGATCCTTGGTTTCCTTTAACTAAAAGCTCTTGGATTTTCTGCTCCAAAAGGAGGAGTTCTGAATGGACCACACAAAAATTACAACACATTTGTTACTACTCTTTGCAATCAACCCTGCAGGGAAGTTACTGCCCTGGAGGGCCTGACAAAGGAGAAGCTGGGCTGCAATGTGGTGTAACACAGGAAAAAGTCAAAGAAATCACTTTTGCTACAGACAGTTTCTTCTCAGTTACCTGCTCCTGGGAGCCTGATCCTAAACCACCCCTGATGCAGCCTCCACTTCCTCTGAATGACTCAAAATCACAACCTCACTTCAAAACACAGATACCTTATCAGGCTTTACAGTGATGCTAGCTGTTATTACCTTATAAAAAGCCTGATGTCAGAGTTACAGATGCACATGAGAGTGATTCAGAAAATGTGGCCCCGTTGAGGAATCAAGAGAAAGCGACTGACAGGGTCACAGGTAAAGAATGCAAGCCAAAAGAACCTTGGGGGCCATTCTACCATCTTTTGCAGTTTTCTTCATTTTTTCCCTAACAGCACTACAGTTGTCAACAAAGGAAATAAAAGTTTTACTGCCCTAATGCTGCATTTACACTGATGAGAATTTTTTTAAAGAAACTTCAGGCTGAACTTTGGTGTGAACAGAATGTACACATGTAAAAATAGCTTTAAAAAGTCTTTTATTGTTTAATATCAATGGTCTTTACAGAAAGGGCAGATTTTTCTGGAATCTGCATTGAGTTTCATCTGGTAATCAGAGACACACAACACAATAAAGCCTTGATAAAAGCAACTCCACAAGCCATGCTTAAGTCACTTGATACACCAAGAAAACACAATATTCTACAGACAAAACCTCTGAATTTTCATTTTGTGAAATCAAGACATTCCTAGTCCTTCCTTTTAGAAAAATAAACCCTTATCAGCATCTCAGGCTTTACTTCTCCTTGATATTAGCATAAACAGGCCTTGTTTCTCAGAAATGTGATAAACACCTTCAGCCTTCAAATTCACAAAAAGGCACTGAGCTAAAAACATTTTCTTGAATCAGAATCTTTCACTCTTTTCCCTGACTGTTGAGACAGCCAATAATGTTGCATTTTTTAGAAATTCTTCCTTTTTAAAAGCCTAGGATATGCAAATCCTGCCCTTCGACCTTCCAGCTGAGGAAAGACCATATTTAGCCTGAGTGTGCATGTGAGTCAAACATGTTATTCATGCACAGGGTTATTCAAGAGGTCTAATGTTTGAATCATTATGGGTCAGAAAACTGTCTGCACAGAGTATTCCTTCCTAGGTTGAACCTGGTGTAAATCTTTTATCAGCTGCATTTACTCTTCCTAAATTATTCAGTCCCATGGGCGTTTTGGGTTCCACAGAAAAGCCCAGACCTGGGAGTCTTCCCACTGGGAATGCACAGTTTGTGCAGGCAGCTGTCACTGCAGGAGCTGTAACATTCAGCTTGTGAAAAAGTTTTTTGTTAAGACAAACGTTCGAGCACAGTAACAAAAAACAAAAACAAAAACAAAAAAAATCAAAAAAAAAAAAATCCAACACAAACCCAAAACCACAGAACCCCAAAGGGAAGAGTTGAGTTCAACAAAGCATTCTGCACTACTGCAGTAACTGCTGAGTTTTACGTGAATAATTAAGGATTAAAGATTGAGGAAGTGGCCTTGGATGCATCATCCTGAAAAGCATAATGTTACTGGACTTCAGATGTAGGGCAGGCAGAAAACCCCATAGTAATGCAAAGACAAAAAAAAACCCAAGATGAACTCTTTTCTAAAAAAAAGCTACAATGAATCTTGGAGCTAATATGAATTAAAAGCTCCCCAAGCTGCTTCCCCTACATTAAATGGATTTGCTCCTGACAAGATTCTGAGTTAAAGACACCCAGGGCTTACTAAAACTTGCTGGGTGTGACACCAACATCCTAAACCGGAATGCAAGGTTACCCCACGCTGTTACTTTAGGGCAAGTTCTTCAGCCATGGAGTCCAGCTAACAGGCCTGAAATCAAAGAGCTCCTAATTACCCATGACAAACTTATTTGCAAACAGCTCGGCAGACACACCGATACCATCCACCTCTAGGAGCACCGTGGGAGGATGCTGATGACATCTTTGAAAGGCTAATTGCATCTGCCAGGAGCTTGAGATCATCTCCAGCCCTTTGCTCCACTGCCACGCATTTCCAGAAGGTGAAATCAAAGAATGCTGAGCTCATTTGCATCCAAAGTGCTTCTCGCTTTTCACAAACACGAATTGCAAATAAAGCCTGCCAAGAATTTTGCTACAATACTTACAGAGTAACAGAAAACAAAGCTAAAATGATACTGGGAATTCATCTTCCACCAAGATCACACATACCTGTATCAGACCTATGGCCAGAATTGTCATGAGTCAGGATACTAGTCTGATACTTTTAGTCGAGAAACATGTAACAAAGGA
This sequence comes from Trochalopteron elliotii, assembly GCA_024734555.1. Classification (NCBI taxonomy): domain Eukaryota; kingdom Metazoa; phylum Chordata; class Aves; order Passeriformes; family Leiothrichidae; genus Trochalopteron; species Trochalopteron elliotii. Next base: position 214,347 of record JANPWX010000428.1, read on the forward strand.
TGTTCCTAGCTTGCAAAAGTTTGACTTCTCAGAGATTGCAAAACCAAGCTTGCCAAAAAGACAGAGCACTCTCGACATCGACACGCACAATTCAATTGTGCGGTGACAGCCATCACGATAAAGCACGACCTCAGCACAGCAGCAGCACCAACTGTCAAGAGCTGCTCAAAAACAGCACAAAGAAACAAAAGAGCCCTGAGAGTTTTAACGAATTTCTTGAAAGATCACGAGATATTTGTCTGAAAGATTAGGGGCTGCTCATACCGAGAGCCAGAGACATCATACGAAAAAGCAAACACCGTGTGGCTGAAAAATCGCAAGCAGGAGACGGAAAAGGCAGCAGCTGGAAGGAACACCGTGCCCTGCTCAGGCTCTGCCCGAGAGACGGAACACACAGCCGGGCACAGTGAGACACTTCCCTTTCCCTGAGCACCCTCGGTTCCTCGGGCACAGCTGACACAAAGCCAGTCAGCAGCACCGGCATCTGCTCCGCCACAGCCCCGGAGCCGGGCACGGCCCCTGGCCCCGAGCACCCCCGAGCTCCTGAGGGCGTCCCGGGGAACCGCTGCGGCCCCGAGCTCCTGAGGGCGGCGGCGGAGCCCTGCGGCTACCCCGGCCTGGAATTGACCCCCAGACACTCCCCAGAGCTGAGCCCCAGACACCCGCTCAGAGCCGACCCTCACATCTGCCCCGAGGCACCGATCCTCACAGATCCCCTCAGAACTGCCCTGGCCGCCCCACAGCGCTCGGTGCGAGACCCGGTCCCTGCGAGGCTCCACCACCACAGCGCTGGGTAGCCCGTAGCGAAGGAGAAGGAGACAGGGAGAGCGGGAGGGATGCGGAGCAGGGGGAAGAGGAGCGCGGGGCCCG
>JANPWX010000428.1:229913-267070 GCA_024734555.1 Trochalopteron elliotii
GCCACCCCCCGGCAGCATCCTTGGGCAGGGCGGCGGGGGTAGAAGCGGCTCTGCTCGGCCACGGCTCCGGGGGGGCTTTGCCGGCCGCGGAACAAAGCCCGCGGAGCGCCCGGAGGGGTCGCGGACGGAGCGCGGCGCTCCCGGGTTGTCCCCGGCGCTGCCCAAGTGCGGAGCGCGGGGAAAGGGGACGAGAGGAGAAAGCTCCCGTGCCCTACCTGCTCCAGCTGCTCCGCACAGCGGCCCGGGGCTTTTATCTGCCGGCAATTATTTAAGGAATCCGGCTGCCGCCGTGCTGGGGGTGGTTGAAGGTGGCGTTGGGGGCTCCTGAGCAGCGTGTGAAGGTGGTTTTTTTGGTTTTTTTTGTGGGGAAGATCAGCCGGGGAGAAAGTGCGGGGAAAGTTCTCTGAGTTTTAGAAGTTGAATCTACAGCTTTTTTCCTGTATGTTGAGGTTAATTTTGATTAAGGTTTGCTTTGTTCTTTATCCCTGGCTTATTGTAGCCCGTCAGCATCGTGAATAGTTGCATTAACTGAGTGCCTTGGAGAACTTATTCTCACTTGCTTACTAGAAAATATTTCACATCCTGCCAAGTTTTGGTGCAACCTGACAGAACTGTTGGTTAAATGTGCTTAAAGGATCTGTCCAGTCCCTGTCAAGTTAACTCTTTGATTGCCAAGTCAAATATTTAATTTTCAAATGCCACTTATTAAGTGATTTGAATAGTTATATCAAGGGACAGATACTTCAGAAGGAGTTTTAGCAATTCAGAACAATGTGGGTACATGTGCTTCACATATGGCACTGCAGTGCTGGGCTTATGACAGTTTAAATCTGATCATTTCATCCTGAATGCAGCTGGTACTCCTTCTCCCTCTGCAGCTAAATCAGCTATCTCTCTTACCAAGGATTTGCAGGCTCAGTAGTAACTTTTTTATTGTTATTTATTACCATTCTGATGAATTTTCAAACCTGGTAGCCATAAGGTTTTGAATCTGCAAGTACCCCGTGCAATTTAACTCGAATGCCACAGAGTTCTGAACTTCCTTTGGGGGTAATGGGATCTCCATGGCAATGAGGCCTGCTGAGAGAGAAACATGGGCTTGGAATTTGATAAAAGATTACTTGGGGGCTGTAAAACACCATCATCCTCATCCCAAAGTGATAATTAATCATGAGCTAAAGCAACCTGGCTCATGGGACTGCAGAAAGGCACGGGCTGAGAAATTTGGCTTGAAAAGGCATCTGAGGAATTGCCTCGTGTTAAAAAAATCCTTTTGGGTAGGGAAAAAACCCCAGAAAGGTGTGTCATGAAGAGAATATAAATGTGTTGCTTCTAGCCCCGTGCATCAAAGAGCTCAGAGCCTGCAATGCTTTTAGCTGACAAGTTCATGGCACGGTGCCATTCACAGAGGAGTGGTGCAGATTCCATTCAGAAACTCTCGCATTGCAGCATCTATGGGAGGTCGTTTTGGGTGGCTTTAAAGCTCTCTGGGTGCCTCCTAAAATAATGCCTTTTGTAAACTTGCAGGATCTAATTGTTTGAGCAAGAATGTGGTAGTAGAGCTGGGGATTCGAGCCCAGTTTTGTAGCTGCAGTTTCTGGGCTGCTGCTGTATAAAATGTGAGTTCAGGTGTGTTACATGCATTGAGTCTGACATTTAGGAAGCCCAAAAAATCAGCTCTGAGTCCCTTAACTTCTAGTGAAACTGAACTATGAAAATAGAGCCATATGATTGAGTCAAAAATATCTAAATTGTTTCAAAGAAAGCATTGGCAACAAAGCTCTATGAAAGGTTCAGGTACCTTCTTATTCTTTCATGAGCTTCAGCTCTTTTATGATTAGCTGGTTGTACGTTTAGCTTTTACATATAATAGGTAAATGAATGTATTTTTTGTTATAGATGCAATAAACTTTGATGTATTACTGGTTTTATTTAAATCCTAAGTATTTTTGAGCCATTTGTAGTCACTTAGGCTGTTTGTTCATTTATATTTATTAGACACAGGCTTAGACTGCTGGTGACAACAAATGTGACCCTACAGGGGCAAATACATCACAGAGTATTTGTTCTTTCCCTTTTGCTACACAAAAAGTGTCTCACATATGAAGGCAACACTCTTGTGGCTGTGTCTTGACTGACCACTTCCAATTGTGCTCCTCAGGGGTTATTTGATTGCAGCACCTTCTGTTTTCCGCTCTGGGGTGGAGGAAGCCATAAGTGTGACCATCTTCAACTCTGTCAAGGAGACCACAGTGCAGATCCAGCTGGTGGTCAAAGGAGAGACGGTGTCACGGAGCCACGGGACAGTCCTGGGTGAGCTCCTGCAGTTCTGGACTTGAGAACTCATTTAGGAGTTGAGGTGCTGTGGGAGCACAGTGATATCTCCTGAAAAATTGCTTTAGGTGATCATGGAATCAAACAAATTCATTTGCTGCTGCTGCTCCTTCTCAGTTGATTGTGTCAATGTGCTTTTGATGTGTGTGATCTCAAGCACGTAAGACTGATAACTTTGGAACACCAAGACATACAGACACCCAATATAACTGATACTCTGGAGTTTTATAGTGATTATATTTCCTTTTGATGCCTGAATGTTTATCAGTGGGGGGCTATGTAAGGAATAAGATAAGTTTAATTTAAAGAAAAATATAAAATCTACATCATTATGGATTTCTTCCCTCCAAAATGAGTGCTGGGAACACAATCTCCCCATCTTCAGTACTAGGTGCTGCTGAGAGAAGTGATTATGTTTGTCTAGTTGGATAAGTCTTTAAAATCCAAGCCAGATATCTCTGTCCTGTGAGTAAAATCAGTGTGATTTGCCAATATCCAACTTAACACTGAGTGAATTTACACTGGTGAAAGTGAAGGCCAGTAGTCCTGTTGAACCACTGTCTGTAGTGGTGGAAGCTGTAGCATAGTCAAGGCAATCAGGCTCTTTAACCCTCATGTTTTAACTCTTGTGTATGTTAAAACTGGGAGTTTTATGAAAACCATTCCATTTCTTGGAACAGATTGTCCCTAGTTGTGTCCTCCCCTTGATGTCTTTGAAAGTGGCTGACAGTTGCAAAGCAATTTAAAGGGAGTGATGCTGACACATGTGGACAGCAAACAAATGCTCAAGAGAACTCCTAGGTATGGCTGTATCCAGCAACCCAAACTGACCCTAATAAATGTTGGTTTTGAGAATTGTTTAAGTCCCAAAAGAGGCCAGGTCCTTTTTTACAGCAAAACACTTCTGTAGGCACAGGCTGCCCTGGGCTGGAACCCCAGCCTTGGGGGTGCTCTCCAAGCACAGAGCACTTTGCAGTTTACATTGGGCTAAAGTTGTAAATAAACATGGACCAGGTTTATTTTGGACAACTCTACTGGGTCTGATTTACCCTGCTGACTGTTTTACACAGTGCAGGAAAACAGCTTCAGGTGAAATCATACCAAAGGGATACTGCAGGCAGCAACTCTGTGGTGTGGGATCTTCCTTCACTCAACTGCAAATATCTAAAATCTCAGTGCCTTACCTTGAGAATAACTCTTACTCTCTCTCTCTCATATTTTAGATAAAGGAACAATTAAGCTGAAGGTGAGTGTCAATTATTTTAAGATGTTTTCAGTGAACATGTAAGGGACTTTCCCCTCAGCCACAGCAAGCATTGCTCTCTGACACAAATAGATCTCACATTCTGGGGCACACACTGAGAAGGACACAGCCTTCACCAGAGGAAAAGTGGGAGTGAAAACAACAAAGCCCAACCCATCACAGCTCACCTGCCAGGCCCTTACAGCACTAAAGAAAATCATGGCAGTACAGAATTCTGTGTGGGGGTTATGATTTCAAATGTTGGCAAAATGGAGCTGGACTAGAAGAACAAGCCCTTAAAAGTATTGGGTTTCTTAACTTAGGATTTAACTGGGGCTTGTCATCTTTGGGACATTGAAGGGGGGTGGTGGAACAAAATATTCAATTGTGATCTGTGTCTTGAATGGTATCAGATTTTTCACTTTGTCACTTTTAGTAGGAAGTAATTTTAAAATATTTATTTCTCTGAGCTACTTGTTGAACATGTACAGGCATGCACTTTTTGTTTTGGGGAGTTTTCTGTGTTGGTTGTTGGGGTTTTTCCCCTCTGTTTGCAGAGCTGTGGGTTGGTTTCCCCACGTAACACACTTTCTGTACTGGAAGCTGCATGTGTAGATCATGGATCAGCCATCACTTTGCTTGAGCGATAAAAAGGGCAGAAGAGAATTTCCTGCCATGTTTTCAGCATGAATTTACCTCCTTTGAACTTCATATATTGTGGAAAATCTAGTATGTCCTTAACTTTCTTTTCACTGCTAACACAGATTTCCACCAAAACGCAGCAGGTGACTCTTCTTGCTCACTTCAGTGTCAATTACATTCCTCAAATGCTTTTCTGTGTGTTCCTCACCTCCTGGTGTGTTTTTTAGGTGCCTTCAGGGCTTCGTGGACAAGCACACCTGAAGGTTTGGGGCAACAGGCACCTGGCAGAGGAAGGGTACATTTTCCACAACTACACCACAGTCACCATCGACAGCAAGGGCTCCTCAGTGTTCATCCAGACTGACAAACCTGTCTACAAACCCAAGCAGAAAGGTAAAGTCACCGTGGGCAATTTGCCAGATGCTAGGGCTGCTTTCCAGGGTAGTTTTAGGATAAGCTCTTCTGTTCAGTCTCAGCTATGGTGACTGATAAATTCTCTCTTTTCCTTTTTCAGTGTTGATAAACCTCTTTATGGTGACTTCTGACCTGAGGCCGGTCAACGACAGGGTAAAGAAAACTGTTTTCTTTCACACTGTGCAATATGATGGAATACTTGGTAGCCTGCATTTTATTCAAATGTGCATTTATGCAGAAGCAGAACTGGATTTTTAACCTACTTAGGCATAGCTTGTGATAGCTTGTTTTATTTGTAATTTAGCTTTTTTCACTTGGTCATATTCCTATTGGAGGAGAATACAAAGTTTTGGAGTGCTGGCAAATAGGAAGGCAGCTCTGCCAGAGCAGAAACAAGAATTTTTCAGAGACTTGCACCTTATTTAGGTAGTGCACAGATATGTAAATTATCACTTTTCCAGTTAGATGTCTGAATTAAATGTGTGTTTCTCAGGCTACTTCTTAGCAAAGAAGAGATGTTCAAACTCTGTCACTTTGGGTCTCACACCTTGCTTATGTTGACTCAACATTTCATCACAAAAAAGCAGAAAAGTTGTTTCATAAAGTCTTTTATTTTTCTTTTTTCTTTCAGATTGAAGCTTATGTGGTGGTGAGTATCTGTGTGCCCATCTACTACATGTCCTGTAGAGGTACAAGGTTTGTGTAGCCTTTAAAGGAGCAAATTTGTGTTTTTCCTGTCCATCATGGCCATTCCCCCCTCTAACCTATGCAATTCTCTGTCCCTTTGTCTTTATGTGATCTCTGTGCCTTGGTTTTTTTTGCTATCACCAGAAAATATCCTTATTTTCTACTTCAGTTTCAGAAATCCATTCCCATTTTTCAGCCTGAGAAGAATTGGCTTGATTCACTAGGATTTATAACTGTGACAGCCCCACTCCCTCTCCCTTCTTTTCAATGCCCACCCACTCCTACCCTTCATGTGCTGGGCTGACAGAGCAGGGCCACCCTCATCTCTGCACCCAGACAGAGAGAGTGGGCAGTAGAAATTCATGGGAAGGAAAGGGTTCTCCTGTCTTTATGAGGTGAATGAGAGGTTCCTTCTGTGTTCAGTCTTATTTTTTCTTTTTCTTTTTTTTTAATCACTTGTTTACCTGTCAGGAATCAAAAGGATTCACTCCTGTTGAAGATTAAATGCTGACAAAACCAGCAGGATTCATTTCATCTGAGTTTGTCATCTAAAATTTGTCTTACTGGTTGTACAAGCTCCCTTTAGGAATGAGTCTTCAGAGATCCATCCAAGACTGGTGTCTTAAGACAGAGGAGAGCTCTGCTGCTTGACAGCATTTACTTGTGTGCATTGCTTACAGGATGGGCTCTTAAATAATTCCAGAAAGCAAGCACCCCTGGTGAGGTATTTTTGGGACATTTTTGACAGGTGTTGGTTACGTTTGAGCCCTTAGTGAGGTGTGTATGTTAGAAAAGGAAGTTCTTTGCTGCAAAGTGAGTTAAATGCATGAATGATGCTCATTTTCATTTCTCCTCCCTAAACCACCCTGCAGGATCCTCGGGGGTCTCGGATGATAGAATGGAATAACTTGAAGCCATTTTGTTGTGGTGAGTTCCAGATTATCTCTTTTTTCCTCTGTGTACTGTGATTTGCTTCTGCTTCCACTGAGTTGAGTTCAGTAAGGCTTGGCAAGGGCTGGAGAGTGACACAGTTCACAGAGTGCTGTTTCCTTTTGCAGGCATTGTCAATATGACTTTTCCTCTGTCTGACCAGCCAGTGTTTGGGGAATGGCTCATCTTTGCTGAGATGCAGGGGCACACTTACAACAAATCCTTTGAGGTGCAGAAATACGGTGAGTTGACTGGAACCCAGGTGCATTTGGAAGAACAGGACACTGTGAAATGCTTTCACTTGAGATGAAACACCTGGAAGAGTGCATTTTAAAATGCCATGAGGAAAATTCCTTTAGAGCCATGTATTTCAGGGGTGCAGACACTGCTAACTGGGAGCTTTGCTAAGGTCACCTTGCCAAGGTGGTTTTGGTTTGTTGCTGTTGATGATTGAACCTCTACTGGGTGTTATCCTGATAAATCAGAGCCAGGGTCCTGTCAGAGCTGTGGGGACTTTTGCTATAACCTGGGCAATGAGATCTGCTTGAAAAGATTCTGCTCTGTGTCTTTTCACTGTAGTGTTGCCAAAGTTTGAGTTGCTGATCGACCCCCCTCGCTACATTCGTGACCTTTCACTGTGTGAACAAGGAACTGTCCGTGCCAGGTAGGAACATGTCCCAAAGCAGATTCCATTGCTGTGGATTGCAGTGCAGTCACTGGAGCTTGGATCCCACCTGCTGACTTTTCAGAGGGTTTCTAATCCTCCTCGGAAGCTTTCTGATGTAAGAGCCTTCAGAAACATGGTAAAAATAACAACCTGGAAAATTGCCTGTAATACTTTTTTTCTAGATTTGCAGGTAACATGGTAATTGTCTTTGTATAACCAGAACAGAAACCAGCTGGAAGTTATTAATCATCTTCTTTGCATTTCAGATACACATTTGGAAAACCAGTGACAGGGAAGTTAATTGTCAATATGACTATAAATGGTGTTGGGTACTACAGACATGAAGTGGGACACCCTGTCCTCAAAACCACCCAGGTGAGGGAGACCATGGACTCAACTGTGATAAAATGCCAAATCTGTCATCTTTAATGTTTATCCCACAGCTCTGTTTTGTAGCTGATGGGAGATCAGAAAATGAAGGAGTTAATATTGTAAGTGGGGCCAGCATAATAAAAATATTGCTTATTTTTGCATGGTATGTTTATGATTTTGGATATTAGGAAGAGGTTCTTTTCCCAGAGAGTGCTGGGACATTGCCCAGGCTCCTCAGGGAATGGTCCCAGCCCCAAGGCTGCCAGAGCTGCAGGAGCTCTCAGGGATGCTCAGGGTGGGATTGTTGGGGTGTCTGTGCAGGGCCAGGGGCTGGACTGATGATCCCTGAGGGTGCCTTCCAGCTCAGGATATTCTGGGATGAGAATTGGTTGGCATAATCTGTTTTAAGAGTACGTGGGGCTGAGGAGAGCAGGAGACTGAGGTGACAGAGTTAGTCCAGACTGTGGGTAAGGGAGGAAAATGAAACTAACTCCCTTTCCCTTCCTCCCTTTCCCTTCCTCCCTTTCCCTTCCTCCCTTTCCCTTCCTCCCTTTCCCTTCCTCCCTTTCCCTTCCTCCCTTTCCCTTCCTCCCTTTCCCTTCCTCCCTTTCCCATTAATCCCCTCCAATCCTAATCCTTCCAAAACACTGCTGCAAACTCCCATCAGGTGCCTGTGCTTTAGATTTGGCTTCTGGGCCCTGTCTGGGTGTGAAATGCCTGTTCCCTTTGTGTCCCCCCACACACCCCAGATTGATGGCTCTGCAGTGTTTGACGTGTGTGTCAAAGACATGATGCCAGCAGATGTCCCCGAGCACTTCCGAGGCACTGTCAGCATCTGGGCCACGGTGATCAGCTCTGATGGCAGCAAGCAGGTGACCTTTGATGACTCCACACCTGTCCAGAAGCAGCTGATTGATATCAAGTACTCCAAGGACACCAGGAAACAGTTCAAACCTGGGCTGCCTTACAAAGGCAAGGTGAGATGAAACGTGGCTGATTTCAAGTGGTACTGAATTGATCCCAGTGATTTTTCCCCACCTGTCCTTGGGTGGAATTGCTGATAATTTAAAGCAAATTGCTCTATAAATGCCCCACTATGCAGGTAGAAGTCACTTACCCCGATGGAAGTCCAGCTGACAGAGTCACCATCCGAATTAAAGCTGAGCTCACACCAAAGGACAATGTTTATACAAGTGAACTGGTCTCAAGGAATGGCCTGGTGGAGTTTGAAATCCCCTCCATCCCCACAGCTGCCCAATATGTCTGGCTGGAGGTGGGTGAAAGCTCCTTATAGGATTAGCAGGCTTTAATGTAACTAATCTTGTCAAACCTGCACTTTATAAATCAGTGCTACAAACAGGAAATCAGTGCCTTTTAGCTGCAGCTTCTGGATTGCAACACAGCAAGCACTGGCTTGTTTCTTGCTGCCAAGAGAACTGATGTTGATAACCACCATGAAAAGATGTTTCTCCAAATACAGCTTAACATGGTAGCAGGGGTCCAATATTTGGGGAGAGAAGATGTCAAGAGATGAAATGTAGAAGGTATAAAATGGGAGAAGGGAGTAGAGATTAAGAAAGAACAAAATGAGTTTTCTATGCATAACATTCAGATGTGACTTGTTTTTTTTAAGACCAAAGTGACAGCTATTGATGGGAAACCCTCTGGGGATCAGTATCTGCCCAACTACTTGTCCATCAGCAGCTGGTACTCACCCAGCAAGTGTCACATCCAGCTCCAGGCACCAGATAAACCTTTCCAGGTATGTTGGCTCCATGTTTCATCATGGAAACCACTGCACTGCTTGGCTTAAAGTTCTGTGTTCTAATTAAATATTTCTGGACATTCCTGATTCTGGGATCCTGAACTGTTGCTGTTGCCACCACAAAGGATGAAAGAGCTGCACTTGAGCTACCAAATAATTGTTGAATTTGGGCTGCACAAGGTGCTGAGCAAAACTCCCTTGGTGCTCTGTGCAGCAGCTCATTTCCAACCTTTTTTCTTCAGAGAGGGGTGGGTATAGGCATGGAAAACACTTCAATTTTTCACGTTTAAATGTGTGTTCTGTGCTCCTCCAGTAACTCTCAGACATGGATTGTTTGCTGAAAATGATTGGAAGTGATGTTAGTGGGAGTGGCTGAATTACTAAAGACCAAAATTAAGGCTGTGTAGTCTCACTGGAACTTCCAGTTTAAATCTCAGCTGGGTCTGTTCAATCTTCCAGTTATTGAACTATGAACATGAACCTTGTCTTCTTTGGTAGGTTTTGTAGGAGCCTCTCTAAAAATGTAACCCTGCCCTATAAAAGTTGTTGTGATTTCTCTCCTAGAGAAAATATCTGATTTAACCATAATTCCTGTTGCATAATGTTTCCTGAGAGTTGTTCAGGGTTTCTTCTTACCCAAGAAAACGTTCTGAAGGTCTGCATAGTGCTCAGTGGAAAAAAAACAGTGGTTATTGTTTTGGCAATAAACACACTGAGATTTGTTATCAGCAGGTCCCTCAGGTTGGTTTCAGACTCTTTGTATCCAAATAAGAGCATTTTTTTAATCATTGCATTTCATGGAAGTTTAATGGCTAATTAATCTTTTTAAAGTTTCCTGAGGTATGGAAAGGGGATTATACACTGCTAATCTGAACACATTGTTCTTATTATAACCTGATTAGAACTAATTCTTCTGTGGGAAAGCTTGGAGCTGGATGACCAGCTGATGTGGGAACTGTTTCCATGCATTGCCAGCTCTTACTGGGTGTTCCAATTAGCTGCATTCATTTTTTAATGAATTGTTTCATCATTTGCACTGGGGAATTCTTAATACTTCAAATATTTGATGTCACGAGGCACCTCTTGGACTCTGTGGCATTCTCACTGTGTTTAACCATCAGCAGCTCCTTGTGTTCCAGTTCTGCCCTTTTGGTTTGTGCCATTTGTGCCTTCTGCAGGGAGAACACTTGGAGCTGAAAACAGGGAGGTTTTTCAAAACTTTTTCTTGGGATTTTCTGTCAAGACTGAATGGTTTTATTTGGGAACCCCTCTGCTTTAAAAGGCAGGAGGGTGAGGAGGGGAAGGTGCTGAAGAAGTCCCCACTGAACACAACTGTCAGCCACTCCTCAGATCCCAGAAGGAAGGAGTTTGTGCTCCTAGGGAAGTCTCTGCTCCACAGAGTGATCCTTACTCAGCCAGACACAACCAGTGCTGATCCCACGACTGATGTCTGTTCTGTTGGGATTTGGGGGATTTTGTCTTAGGAGTGTTCTCAGGGAGCCCCTCTGGGTGCAGTTTCAGTACCCAGGTGTGCTGCTCTGGAGCCCATTGCAGGCATCAGATGAGATACCCAGACAAAAAAAGAAGCTTTCTTCTCATTTATTTGAGTGTTTGACACCTCTCTGTGTGCCCAACTTACAAATTGTTACCAAGACTTTGTGTTATTTGAGAGCATTTTCCTTTGGATCTCTTCCCAGTCATTCCATGGTTATGTTTGAGTTGGTATTTGCCACATGAATGTAATCACAATTAAAGTGCAAAGACTATCAAACACATACCTCTTCCCACCCCCAACCCAACTCTTTCCTTTTTTGGGCTGGGCTACTGAAGGGGTGTCTAAAATTCAACCAATTCTGACAGCTGCTCTGTGCCAAAAGGCTTAACTTTCAGGATTCCAGAGATTCCTTTATTGTTTCATTAATGCATACAACCCTCAGCTCATTCTCCTGTAGATTTGCAGTGAGTGGAGAGCTGAACACAGGCCCCTTTTTACTGTGGAGACACTCCCTGAGAACAGTGCTAATGTAATAATACACTTTTCAATGCATCCATTGGTTAGGAGAGGGCTCACACCTCCTGTGGCCTGGAACCCAAGCAAATTTCTGTGCTTTATCACCCAAAAGCTCATAACAGAGCAGATCTTTGGCTTTTCTGTCCCTGCCTGCAGGTGGGAGAGGAGGCCTGGATTGCAGTGAAGTCCACGTGTCCTTGCAACTTCACTCTCCACTATGAGGTGGCATCACGAGGGAACATTGTCCTGTCGGGGCTGCAGCCCAGCAATGTCACCCAGCAGAGGAGCAAAAGGGCCACCACACCCTTTGAGAAGAACATTGACCTCACACGCTTCCCAGGAACAGGTAGCCACTACCAGAAATGCAGCTTGCCCCCATTTTCAGCAAAAAAACAACCTTTCCACAACCTTTTTGTTAATGCAGCGCTCCTTAAAGAATATAGATAATTTAGTGCAAGAAAAAGAGTCAAATCCCTCAGTCTTGTAAAAAAATTAATGAAATAAGTTAATAAAATGTATGAATTATTATGAAATATGAATTATTTATGAAAAATGAAAATTTTAAAAATAAGAGTGGTGAAATCCCTCAGTCTTGTAAAAAAATTCTCCAAGAAGGGTAACTCTTGGAAAGTTTTGTTTGGTCTTCCTGCAGTCTTTCTCAATTGAGAAAACTCTAATATTTGCTTGGAATGGAGTGGCAGGGAAGTGTAGGCCAGAGCTGGAGCAGTTGGTTAAATTGGTTGAGCTTAAACTGAGCAGAGGATGTTAAATGGAAAGAGAAAATTAAATGGACTGATAAAGGAGATCACACAGCCCACAGGGGAAAGGGAAATTAAATGTGGACTCCTGGTTTGTACAAGGATTAACAGACACAAATCTGGTGGATTTGGGGAGCAAGGGGGTAAAAAGTTGTGGCATTGGAATGGTGGATATAACAGCTGCCAAAGGATAAGTCTGGCTGTCCTGGTAACCACTCTGGGAGTTGGGGAAAGTGTAACAGGAACTTCCCCCCATGTACCCACCAAGCTTCTGGCAATCAGTAATTTAGGATTTGTGGTGATTTTCTGCACTGAAGGTTTGTTCTGAGCTGTTGTATTTATAGTTTGCTCAGAGGCTTTGTGGCTCCTCTGTCACTGGAAGGGTTCAAGGCCACATTGTGTGGGACTTTGGGCAACCTGGTCTGGTGGAAGTCATCCTTGTCCATGGCAGGGGGCTGGAAGTAGATGATCTTTAAAGGTCCCTTCAACCTAAACCATTCTGTGATTCTGTTTAACCACTCCAGTGATTCTGTGCTCTGTGAACTGTATAATCCTTTTCCAAACTTATTCCTTTTCTCTCGTCAACGTTCTCCAGCAATAGATAGCATTTTCTATTTTCAATGGCTTGGTAATTTCATTGTGTTTTTTCTTGATTTCATGGCTGGAAAAACACTAAGTAGTCCCCTACCCACCTTCTCCATGCTGCTCATTAAATTATGAGTGCTAATTACCTTTCATGAAGAGGAGGAAAAGGGAAAAGATTCTGAACTTGAGAAGGTGTGCAACAGAAGCAAGGGAAGAATGCAAGTCCTGAATGGAGAGTCCTGTGCCTGTCAGCATTAGGAGGGAACAGGAAGGCAGTGAGTGGGATAAATAAAGCTATTTTTCTCCCCAATTCCTGTTTCAGCACCTCCCAGCATGCCTGCAGCAGAGGTTGAGGTGTGTGTGACCTTCCTGAGGTTCTCAGTTGTTCACTCCATGGCTCCCCTGGGTCGGCTCCTCGTGTACTACGTCAGGGAGAATGGAGAGGGGGTCACTGACAGCCTGCAGTTCTCTGTCAACTCCTCCTTTGAGAACCAGGTAGTGGAGAGCAAGGGCTGGTGTCTCGTTACTCTTTGGGTTTTGAGATAATTATGGGGTTTAACAGGATTTCCCTTCCCAGGTTGCTGTGGCGCTCTCGGCCAACGAGACCAGGCCTGGGGACGTTGTGAACATCAAGGTCAGAGCTGCAAAAGGGAGCTGTGTCTGCATTGCCACGGTGGACAAGAGTGTCTACCTGCTCAAGACAGGCTTCCAGCTCACAGCGAGCCAGGTAGAGGGACCTTCAAGCACTGGTGTCCTTTCCCCACTCCTGTGCCCTCCCCCACCTGGAGGAAGCAGCCAAGGACAGCAGCCTGTGCCCTTTCCCTGCAGGTGTTCCAGGAGCTTGCAGAATATGATGTGTCTGATGCTTTTGGAGCCCCAAAGGAGGAAGGGCACTTTTGGTGGCCTGGCATGTCCTCACGTCGGCGCCGCAGATCTTCTGTGTTCCCCTGGCACTGGGACATCACCAAGGACGCTCGCTTCGCCTTTACAGTAGGGAGAACCAGCCTCCCTTTTCCCTGCAGGGTCTCTTTTGTGCTTTCATGTCTGCAGGGGGATTTTCAGCTCAATAGGACAGGGGCTTTCCCCACATCAGAGCTGTTTCTCCAGGGTGGGCAGTGTCTTGGTTGAGGAAGACAAGGTGTCTGCCAGGGAAAGCCGAAGCCTGCCTTGGAATGGAGAATGTAAACCCCCTCCCTCTGAATTATTATAATTCTGAAATTAAGGGGCTTTCAGGCAAAGATATGGGAATAGGAATAACAATTATTTACTAGGAATATTAAAAATAAAAATGTAGTAGTACAAAAAAGAAAACACTGAAAGGGTCAGAATGCAACCTGACAACCTGTTGGTCATGTTGTTGGGAGCAGTCCAGTCAAGTCCTCCTGGAGTCACATGTGGTTCTCTTGAAGCAATGATCCTGTAGGAGGGTGTAAGTTTCCTCTGAAGGTGCAGTGGTGGTGAGACAGGTCTGGTTTTCCTCTGGGAATCCAGTGCAAACAGGCTGTGCTGGTGTTCTGAATGCCAGGTTTGATCCAGGTAGGAATGCTGGGCTCCTCCCCCTGGGTGGAGCATCTTCCAGTGGGATGATGTAATTTTATCAGTCATGCAGTGAGCCTTGATGGCCCATTAACAGCAGATATCCCCCAGAGGGAGGATTTACAGGTCGTGGAAGAGACAAAGAGCACCTCCCCAAACTGTTTCAACAGATGGCAATAGAATAGGTACTGCTGGTTACCTCTTGCATTGCTACCCAAGACAGAAGGATGAAAAGTAATTTTTGGGAACAGAGTACACTGTTCTAGCAAAGATCTTTGAGAAACATGGTTTGATTTTGGCCAATCTTGGGAGGGCCAGTTATCCTGCTGGGTGAAGGAATTCATGCTGATGCTCTGGAGAATCAGACAGGGACCAGAAGGTTCCCCCAGGCATGGGTGGGCTTGCAGAGCTCTTCTGCAGCTGCACCAACAGGGAGGGGAGGTGGAATGTGAATCTTTCCTTGTAGCCTTCTGGACTGTCCTTTGGAAATCATTTCAGTTTCTTTCCTGCCCTGGTTCTCTCAGCTTCTGTTGCCATCTACACGAAAGACCTTTATATCCTTGTTCAGGTTACTACTTAAATGCTATATATTTGTAGTTACTTCGTGTGTTTCCATAGTTAAACCTGGCCAGGTTTTAAAAATCTGATTTCCTTTGATCTGTGCTGAGCATTTGAATTAAGTTGCAAGTTGAGCACTCATAACAAGTTGGGTTTTTCACATGTACTCATACACTAATTCATTTCTTCACTGTTTTGCATTCTAACAGTGCAGCCTTTTAAGCTGAAAAACAGTAATTTGTAGCTCTTAAGACATGCTGCTATTTCCATGAGCTTTTTTGCTTTGCTTTTGTTTCAAATGGGTGTTCCCTCATTTATTTGAGAAGTTCTGCTTGTTTGCCTCTTTCTTCCTTCCCACAGTTGCAGAGTGGAGTCCATCCACCCTTTCAGGCTCTGCTCACATCCCTTCTTTGCTTCCCACACCACTGCAGGGTGTAACCTCTCTTCCCTGAGACAAGGAGATGCCATGTGAAAGGCTGAGCTGTAAATGTTTGATATTCTTTACATCACCTTCTCCTACTTGCTCCTCTGAAATGCAGACTGGCCTGGAGAACCAGTGTCACAGCTCTGATCTTTGATGTTCTTTCCCTTTTTAATCCACATAACTGCTGATAATGATGATCCTCCTTCCTGCAGATCTCTCATCTCTTCATTCTCTGTCCTTCCTCTGATTTTAGTTGAATTGTTTTGTTATGTTGCCTTAAACCCCAGAGACTTTCACACATTCCCCCAATGCCTGGATCTCTTAATTATAAACTGAATCCTCTTTTTTGCCCACTGCTGCAGGAGCCACTGCTGCTTCTCCCCCTGGGGTCTGAGGAGGTTTTTGCTCTGGTGCAGCTTTTTTTGTCCTGTCTGAGAGCTGTACACCCTTGGGAAAACATTTATTTTTTGGGAGCTGGTGTGAATGCAGGGGCTGCACACCTGGTGTGCAGGAACTGGGAGTGAGTGCAGAGAACAAAGCTCATTCTCCAGTGGTGCTGGGAGCTGCTGTCTCTCATGAATAAAAGCTTTTAGGGGGCAGAGCTGGCAGCTTCCTCAGGAGCTCTCTGCTTTCCCTGTGTGGACACTTCTCATTTTGCTTGGCATCCCTGGCAGGGCAGATCTGGTGATGTGTGATGACAGAGCTGCCTGCTCACTGCCGCAGAGCACACTGGAAACTTTTAGGAAGAGTAAAAAAAAAAATTTTTAATATTTTATTCTAGGGAAAAAATACATGTAATGATTTTTTTACCTGTCACACTTGCCCAATAATGTTAGATACTGATTTAAATGCACTTTCCAAGCAGGCAAGAGCTTTCTCATAAAGCCTCTGCCTGTGCACCTTCACATTAACAGTCATTTTTATACAAAGCTTTAAAAAAATCCTCAAGATTCAACTGAGATTTCCCCCGTAATTGGTGAAATAGGATTGAGGGATTCTATTTAAAAAAAATAAGTGCACATTTATTTTTCTTTAATTCTTTGTATTTATTTATCTTTTTTTCCCCTCACTGTTTTTTGTTTTGTGGTGTGGATTTTTCATTGTCTAGGAAACTGGCTTGGTGGTGATGACTGACATAGTCAGTCTGAACCACAGGCAGAATGGAGGGATGTACACAGATGAGGCTGTCCCAGCCTTCCAGCCACACACTGGCACCTTGGTGGCCACCATGCACTCCAGAATAGCACCAAGGTAACGTCTGGGGTTTAATATCTGTTGTCTGGGATACTCCTGGCTGGGTTTTTTTTCTCTATTCTCAGCTGTTTTCCACCTCTGTATCCCCAGGTATAGACAAGGCAGTGATGGGGAAATTCTTCCAAAGGCTTGGTAGATGTAAAACAGTTTTAACTGGTGTTGCTTTGTTAAATTTAACATAATTCTGGAAAAATGACATATGCAAAGAGTACTAAATTATAATTTTGAAGGCTATTTCTTTGCAATTCACTGTGAATTTCTTGGAATATTTGCAAGCTCCAGCTGTTTTTGCCAAGTCACTCATTGCTCATGGTTTGGACCATTCAGCTGGTCACAGTCCATAGAATGAGGGTCTGCAGGAGGGAAAGGTTGTGGAGTACTACAAGTGATGCTGCCCCTGAGGATGGGCCTTCCCTCTGCATCCTGAACTTCCTGGAAGCCTCTCTTGGCAGAGGAATTTCTGGGGTTAGTTAAGAAGTAGATAACGAAGCATAACAAGTATAGAAAAGCTGATTTACATTATTAAAGTATTAGAAATCAATAGAATTCAAAGAGAAGGGCTGGAGAAGGATATAGAGTAGTGACTGTAGGAACTGCTGTTGGAAGCCATGGGTTGTATTTGTTCCCCTTGATTCCATTTGGTGAAAGAATTTGGAACACAAACCAATTTTTTTTTTAGATTACATTATCTCTGCTATTTTCAAAGGTTATCTTACTTGTGCTATTTTCTTAGATTCTTGTTTCTGTCTGCAGAGTGTATGTGCACACAAAGGGATTGTTGCAAAAGGCTGTGTAATTTTGTTATGAGTGATCACCCATTCACTCCTTAATGAGCCTGCACCAGCCAGAGCTTTGGTCATGTGAGCCAGAGTCAGGTGATAACTCTGATTTATCAGTGACTGCTGGAAGTATCTTATTAAATGAATCAGTTTGCAAGGATTTATTTCTTGTTCTAGCAGAGCAGAGAAGAGGAAAAGAACTTTCTTCCCTGAGACGTGGATTTGGCACTGCCTCAATGTCAGGTATTGACATTAATTATATCCAGAGGGTTGTATTCCCTTCAGCTACAGAAAACAAAGCTCCTTAAAAACTAGTGACTGACACTGGCATTTTCTGATTTTTAAATTATTTTTCCCCCTCTTGTTGCTGTTTTCCTTCATTACCTTCAATCTTGGCAACATTTCTTCTGGTCCTGAAGTGTTCCCTTGCTTCAAGCTGAACCTGTCAGTTTTGTCTACATTGATTCTCTATTGATTGCTTTTCAAATTTCACAGAGCTCTTCTTTCTCTGTCATCTCCTGCAAGAACATCTCCCCCAGACCTCAATCTGCTGCCTTATAAATCCTGGTTTCCTCTGGGTACAGTTGGAACTAAAAAAAATAAAAAATTACTAAAGAGATAACTAATCTGTCCCACAACAATACATCTAGGATAATCTGAACCCATTACTAAAAGGCTTCTCCAGGTTTGCAAGTAAACTTCATTCTCAATAAATGATTGTAAATTAAATTTGACAGGAACTTGGAGCAAGTGTATTCAAATCTGTTCAATTGAGCATGAAATATGCTTTGTAGAAATACACAAAGAATTCCAGAAGTGCCCGTTTGGGCCTCAGCAAGCTGGGGCAGTTAATTATAAGTGGGAGAGTGTGGAATAAAAAGTTGCAGATTGCATTTTCTCCACTTCATTTCATTAGAAACAACTGAGTTGGAGCATTCCTTCATTTCCAGTCTCTTGAACAGGAAGAATTTATATTTTTTTCTTGTACCATTTATAATTATAATTATAATATACAATCTTAAAAAAAAAAAAAAAGGGAAAAAAAAAAGAAACAAAAGCCCAATGTCAACTTCCCAAACCAATTCTAAAAATTCCTGGAGCCTGGCTGGAGGGTCTAATGGCTGGAAATGAGTGTGTACTTTGGCCCAGTGCCCAGAAGAGTAAGTGCCCTCATGTGTGAAAATAATGTTAATGCTGGTTATGGGCTGAAATCCCAGTGGAAAGAACATCAGCTGCAACAAATTGTCCGGTTAAACAGGCTGGAACATTGCCAGGCCTGGAGCCAGGACACCCTCCTGCCTGGTCCTCAGGGCTGAGCATCAGTACAGGATCAGCTGTAAAGCTCCAGCCAGGGTGAGCACCTCAGTGTTACAGAACCAGCCTGCTGAGAAGGAGTTTGAGTAACTTCACCTTTAAGTAGGTTTAGATTTGGATATTGGGAAGAAATCTTTCTCTGAGGGGGATGAAGCCCTGGCACAGGGTGTCCAGAGCAGCTGTGGCTGCCCCTGGATCCCTGGCAGTGCCCAAGGCCAGGCTGGACATTGGGGTTTGGGGCAGCCTGGGACAGTGGAAGGTGTCCCTGCCGTGGCAGGGGTGGCACTGGATGGGCTTTGAGGTCCCTTCCAGCCTGAACCATTCCATGTTTCTATGATACAAGTGCATTTCCCAAGGCTTTTCCCTCTGGAGTTGGAGCTGGGGGGAACCACATTCACCAGCCAGGGCTTGGGGTCTGACTGAACTTACAAAAAGCTCTGTGATCTCCACTTTTTATTGTTTTAATCCTTTCCCTTTGTGATACAAACACAGAGATGAGGCCCTGATGAGCTGCCTGGCCCCTGACAGGAGCAAGAGCTTCAGGCTCACTGAGAATTCACTTAAAAGGAGCAAAGCAAAGGTGCTTTGCTTTTTTTTAAATTTTTTTTTAATTATTATTATTTTTTTTTATTTTTTATTATTTTTTCCCCCTATTGTCATTATTTTCCTTCATTACCACTTCAATCTTTACAACCTTTCCTCTGGTCCTGAAGTGTTCCTTTGCTTCAAGCTGAACCTGTCAGTTCTGTGTACATTGATTCTCTATTGATTGCTTTTCAAATTTCACAGAGCTCTTCTTTCTCTGTCATCTCCTGCAAGAACATCTCCCCCAGACCTCGATCTGCTGGTGCCCCAAGTGTGAACAAACCTTATCTGAATTATAAAAATACATATTGGGTGTGTTCTGGGTGTGCATCAGGCACCTCTGCAGATGAGGACAGCCTGCTCTGAAGGGCTCCCACTCTCATTTTCCATGGCCCCCAAAGCCTACAGAGCTGGCAGCAAGTGTGTCAAGCTCTGGGGAATAAATAAGAACTTGAGAAAAAACGATCTTAGGGTGTACTCACAACTGCCCCAATCATCCTGCCAGCTGAGCCATGAAATAGCTTTTGTTCTTGTGTTAGAGAAAATGTTTTCTGTTCCAGGCAGGGCCAAAGCTGCTTTGCAGGAGGGAAACAGCAAAGTCTGAAGAGCAAAACTGAATTCCTACTGTTATAAAGCATGGAAGAGGATACCAGGTTTATGATATCCTGTCATGCTATGCACAGGAAATCTAAATACTCAGAGATTTGATTTTTAGCAATTAATTTCAGTCCTCATTGAAAGAAAATGATAGGTTTGGAAATTTTCTAAGTCAGTCATTCCAAAACCGAGCAAACCAAAATTTTGGTTTCTGAATCACAACAAGCAGATGCTGAACTGGATGTTTAGAAAGTTTCTAATTTTTCCCTGTGCTCAAGCAGAGTCTGCAGTGTGGCAATGGACACGGGGACAATGAGATCTAACAAAAAAACACTTTTATTTCACTAGCTATTAAATCAACTATTGTTGATTTTATCCAGGACTTCAGTCTGGGATTATTTCTTGTATTTCTTTTTAGATTTGGGGGTTTGTTTCAGAGTTTTGTTTTGTTTTGTTTTTTTACTTAATGCAGACATTTGCCTCTAAGAAAGGTGACTTGGAAATGAGGATGCAAATGAAGTTTTTAACCCTGGAAGAATTTGTGTTTTGCAGAAGTAACTGTTTGCTGTTCTCCTGCTCATAAATATTGGCAGGTCCCAAAACCGATAGAAAATATGGCAAATATATACAGTAAAATGTATATATTTATGTGTAAATATAAAAATATAATATAATATATTTTATACATATGGTAAAACGTGTGTATATATATAATATATATAAATATATACAATAAATGTATATATGTAAATATATATCAAATATATAAATGTAATATAATGTAAAGTATATATGATAAAATGTATATATAATATATAATATAAATATAATATAAAAATATATACAATAAATGTATATATATGTATACATAGAATATATAAATATAATATAAAAATATATATGGTAAATGTATATATTATGAAATATATAAATATATACTGTGGCAGTCTCAGGGCACACAAGGAATGAGGCAGACACAGCAGGTCAAGGGAAAAGCTTCTACTTTATTTTAAAAATCTGACTCCATATATACATTTTTGCAAAAGGCCAGAGATTGGCTGCACAGGTTGCCACCTCTTCGACCTGGATGGTGAGCATCATCATCCATCACATTTCTCCTCCCAGAGCAGAAAAATGTAAACAATAGATAAATACTAAAAATATACATTGTTTTTGTGAAGCTGTGTGAGAAACTCCAGTTCAGGAGTGTAAACAACCAAGAGGCTTTTGCACCAGGGCGACAATATACAGTAAAATGTATGTATAAAAATATAATATATAAAAATACATATGGTAAAAACACGGCCTTTTGTAAAGTTCAAAGCAGAAGATGCCATCTTATAAATCTGCATCTGGAGGGAATTCCCCAGAATGCTTGGGGACTTCATTAACAATCATTTAATTAAAGTGATCAAGCCAATTTATTCCACGTTCCCTTGGCAGTAACAGCTCAGGGGAAGCCCAGCTGCAGGTGGAGGTGCCCGACTCCATCACCACGTGGATCACGGAGGCCGTGGCTGTGTCTGAGGAGAAGGGGCTGGGCATTGCCAGCCAGACAGAGCTGAAAACCTTCAAACCTTTCTTCATCGACTTCACGCTGCCCTACCACGTCATCCGGGGCGAGCAGACCAAGATCCCCCTCACTGTCTACAACTACCTGGCCGTGTGTGCTGAGGTGAGTGTTGCTTTTTGTCCTCTTTTGCTGTCAGGGCAGGGAGGAAATGCTCCAGAGATGGCGTTTAGACTCAGATGTTTGTTAATTCTTATCTATGTTTCTGTCTTATGGATTATGACTTCTAGCTAACAAAGTAAAAAATGGCCCTAATCTTGTTTTCTTCCAAGTCTTTTAAGGATAAGCTGTCCAATTATGAAATGGCACCTAAATTATTTTTACTCTTAACCCAATAACCAGCCAGCTGTGGGCCACAATGAGGGCTTTTCTATCCAATTACAAAATACCACCCAGACACATGAAGAGGAAGGTGAAAAAGAAGGACTCAGCCTCTGCCCTAAAACCTCCATCTTGCTTTATATATATATATTACTATATTTTAAAACCTTTAAGTTTCCACCCTGTGATATTACACACTTCTATTCAAACTACACACCCATAATCCCAGTGCTTTCACCCAATTTTGGAAGCCTTTTCCAAGTCTCAGGTCAATGCAGTGTTTTCTTGGGGGTCAGTGCCTGTCAGCACAGAAAGCCTAAATTTCTCAGTGCCCAGGGCTCCAACAGGTAACAGCTCAGTCCTCACTCTTGACTCACTTCTGGGTTATCACCACAGCTGGTGAGTGACCTGCCAGGCACAGTAGATAAGGTGTCAGGCTAGCAGGGAGGTAAGCTCAGCAGAGATGCTTTGAGAAGATAAATATTGCTTTTATTTGCATAAAAAAAATGTCACTGCTTTATTTGTTTTTAGTCTGAAGCACCTGTAGTAAGCTGAGGTGTCTTGCAGCACTTCAGAAAAGCAAATGATGAGAAAAACAGGAAAGACAATTTGTTGATTCTTGTGCTGAACCACAAAGAAGAATTTCCTTCATAATCAAAAAGCTGCCAAAAATAGTTCATTTTGAAGGAATTATTTTTCCCCAAGAAATTCCATCTCTCTTGATGTTTTCTTTTCACACTCCCCATCTGCCCAGCTCCACCAGCATCTCCCAGAAATACTTGTAGGATTGCTGAGCTGAAAGTACTGCTCTCAGTCAGATCCATGGCTAGAAACTTTGAAGAATGAACAATCTGCATTCTTTTATGACTTTTATGGAGAATTCTGGAGGTTTCACATTGTTCACACAGATCAGCTTGGCTTTGCGGCTGGTACTTCCAATAAATGACATTTCCAAAACTTTCACAGGTGCACGTGAAGATTTCTGTCCCAAAAGGCATCAAGTTTGTTGGGC
Source organism: Trochalopteron elliotii (assembly GCA_024734555.1). NCBI lineage: Eukaryota > Metazoa > Chordata > Aves > Passeriformes > Leiothrichidae > Trochalopteron > Trochalopteron elliotii. The sequence continues at coordinate 252,272 of JANPWX010000428.1, forward strand.
ACCCTGGGAAGCACCACCTGACCAGGAAGAAATGTGTGGCCCCTGGGGAAGCCAAGCCCACCTCCATCGTCCTGTCCTTCAGTGAGCTGGGCCTGAGCAACATCACTGGTACTCAGAACTCAAACACAGCTTCTGGGTGCTCAAAGGGGTTTTATGAGTGTTTCTTCTCATTCCTCTCTCAGGAGAAAATTCTTATTTCCCTTTTGCCCCAGTTGATTCATTCCACTTGCTGCCAGCTTGGCTTTTCAACCTCATTTGTTGTAGGAACAAATTCCCTGCCTGTGGTGCACAGAATGTACAAACAAACATCAGGGCATTCTCTGGTCATCAGCTTTCCTGTTGTGATGATGTTTGCTCATGCAAGGTTGGGCCTGTTACATTTCCCTGAAGACATCAGTGGAAATTTTTAAACAAGAGAATAACAACAAATTCTGTGCAAATAATCCCAGTAAAAACTCGGCAACACCCAAAACTAGGAAAGAGTTTCTCTGTTCCCCCATGATTGTTCAAATATTGTTTTAGTTGTGATCACTCAAATATGGATAAAGGGAATATGAGAGAGAGGTAATTACAGCACTTGATGTGCTGTTAATTAGCTGCTTGTAATCAGTTTGGATCTCTAACTTCTAGATATCTTCCTATCTCAAAATCTCTGCTGCTTTTCCCTTCTGTTTCTCAGCAAAAGCTTTTGCCTATGGTGGGACCAACTGCTGTCAGGAGGGGATGCAGACCCTGAAGAATGGCAAACACTCAGAGGACTCTTACCTGGACAAAAGGACCCCTGTGGGGGTGGATTATGTTCGCAGCAGTGTCATTATTGAGGTGAGAAAACACAAATTTATTTGTGGAAAAAATATGCTTGGGCAAATTGTGAAACCAAATCTGAATAGGTTTATAAAGATCCTCAAGTTGATTTACAGTGTGTTAGGGAGACTGGAAATAATCAGCTCTAGTGGGACTTGTACAGAGAGAGATCATTGGAGCTCCTCTGGTGAATCTTCAACACTGTTCAGGAGAAAAAGCAATGGAAATTTTATGGGATAAGCTTGCCTTATTAATAAAAGAAATGTGTTAAAGTGGAAGGTTCTCTGGCACTGGTTAGCACTGCTCTAGCTAACAGAACATAGTGCCATCACTTTTCTATAAAGGACATAAACCACTGCACAGCAGCAAAAATAATTTCTGTATTTTCCAAGTAAAACTGGAATCTGTTCCTGCTCATCCAAGCCCTGTGCTTCATGCCTGGATTTCTGTCTTTCTACAGCCAGAGGGACTGTCCAGAGAATACACCTACAGTGTGTTCTTCTGCCCAAATGGTAAGTTCATGATTTGAATGAGATATTCAGTTTGGTTGAATCAGTTTTAAAAAGAAGCATTTGGCTTCATCTCATTTAAAAAAAAAAAATTAAAAAAACTTTATTTCCATTTCTCTGTGATTGATGACTTATGGTGTGTAGGAAGAACTTGTAAATAAAGAGTCTTTCTTACCTGGCTGGCTAATTATGAATTTGCTCTAACTGCCCAAGTGATTTCTGGAAATGGCCATTAAATTCCTTTACTTTATGGAACAGTTTAAGTATTCAGCACTGTGGACAGTAACTGGGACTGTATTTTATTTTCAGCTGGTGTTTTAAGATTCAGTTCTGGAATCAGTCTGTCCTTTCTGCCAGAGATTTGGATAGCTCAGAGTTGGCTCCAGTAGCTAAACAGAGATGCTTTTGACCACTAGATTAGAACTGAAAAATCACTTGCTGAGTTCATAAGAAATTTATCTGAACAGTTTGAAGGATTTTCTGCCTTGAAGGGGGAAAAATAAAAGATAAGAAGAAACAACCATGTGTATTTTAATACTTTAAAGGAAGCTGAGGGAAAAAACCCCCATGTACTTAGGAAAGGCCTGTTTGAATTTCAATTATCAGCCAGGGGTCATTTTTGATATCTGTAAGATGAGCTCTAATTCTTACAACATTCCCTTGTTTTTCTGACTAGAGAAAATACACATTTCCACACCTAACAAGTATGAGTACCAGTACATGCAGAAACCAGCCCAGATGAGGCACTTTGACATTGCTGTGAAGGCTCACAATGATGCTCACCTGGCCCTGTCCTCGGGCCCCCACGACATGGCAGAGATGACAGAGATCGTCATCGGGGGACAGCAAAACACCAAAACCTGGATTTCCATCAGCAAAATGGGAGAGCCAGTGGCCAGCAGGGACACCCCTGGCATCCTCTCCTGGGATGAATTCCGCAGCTTCTGGATCAGCTGGAGAAATGGAGTTATCCAGGTACTGAATTCTTCTGTGCAGTGGTCTGGAAGTCTCTTTTGAAACAGAGTTTGAGCACACACAAAGCAGTTTTTTCCTTGCTGTAGAAGGTGGGAGCTTCATTCCTCATGCCTTTTCCCTCTGAAGCCCTGCTCAGGCTGTTGTGATCAGAACAAATCTGCTTTTGCCACCGTTATGTTCTCAGCACCTCAGTCCTCAACATTTTTAGTGATGAAATCCTTGAGGGCCAAGCCTGTGGAATTCTCACTGAACTTCCTTGGATTGCTTTGTGGGTGGGAAAGAGAAGAGGCATTGGTGCATTTGCAGTGCACACCTGAGCTGGGAGGTGCACATGGGGCAGAGGAACACCATGGCTGTGGAAAATCCAGGCACAGAAAATTCTCAAAACCTTGAGCATACAGGCTCAAACACAGAAATGAACACAGGGCTCGACCTGAGACCTTGGAAAAGGCCTCCAGATTTAAAGACCATAAGCAAGAATATGGGATTGTAGTGCAGATAGAAACATATTAAGCTAGGTAGTGGAAAGTTTTAAGGTTTTAAAGTTTGGATATAGAAGTAGTCACAGAAATAGTAAAAAGTTTTAAGGTGTAGCAAGTAGGTTTGTGTGTCATTGGATAATTGGTTAAGAAGATCCACATTGCTGCAAGATGTGTGATATACATGTCTAATAGCTATGAACTTATTTAATTAGCTATTGCTGTGAAAGTAGAAACAGTCTTTGTGGCAGTAGTTTATTGTCTAATAAACCTTTAAAACACCTTGTAATCAGTGGTCTTGTGACCACTGACCATGGACTTCAGGCCTGTGTGGTGAAGATGTTCTCACTCCTCCATGACACTGTGGAAGATCAGAGCAATAAATCAAGATTTAAAGAGCATCTCAGTGGTCCCATCTCTCTCAATACCCTGATCCATGGTGTCTTGTCCCTTTCAGGTTGGCCACGGTACTCGGGTGCTAAACGAATCTATTATTGTGGAGTGGACAGTCCCCAAACAGCTTGAGGTGAAGTACATTGGCTTTTCCACAGGCTGGGGGTCAATGGGAGAGTTTAAAATTTGGAGAAAAGAAGAGACTGATGAAAATCACAATGAAGCATTTACTCTTGGAGTTCCCCACAACATAATTCCAGGATCAGAAAGAGCTACGGCTTCAATAATAGGTATCAATTATCAGGAGGTATCACTTAGGTACCCGTTATCAAATGTGAACAGATGCTCCAGCTGTTACTTCTGACCAGTACTTGAGTAATGCACACCAGATAAGATAGCCACAGGCACTTAAAAAGGTTTATTACTGCTTAATTTTGGGGCAGATAATTCCTTGGGGTTTCTTTGTCACTTGTTTGAAGCCTGTTTGGGTTGAGAGTGGCTTGAAGTTGATGCCACGTGAGGGGCTTTGCAGGGGCTCTGTCTGTTCATGGTGCTTATTTCATTGTCATCCTCATCACAAATTGTGCCATGTTCTAAACTGGTCTAAACTGGGAAGTCATGGATAATGAAAAGCTGAAATGTGGAATTTCTTTAATCCAACAAGAGATTGAGAATTTCAATCTCAAAGAGCCTAAAATTCTCAGCTTCCAGGGTTCCAACAGGCTAAGACTTAACAGCTGAAGGACTTCCAACTTATGTCACAGTTTATTTAAGCTGACTCTGGGGCAGCCAGGAGATATTAGTGCAGTGAGGTGGGGGTTAATCATAAAACACCAAAAGGAAACCTTAATTTGCCTGAACCTGAACATTTCCCCACTTTCTCAAACAGGAGATGTGATGGGTCCTACTCTGAACAACCTGGATAACCTGCTGAGGTTGCCCTTTGGCTGTGGGGAGCAGAACATGATCCATTTTGCCCCCAATGTCTTTGTGCTGAAATACCTGCAGAAAACCAAGCAGCTCAGTCACGAGGTGGAGGTTGAAGCTACTGATTACCTTGTTCAAGGTAACTCATTGCAATTAAATTTACAGATGGAGAAAAGGCTTTGAATTAATAGTTTTACTTGACATGTCACTTTTTCTAATGAAGAATAGCCCAAGTGATGAGGATTCATCATTTCTTGCAGGATAAACTCTCAGTCGGACAGATGTTGATGGCAAGAGGTTTTCCCTTGATGTGTAACCTGTGTTTCCCTTCAGTAACTCCTAGTTCAGATGTTCATTGATTTATCTTTATCTTTTTTTCCTTAGCTGATTTCTATGATTAAACATTTTAGAAAGTAAAGGAAAATGAAATTTAGTAAAAATCTGTATATTTAGGGGGTTTTGCCTTATTCATAAGTTCAAGCCTTAAGTCACTAGAGTTATGGCTCTTTTCTGGAATTTTTTTAAACAGTATTCTCTCTAGTAACAGTATACCAAAAATCAAAATTTAGTATGCAAAGTAGTTAAAAGCCTTCATTGCATGGCTCTACGTTATCTGTCCTTTCAGTGTCTTGTCCTACTTTACCAAGAAGCTCTAAACAACCTTTTGTTCTTTTTTTTTGGTTCTTTTTTTTCCCCACTGTTTTTCTCAGCATTTGTTTTGGGGAGAGCCACATGCAAAACAGTTTTATAACTAAGTGCAATTCTCAGGACAAGTAAGAATTCAGAGATCATTAAAAACAAGAGTGACCCAAAGGGACAAAGCTCTCTTGTGTATGAGTCAGACAATAGTCATGTCATGAAATCAGAGGTGACAGGGTTAGGTGGTTCTCCTCTGAAAATATAAATATTAAATGTAATATGTGAGATATTTCTTGTGTTCAGCAGCAAAAGCCCAGTGCTGTTTCCTCTGCCTGGCTCCAGTCATTTCACTTGTAATTTTCTGTGCTTGCTGGGAGCAGTGAGGCAAAGGGAATTTGTTAATGGCCCGAGTCAGTGTTTCCTTTGCAACATCATTTGCTTTTGTTTCTTTTTATGAATCTGCAAACCTTCCAGGTTTTTGGCTCCAAACCCTGTTTGCTAATTAACCCTTACAGAAGAAACCCCCAAGAGTTTTAAACCCTTCTTTGTTTACTGGAGCCCTGCCAAGTATAAGGTTTAGATGGGAAATGCTCACTCTAGAAAGCTTTTGTGATTTACCAAGCCAGAAAACTTCTTCATCCCTTAATCATCCATCGTGGAAAATGCTGATACCCAACAATTCCTGTGTATTCCCTCTCCTTTAGAAGTGGCCTGAGCTAAACCAGTCAGTATTTTTTCTACTTTCCCACCAAAAAAAAAGCAGGTGAACAGGGGAAAACTGGAGAGAGGAACCTCTCCAGTGAGCCCCAGCATCCAGAGTGTTTAGAAAGGAGGAGGGTTCAGAAGAGCAAGCAAGACATAAAGTCTGTGCCACTCCCAACCAACAAGCAGAGAAGAATAACAGCAAGAGCAATGAAGTGTAAATTCAGCTCAGAATCACAGAATATCCTGAGTTGGAAGGGACTCACTGTGATCAGAGTCCAGCTCTGGGATGAATGGCCCATAGAGGAGTGAAACCCAGAGCCTTGGCAATACTGGCACCATGACCATTCAAAAAGAGAAGAACAGAAACAATGAGAAGAGTGGTATAAAACATTAGGACTGAATGTGTCCATTTACACACTGGAAATGAACACTGAGGAGCTGTTTAAGCAGGAAGTGCTCAGTAGTAAATCATACCTGAGGGCTGCAGGGGGGAAAAAGGCAATTTAATTTAATTTAACACCTGTTTTTTGGAGGAAGAAAAAAATAATAATACCATTACTTAGGCTTTCTGCCAGGTATTTGTACCTATCCCACCACCCCCAGACAAAGATGTGGTGACTACAAGAGCATCATCAATCTCTAGGTCTTCCTTCCTCAGATTTTCCACTCCCTGTGAGCTCTGGGGGGCTACAGAGCAACTGGGAATTGTGGGAGTCATGGGCAGCCCCTCCTCAGGGACTGAGGAGCTGCCTGGATCTGCAGAAGTCAGCAGAGAAACTTCACCTCTGGAAATGAAACAAAAATACACTCCCATAAAAACATCATGTGGTGTGGAATAAAACACCTCTTCCTCCTGTGCTGCAGAATTCAGCAGGCATTAAATGACTTTTTTGACAAAATCTTCTTGCAGATTGGACTTTTCCTTATCAGAAATGTCCATCCTGGAGGGTTTAACTCCAAGGGGTGTTTCAGAGCTTTATCCAAGTGTGTTTTGTGTATCCATCCCTGTGGAGGCTTTGCTAGGATGGCCACGGCTGTAGACAAACAGGTTTGAGAAGCAAATCATTTTCCTGGTAGAAAGAGCATTTCTACTCTTTTTTCATTTTCAACCTCAGAAGACATTCCAGGAGAGAGTTCTTATCTTCAGCATCCACCTTGTGATTTCTAAAACCAGCCTTGGGCCAGCCCTTGCAGCTGGGAGGTGTTCACGTGCCCTGAGATCACAGCTGTTGTTTTGATGTTACGTGAAGCTGTTCCAAGCAACAGCTTTGGGAAAAGTCTGAATCCAGCTGTAATGTCACAGGCAAAACATTTTTGTTTGTAAATGGAAGTAAAATGGAAGGAGAGTGGCTGTATGCTTAAGTAAAAACCTTTTGATAATGCATTCTTTTTTAGAGAAGTATCAGATTTTTAGCATTTCCAGTGTCCAAAAGGCAGGAGCTGCAATGTCCCATATGTTATCCTGAGCAGATTTCTAGATAAACTGCACACAGAGCTGGCTCTCACAGCAGAATAAGAAGCTGCCTCAGGCAACAGAATCCCTTACACATGTTCCAGATGTTCTGAGCCTTCATTCACTTCAAATACTCATTTTTCTCTGCGTGAGGAGATTTTGGACTCCCCCAATTCTTTTGTGACTTGCAGGCTACCAGCGCCAGCTGACCTACAAGAGGCAGGATGGCTCCTACAGTGCTTTTGGGGAGAGGGACTCATCAGGGAGCATGTGGTGAGTGGCTATTTAAAACTGAGTTTAAAAAGTGCTAAGAGCTTGCTAAACAGGAAAAATACACAATTGCCTGGGAAAGAGGAGTGATTCCCCAGCTTCTCTCATGGTATCACACACAGTGGAGAACAGAAATAATGCAATAATATTCAGTGACTACAGAATTGATGTACAGTTCTGCTGAGTGCTCTGACTCCATTAGGGGATGTGTTGTAGGTGATTCAGGACTCAAGAACAATTAAGAGAGATAAATCTGCTAATTAGTCCAGGTTTCAGGCACCAAGCTGTAGTTAAGGATCATATCTGCAATTGGAGTAGCAATTATGGGGCATTTAAGCACCTGATTCCATTAGGGAATGGAGTTTTACCTGAAGCAGGTACAGGGAAATGTGCTGTCCCTACAAGAGAATTCTATCAGGGGAGGTAAAAAACCCACCAAAACCAACCCAAAATCCCTCAAAGACATCCTTGTACCATGGGATGGAATCCTCCTGTACCTCCTGGGTGGAACAGGATGGGTTTGAGCCCTGGGAATAAGGGCAGGACCTTTCACACCACAGGAGAGCCAGGAGTGTGAAGCTGCAGGGTCAGCTGCTGTCACTGCTGTCCCCACAAGCCTGTCAGGTTTGTGTGACATCAGCCCTGGGTGTCACCACCCCCAGGGCTCAGCTCTGGAGATCCTGGCCTCCATCCCTGTTTGGGCTACCACAGATTCCCCTCCAGCTCTGCTGCCTCACTCCTCCTGAGACAGGGAACTCTCATCCCAGCCCCTGCATGTGAAATATGGTGACACAGAATTACTCAACACTCCAAAAATCCCCTGCCAGGCAGCAGTGTTTGCTACCCTCCCATTCCTCAGGGGCTTGTAAATGCAATGACTCAATCCCCCTGAAGCTGGCCAGTGCTCACACTTGTTGTCAGAGGTTTAGAATTCCAAAAACACTTCTGGTGCTTTCTTAAGTCTTAATTCTGTATAAAGTGTAACACAGCTTCAGGCTTGAGGAAAGGATCTGGATTTCTTATGAGAAATATATTGATTCTTAATTTAAAAATATTGATTCTTAGCTTAAAAACTTTAATAAATTGAGATAAAAAAGAACTGTATTTCAGAGTGTGCCATCATTATGACAAATACACCTTTGAGTTCTACTTTTCAATTTAGGTTGTTGACCTTTAATCCTTTTCTTATCCAAAGCCTGGACAGTATTTGGGTGCTTTTATGTCCCATGAACAATTTAACAACAACATTTAGTGTTTCCCAACAAGATTTTTTTCAATTTGTGCTTTCTAAGGATATAATTTTTTCCTTACTGGTACTTCATTCTGAATTTGCTTTCTCAGTAAAGATGGTTAATTCGTTTTTACAGGTTAACAGCTTTTGTCCTCAAGTCCTTTGCTCAGTCTCGCGGGTTTATTTTCATTGACCCCAAAGAACTCACAGCTGCCAAAGATTGGATTATCCAGCACCAGAAAGAAGATGGTTCTTTCCCTGCTATGGGCAGGATACTGAACAAGGACATTCAGGTAAAAATCACACAGGATCAACTTGCAGCAAGGACATTTTTAAAGTTATTATCAGAGCATTAAGTGGTGCAGTTTGAATATGAATTTTGCACTTGAAAGGCTGGAATGCTACAGGAGAAATGGGGGAATTTCAGTTCTAAAAGATGTATCAGAAGGTGTCTGTGGGGTGTCCCCAGAGGATGGAAAGCAAGGTGTGAAATCTTACAAAATACTGCATTAAATGTGTCCTGGCTCCAACCACTGTGGGCTTGGGTTCTTAAATTTTTTACTCCTTACATGCAAAGAAAAGAAATTTGATGATGCTTCAGCTTCTCCTCTAGTTCTAACTCATCCTTTGTATTGCTTCAAGGTCTCTTTTTTTTCCTCCACTGTCCTTTTCTCTAGTTTTCATCCAGTGGTTTGTGTTGTTTGCCCTTCCAGGGTGGGATCCATGGGAAGATCTCCCTGACAGCTTATGTGGTTGCATCTCTTCTGGAAACAGGTGTCACTTCTGAGGTAACAAAAGCTCGGTTGAAACAGCTCCAAAAATTCTATGTGTTCTTTTTTTTTAAAAAAAAAAAAGCATCCAGGGAAGCCTCCAGGGAAAAGAGGCTGCTGGAAAGCCTTGGGATTGTTCTGAAGTTAAGGATTCTGTCCTGAATTTGTTCAAGGTGGTCTCCCACCCTTCAGCCATCAGCTCGTGATTATTCCACCAGAGCAAAACATTTCCCTGCAGCCCCATCCCTCAGCCTCTCCAAGAAATTACTGCAAAAAGAGTTTTCTGCCTCTTAGCTTCAAGCTGTGAGTGCAGCCTGTGCAGATCCTGGTCTCTTGCCTCAGAAATCCTGGCTTGGTGCTAAAAGCAGTTTAACTTGGGGATCCAGAGAACTCTTGTGGTCTGGCTTGGCTGCAGTGGCCAAAATGCTACTGCTGTTAGATTACAGTGCTTTTGGAGAGCTGAGCTCCTGCAATGTGCTGCATTGAGGGCTCTGGAGAAAAATGTTTCTGTTCTTTGCAATGAGACAGAGCAGGAACACTGCAAAAAAGAGAAGCAGCTATGTAGGAACGGCCAATTCCACTGGAAAAAAAACTCCCAAACTTCCAGTAAAACTGGTATTTTAGGGATTTCTCCTTAAAATCCCTGGTAAAACTGTGCTCCTGCCCTCTGAGGTGTTTCTGCCAGCATGCAGTTTCACTAGAATGGAAATGTTTAGATAAGATTATGGTGACACATTCCTACTAAGTAGGACTAGGAAGATGCTCCCTTGCAGATGTTCCCTTGCTCTTCAGCCAAGGGAGAGGGCAGTGGAGGCTGTGCACAGGCAGAGCTGTGCACAGGAAGATGAAAAGAGGAGGTGCAGTGGATGTTGCAGCATCTCTTGGTGATCTGCTCTCAGACAAAAGGGTCCATTCAGGCACAACCCTGAGAGTTTGTGGAGGTGTCAGAACAGCCAGTGCCCCTTCAGGAACTCTGATAACCTCAGCACTCCTCATCCATCCCTGTGGAGCCTGAGGAGTGAGACCAGGCTGGTGTTCCAGGCAGATTCCCCCTAACCCCCTGTCCTTGTTGGGGAAGGCTTTCCACCTTATTAAAAATTCAGAAAACCCTGCAGAGCTCACAGAGTAACTTCCTGCCTCCCTGTCAGCAGTGTCCCCCTCTGAGCAGTGATGTGATGCTCCCTCTGGGCTGCCTGTGTCAAGGCAGCCCCAGCAGTGCAGTTTCTGTGGATTCTAATGGTTTTCCTAGAGGAGATTTGTGAGTGCTCCTAATGATCTTAGCTAGGAAATGAGGAAGGGCAGGTTAGTGCCACAGGGAAATCAAAGGAAACCAAATTACATCAAGTCCAATTAAATTGTTTCTATAAATTATCAGAGCCACGTTCCTGCCTGGTGAGGTCATTGGGGGAGTTAATAAAACATGTTTGTTGGCTGCAGGGACCCCTGGGAACCTTGGCCTTTATTATCCTCTGGCGTCTGCCAGACGCTCCAGAGTGTCAGGAACACAATCAAACCTACAGTACAGAGCTCTCCCCTGTCCTGTTCATCTGCTGCCTTGCAGGGGCACAGAATTTCTTCAGCTTTAGGGGGGGAAAGTGTGTCTCAGTGTCAGCCTAAATCATTCTTGCTCTGCTGTTTGCACCTTTTTTTTTTTTTTAAATTTTTGATGCATGGCTTTTCTTAGGGAAAGTGTTGATGCTGTTCTGTAGAGAGCAAGATGTATCTTTCTGAGTTTATTGTGGGGTTTTGTTGTTGTTATTTTTGTTTGGGCTTTGTTGTTGTGGGGTTTTTTTTGTTTTTTGTTTTGTTTGTTTTAATGGGCACGATGTAGAAAGTAACAAAGCCACTCTAACTTCTGAGACTGGCACATCTGTCTGGGCTCTTTCCCCTGTGAATTCAGGAAGAAAGAGCAGCTGTTGACAAAGCAAAACACTTCCTGGAGTCCAACCTGTACTCGGCAGAAGATCCCTACACCACTGCCCTGAGTGCCTACGCCCTGACCCTGCTGCACAGCCCCGCCGCCGCCGCCACGCTGCGCAGGATGAACAGCATGGCCATCACACAAGGTGGGAATTCTGGGCTCCAGCATGGCCATCACACAAGGTGGGAATTTTGGGCTCCAGCATGGCCATCACACAAGGTAGGGGCTCTGGGCTCCAGCATGGCCATCACACAAGGTAGGGGCTCCAACCCTGGGCTCCAGCATGGCCATCACACAAGGTAGAGGCTCTGGGCTCCAGTATGGCCATCACACAAGGTAGGGGCTCTGGGCTCCAGTATGGCCATCACACAAGGTAGGGGCTCCAACCCTGGGCTCCAGCATGCCCATCACACAAGGTGGGAATTCTGGGCTCCAGCATGGCCACCACCCAAGGTAGGAGCTCCAGCTCTGGGCTCTGCCCCTCCCAGGATCACCCAAAGCCTGAATGCTGCACTGGAGCTGCTGGAGAGGATGGGGCCTGGCAGGTGAGGGATTCCTCACGGCACAGTTTGGCTTTCTAAGGCAAGGGTGCTCCTGGCTCTCTTTGGACAGGGCTCCACATGTGGGGCTGATGCTGAATGTGCAGCAGAATCACAGAACATCCTGAATTGTAAGGGAGCAGCTCATAAGTGAATGGGTCACACAGAGATCAGAGCCACAGCCCTGGTGTTCAGCAGCACTGTTGTCTAACCAGAGTGATTTCAAGCTGTTCAGAGGCTCTGCAGTGCTCTCCTGGCAGTGACAGGGTTTGCCCTGTAACACCTCACATTCCCTGATGGTGTATTTGAATCCAAAATCCAAGAATTACCCGATTTGTCACATTGAATCATCTTTGCCATTCCAAAGGGAGCCCCTTGCCCAGGGATGGGTGTCCAAAAGGAGGGACAGGGCAGCCCAGGGCACGGAGCTGATGCAAAAGTGGAATTTGACTCCTCCCATGCACAGAGGCTCAGCTGCACTCCTGCTCTAATAATACCCATGTCCCACTGCCCTCTTCTCCTAGATGGCTTTACACACTGGAGCCTCACAGGAACCCTTGTCACTGATGAAGACACCTTCATGGGATTTAATGATGGACTCTCTCAATCAGGTAATTGGGAACCTGCAGTGCAAAGGCAGAGAAAAGGGCAGGGGCTGCCACACCACACTGCATATATTGCAGTGAATTGTTTATAAAATACAAGGTATTCTAAATTGTCACTCAGCCAGGACAGGGTCCAGAGAAAAGAGAGCTCAGAAAAGGCAGGTAGCATTATGCTGAAAGAATAAAGGAGACAGAGCAAGATGTGGTCCAGACAGAACAAGTTTTTCAGACCCAGCTGTCTCATCAGCTTTCACTCCAGTTTCATGAAGACAGAATCCCAGGTGGCTCTCACTCTTCTGTCAAGGAGAAATAATTCAAAATGGAAATCAGAGGGAATTCAAATATATTTAACTTTAGAGCTATTTATCTATGTGTTTTCAAATGGACCTAAGGATTGTATCACTGGTCTCTGACACTTCAGCTGATTTTTCTAGACTTTGGCTGTCAAAGCCACAGAAACAGTGAGTGATGCTGTAAATTTCAAGCCACTTAAAGCCATTGACTCTTTGGATATGATGCAGGTGCAGCAATGTTCAAGAGGGACCTGACTGGATATTGTATGAACATGTCTAGGACAGGACAACAGTGTGGGCAGCAGCAGAGTAGGACTGGAGTGGGAGAGGAATTACTTGTGGGATACAGTCAAGTAGAAGGAGTTTATCTGTTGTGTGAATACCTCTATTATTGGTTATCTATTGCTTGAAGGGAGGCTTGTGTTGAAAGCAGAGATCTTAGGGAGGTGAAGCACCTTGGGTGCAACCATTTCAACTTCCCTTTCCCTGTGTTTACTTCTACACACTTTTAACTTTTTAGAATTATTTTTTCAGTTAATAAATATTCATAGAACTATCTTTAGACTTGCCTGAACTCTCACTTCTAGGTGGTATTTTGATTTATTCTTTTTTTTTTTTTTTAATTCTCCCCTCTTTCAGTTGTTTCTGCAGAAGTGGAAATGACATCTTATGCCCTTCTGACCTACACACTCCTGGGGGACGTGGCCTCTGCACTCCCTGTGGTCAAGTGGCTCTCACAGCAGAGAAATGCACTGGGAGGATTCTCATCTACTCAGGTGGGCTGCCTCTGGAAAAGGTAGCTGGGATACATGCATTGTCAGTGGATTCAGGAATGCAGAATTTCCATCTTCCTGACAGAAATTATTTGTTTTCTGGTAAAAAGAAAAACTTTCCAGCGCTCCTTACTGCCTCCTCCTTGGACTGGTGATGTGAAAGGAACCAGACTTTGTCCTCACAGGTGCCTTTGATAGGAAAAGTGAGCAAAACCTGATGTCTCTTTTGCCATATGAATTAATAAGGAAGATTCTGCCACCTGGAGCTGAGCAGAGCTGTTTGGAAGTTTGCTGTGCTCCTGTATTCTTCACTATTCTAATTTCTCCCCCTTCTGGCCCCCAGGATACCTGTGTGGCCCTGCAGGCTCTGGCTGAATATGCCATCCTTTCTTATGTTGGAGGAGTCAACCTGACCATTTCCTTGGCTTCTACTAACCTGGACTACCAGGAGACCTTTGAGCTTAACAAGATGAATAAAAAAGTCCTTCAGACTGCAGTGGTAGGTGGTTTTGTGCAGTCAGATTTTTAAAGCAATCCACATGAGCTGGGTTCTGAATAAGGGCTTGGATCAGTGATGGTAAAAGCAAAAGTTAAGCACTGAGACCTGTGGGACTTTCTGTGGGTTTGTGGCTGGATTCTGCTGTGAAGCAAACAGCACTCCTAATTAAAAGCATTTTTCACCATAACTAATGCCTGATGTTTTTGTGCTGCTGTTTGTCTCTGCCATTGTAAGTGCAGGTGCTGAAGAGACTAAACCATGCACACTCCACTTCTGCAGTGTCCTTTATAGAAGTATTTTGTACAGAATAGAGCTAAATTTGATATTCATTTCCATTCTGAGTGCCATGTCTTGTCTGTGTCTCACCTGTGCATTCTCCCCAGATCCCCAGTATTCCAACAGGGCTGTTTGTGAGTGCCAAGGGTGAAGGCTGCTGTTTGATGCAGGTAAGGTTGTCATGGGGCTGGAGAAAGCATGGGAGCAGATGCTCTCTAACCTCACAGGCTGTTTGCTGCTTCTGTAATCCCACTTTGCTGAGAGGAAGGACTTACACTTAGAATTTCTTTCAAAATAGTTCTAGAACGTGGTGTTGCTGTAATTTTGGAAGTGAATGCGATTGTTCCAGCTCTGGTAGAGCTCATATAGAGAGATAACTGTTGCTATAGGACACAAAATGAAGGACACACACACAGTTAGTTGTTAGGGCAAAAAAGAGAGTTTATTTTTCGACCTTGATTTATATAGATTTTGGACAATGACCACGGATTGGACAAAGGAGGTTGACGCTTTTCCAACCACACGGGTCAAACTAGAAGTCTATCAATTGTCCCTCCTCAAGAGAGGAACGATAAGCAAGAAGAACAGTTTACAATAACATTACTTTTGTTTACATGAAAATCTGTAAAAAAACTCCACTACAAAAATGCAAACACCAGAAGGCTGAAAAAGATCAGGGCAACATATAACTGTGTGGCAAAAAACTCCACTACAAAAATGCAAACATCAGAAGGCTGA
>JANPWX010000428.1:267078-312924 GCA_024734555.1 Trochalopteron elliotii
GGCAAAAAACTCCACTACAAAAATGCAAACATCAGAAGGCTGAAAAAGATCAGGGCAACACGTAACTGTGTGGCAAAAAACTCCACTACAAAAATGCAAACACCAGAAGGCTGAAAAAGATCAGGGCAACACGTAACTGTGTGGCAAAGCCTCTGTTACCTCTGTGCCTGCCATTCCCCAGCTCTGAAGAGATCCTGTGTCTGTGCTGGTCCTTTGGGGACATTTGTAGACGCTTTGAAACACTGGAGCTGTAACAAACCACTCTGAGGTGTTTTGCTTTCCCCTGTTCCCGCTGCAGATCGATGTCACTTACAACGTGCCTGACCCCATTGCCAAACCAGCCTTCCAGCTGCTGGTGAACCTGAAGGAGCCCAAGGCAGAGCAGCCCCTGCAGGCCCCGGCCCCGCCGCGCCCGGGCCCGAGCCGCCCCCAGGCCCTGCACAGGGACAGGGCCCTGGGGGACGACGAGGACCCCGCCTCAGACCACGACCACCGAGAGTACAAAGTCATCCTGGAGACCTGCACCAGGTGGGGTGTGGGGAGAAGGCTGTGGGAGGACAGCCAGAGGGAGTGATAAAGGCAATCCTGCCCCCGGTGTAGCGCGGCTGGGTTCAGTGTCAAAGAGTGGGAGCAGCCCTGCCAGCACGGCTGTGGGTGTGATAAAAGAGGGAGTTAACTGGTAAGGAGTGGCAGCTGGAGTCTGGTAGCCATGCTGTGAGGAGGTAGGGACAGGAGGTTGTGCAATGTCAGGTTTTCATCTTCTTTTCTTCGTGTTAGAGCCAGGATTAATACACAGGAGTCACACTTCTTGCGTTTGGGCTCAGATGTCTATTAACTCTTATCTATGTCACAGCCTCACGAGTCGTGAGCCCTAACTAACAAGGTAGAAAATGGAGGTGCCTCTAACACTTTCCAAGGTTAATTAAGTGCCAATCACCCAATAACGAGGTGACACCTACATTATTTATACTTTTGACCCAATAATGACCATCCAAGGCCCACAATGCTGGCCCTTTTCACCCAATTAGATAAAACCACCCAAAACCAAGAAGAAGGAGGTGAAGAAGAAGGACTTAGGCAACACCCCAAATCCTCCATATTGCTTCACATATACTACTATATACTAAAACTCTAAATTCTAAGTTTTTCACCCTGTGCAATCACACAATACTATTCAGACTACACACCCACAACCCCAGTGCCATCACTCAATTTGAAAATGCTGTTCCATGGCCTCAAGTCAAATGCAGTGCCTGCCTGAGGGTCAGTGCCCCTCAGCACAGAAAGCCAGAAACTGTCACCCTCCAGGGTTCCAACGGTGCGAGGGACAGAAAGGGTGAGACACTGTGCAGGGGACACACAGGGTTAGGCAGCAGAGATAGCGACAGGAAGGAGTGAGCCAGAACTGCAGAAGGAAGAGGGAAGAAGAAGAGTCGAGGCATTGAGTCCACAGACTAGCTGCTGGCATAAATGAGCAGACCCTGAGAGCTGTGTGGAGCTGAACGTGGGATTGCTGTAGAGAAAAGGTATGAAGGACTTTTAGATAACAAAGAGCTGCTGCTTGAAGCCTTCTGTTATTTTAGTGAAGCACTCTGAGGTGCATGGCTGTCTTGACAAGCATAGTAGGAAATGCCAGTTCTGCTCCCCACAGGACGTTTGGTTTTTGGTCTTTGGTTCTGGTTTTTGAGTAGCCCACCTGAGTGGTTTACTCAGCCCACCTAAATAAATGAGAATTCTTCCTGTGCATTCCTCTGCTGTGACAGCCATTTGACCACAGGGAGTGCAGAGGCCACGTCTCCCAGCAGTGTGTAGGTCAGGGCATAAGATGTCATTTCCACTTCTGCAGAAACAACTGAAAGAGGGGAGAATTAAAAAAAAAATAAAATCAAACTACCACCTAGAAATGAGAGTTCAGGCTGGTCTAGAGATAGTTCTATGAATATTTATTAACTGAAAATCAGGATTTTTGCTGATCAGCCACCCCCCTGTGCCAGGACAAGCATGAGTTCTCTCTTGGTGCACTGCCTGCATCTCGAGCAGACCAAGGCAGAACTTCCAGCCACCACTGTGGGTTGTAGGACAGAGTCATTCCAAGATCATTCCTGATCATTTCAGTGCTAAGTGTGTGTCAAAAGTAGAGAAATAAGAACAACGCCTTGAGGTTTTATCACTGAGTTTCATTATTGCCTCTCCAAACCCTGAAAACAACAAATGTGATGTGATTTACTTGTATAAGGATGAAAAGAAAAAGTTCTGGATTATTTTCTTAAAAGCCTCAAAGAGCAAGGTAAATTCAACTGGTTAACTAATGTCTTAATTGTGTCAATAGTTTTATAAATATTCCTGGCTTGACTTTATTATTTGAGCTCCTTAGTAGTTCAGTTTTGGATACCAAAAAACTAACAGAAGATGCTTGTGTTGCCATGGCATGAATTTGGAATCTGTAGTAAAGGCACAATACATGCAGATATTTGTTAATAAGCTCTCAAAGTCCTTATCTCCTTCCTCCATATAATGAAATGTAAAATGACTTTTTAAAGTGGCATGATCCAGAGGTTTCATTTCTAGCTCTCAAAGCACTTTACAGAGACATGAGCAGTTTTGTCTCATTTTATAGATTGGAAAACTCAAATTATTGTGAGAAAACAGCTTGGCTATAGACCAACAGAAGCAAGAATAGTTTCTGACCTGTATTAAATCCACTTACAAGTTTTGCTTAAACACCTTGGTACTGCTGCAGTCATCAGGGTTTGCTGATCTCTTTGTAAAGGATTTGATTTTTTGGGAGGTTGTTTGGAATTTGACCCAAGAGAGAGAAAACCACAACAAAAGTAAATAAAGAGGGCTCACAACATCCTGCTGTGCAACAGCAGAAACCATTCCCAAGAAATTAATAACTAATTTGCATGTTTGTGACCTGGATCATGGCAGGTGGGGGGGCTGCTGCTTCACTGACCTCCAACAGGAGAAGTCCAGTGAGTAGAAATGGAAAATTGTAGCTGCCCTATCAGAGTTTAATGGGAAACTCTGGCTCCCCTATCAGTTTCTGTCCCCTTCCTTCCTGCAGAGGCAAGGCCAGGCAGAGACTGCAGAGCTGAGCAGAGCTGCAGTGCCCCTCATGCCTTGGGAAAGCTGACTTGAAACAGAGACTGGAGAGAGCTAGAGAATAAAATAGATATTTATTAAAAGGCCTTTAGGATACACCTTGGGCAGGGCAGGGTCTGACCAGGGCTACACCCAAGGTGGACTTAGAATGGTCACAAAAATGGATGGCCAGTCATGAGGTCTCACATTTTTATAAGTTTTGGTCTATTTGCATATTGGGGTTTAATTGTCCAATTCCAGCTTCAGGTTGTGAGGTCCCACCCTTCTTGCTCCTCCCTTCAGCCCACCCTTGTTTGTGCTTTTGGCCCTGAAAATTGTCCTTGGTGTGCAGTAGGAAAAGGATTTGGTTTGTCTCCCTACTCTGTGAACAGCTGAGTGACACTGAATGTGAGCTCAGTGCACCCCTGAATGCACCCCTGGGCAGCACAGAATCTGAAATACATGAAAGATAAAACTTAAGGCATCACCCCAGGAAAAGATGAGATCCTGGTTTCCATGTCCCACACTTGCCCCTGGCCCACGGGGCTGTGTTGTGGCACAGACACTGCCCCAAGTGCCACAATGTCACTGTGCCAACCTCTCCTCCCCCTGCCCAGGCCCTCAGCCTCTTTTGGGGAGAGGATAAAATTCTACAGCCTTCAGATGTTGAGGAGGCTGCCCTGCATCAGCACAGCCTCTGCTGATAGTTCTGAAACTTCTGCCCTGGGAATTGCTGGAGCTAAGACAGAAATTTGAGAGGGAGCCCAGTGCAAGGAGATGGATTGCTTGGAAAGGAAACAAAAGCAAATGAAATCTTCCTTTCCTCCCCTTCTTCCTGTAATGATGCTCTCAGCTCCATCATCATCTTGCTGGGGCAGTGTGAAGAGAGGAGTGCAGCTAAGGATGACAACTGAGATCTTTTGGGCTGGGGGTGTTCTCAGCATGTAATGAAGTGTTGTCATGCCCAGTGACGTCCCTGGGGCACTTCTGAAGGGTTATGGAGAACACAGGGTTGAAAATAGAAAGCTGTGATAAGTAACAGAGATTGGGGAAATGCAGGCAAAGGGATCCTGTGTGATTTATTAGAGAGTGTGGAGCACAGAGTCAGATGGGAATTAACGAGGTTTAATGTCCCTGGGAGCCCTGAAGTGCCAGCTGGCTCTGTCCCCAGGCCACCTCATGCTACTGTGGACCTTGGGTGGGGTGTGGCAGCCCAGCCTCAGCCAGGTCACCACCCCCTGAGCTGAGGGGGCTCCAGAGAGAGGGGCCCTGCAGGAGCCAGCCCAGAGCTGGCAAATTTGGTGCTGGAAGCTGTGGAGCTGTGTTTGCTCAGTGCTGGCCATGAGCTGGTGAGCTCAGGTGAGCTGCCAAGGAGGGAGGGCTGGCAGCTGCTGGCAGTGCAGAGAAAAGGAGCCTTGTTCTGGGATTCCAGGAGCTGCTTAAGGATGGACACTCCTCTGCCATGCTGCAGAAATTGAGATTTTTGCAATGGCCCTGACAGACTTTTTTTTTTTTGGTACACACTTATAACAACTCAGTTTCAGAGGGATTTCTGAGTTTTCAGTTATACTGAAATTATACTGAATTATATACTGAATAATACTGAAGTTATACTGAGTATTCAGTTCAGAGGATGGTAAAGGCAGTGAACTCTTCAACACCAGCAAGGCAGTGACTCTGCTGGCTCATTAGCAAAAACCCTTTTCTCAGTGTCAGGGGTGAAACAGCCATTTATGAAACCCTAGGACTGAATGACCTTGCCTGGTATTGGGAATTAGCATCCCTCTCCCACCTCAGTCCATCTACAGCCTTCCTCTCAGGGTGGAGCAAAAGCATTTATTTCCTTTTACCAAGTGCATTTTCTCAGTGATTAATTGAAAAAGAAAGCAAGCAGCCCCACAGGTGGCTGCATCCCTCTGTGTTCCAGGACATCTCCTACCCTCTCTGAGCTGGGCATAACTTTATTAAATAAAAGCAGAAAAGAGGATTTTAAAAAACCAAATAAACTGGCTTTCCACAAGCACTTCAACGAGGAGAGCCTTTTAATTTTTTTTGTTTTTTGTTTTTGGAGTTGGTATTTCCATTTGCTGTCTTGGATTTTGAGTTTGTTCCCATTCTCTCTCCTTCTGTTCCTATGGGAAGATGGCTACACTCTGGATCCTCAAACATGGCTGTGTTGGAAGTGCCTTTGTTCTCAGGGTTTCGGGCAGATATTGAGAGCCTGGAGCAGGTAAGGGATGGGATGGGAGATGTGGGATGGGATGGGAGATGTGGGATGGGATGGGAGATGTGGGGTGGGATGGGAGATGTGGGGTGGGATGGGAGATGTGGGGTGGGATGGGATGGGAGATGTGGGATGGGAGATGTGGGATGGGATGGGAGATGTGGGATGGGATGTGGATCTCTATCAGGGAGGGGTTCCCTTTGAGGAGCAGGAGGAGGCCATTGAGTGTCAGAGCACTGCCTTTAATTGCAGAAAAGATGCAATTAGAATTGGGAAGGGGGTGGTAGAGATTTCACTTGTCAAAAAAATCTCTCTCTGAAATGAGGGAAAGGATGTTCTGAGCAGGCTGAGCAAAGCCAACCCCACCAAGCCAAGGTTTTCCTGAGCCAGTGCACAGTAATTAACTGAGCCCCTTTGGAAAAGCTGAGGTGCAAATGTGCTCTAACAGGAGCTGTTTATGGCTGCTTAGTGGGCTGTGTTATCTCCAACATCTGGATCCCATTTCTTTGGAGGCTCTGTGTCTTGGAATTTTTTGCCCTCTTTTTTTTTTTTTCCCTTTCCCTGGGAGAACATCGTGTTTCTGGCAGCCAAGCTGAGGTGGACAGAATGTGCCTCGTGCCCAGCCAGCCCTCCAGGGCAGATGAACTGTAATCTTGAGCTTTGGTTTATATTTGTGGGAGCATTATATTCATTACAACTCATTACATTTTGTGGAACATTGCATTCACTGGTGGGGTTCTTATGCTGCAAAGATTTATTTTTTTTAAGGACTGTTTAACTGAAGAGGTGTAACATTTTTGCATCCTTGAGAGCTGGTAAAGAGCTAAAAATATTTAGCTTCTACAAGACCTCTTTTGTTAATAACTTTATCTCATTGTATTGGGAAGGAATCTGAGGAAAGAATTTTAAAGTAGAACCAATGTGAAGTTTAATTTGATATCATAATTCAAGGAGGAGTGCACATTGCTTTATCTTCTTTGGCTGATTTATAATTGAAACACCATTGCATTTTCTTGGAGGAAAAAGCCCTCTGGAGGGTTTTACAACCCATGTCAGAAGCTGCTGTCAGATGTCTCCTGGAGTGTCCCTGAAGCCACAGAAATTTTTGTATTAATCCCTGAGAAGCAATTGCATCCTTTCAGAACAGGGGATCACATATGAAATTATTCATATAAAGAGAAAAACTGAAGTTATTTATATCAATTCACAAGCTGCACGTGGAGAAATCTCTTTTCAAATCCAAGCATGTAAAATGGATTGGGTTTTATTTGCCTGTGAGTCTGATACTCTCTCTCGTGCAACAAACTGAATGTGGCTGTTCAGATGGGCCAAGGCCAGGAGTAGGAGCTCTCCAGCATCCCCATGGGAGGAGAAAAGAGGAGAATAAGGTGAGGGGGCAGCAGTGGGTTTGGATCCTGCTTTCCCTCCTCTGCTGAAGGTGCTGCAGTGACAATCATGTGTAGTGCTGTCAAATTCTCTTTCACAGTCATTCATGTAAATAAGAGCAGAAAAACATATGGATGAGAACCTGGCTTAGAACCAGAGAGATGGTTCAAAATGTCCCAGGAGGAGGAGAACAGGATATCTTTATGGTGTTAAACCTATGGAATGTTCTGTGAGCAGAGGGAAAGGGTCGAAAGAAAGAGCATGAAGGGGTTTTCACTGCAGAAAACCAGAAATGTTCTTAAGGAACATATCCCTGTACTCCTTTTGTTGTTTGTTTGGTGGTGGTTTTGTTTGGTTGGTTTTTGTTTTGAGGTGTGTTTTTTTTATTTTTGGAGGGTTTTTTGGGTGGGTTTTTTTGCCCTGCAGTGGGCAAAGAAAAATAACAAATTTAGGTCCTTTCCTGATGTCAGCAGGGGACAGAGCTGAGGCTTTCTAGGCTGAGGAACCAAAGAAAGTCCCACATGCCCTTGTGTTACTGTCCCTGAACACTTTCCCCTTTGCCAGGGCAGCCGTGCTCTGCTCTGGGGCTGGTGACACACAGGTGGCCCAGGCAAGGGACACACAGGCTCAGTTTGTGTGGAGTTACTGCTCACAGGCTCCTCCTGTGCTCAGTGTCATGGTTTGTCCTGGCCCGTGCTCAGGGAGTGCTGGCTGTGTTCTGAGCAGAGGAACACTGAGAATAATTGGGAATAAATGATTGGCACGAGCATGTGCTGTCTCCAGGGGACACTGATGCTGGTACCACAATGATCTGGCTGTGGGGTGTCTCAAAACCCTTCTGTTTGCAGTAGATCCCAGGATGGTTTGGGTTGGAAGGGACCTCAAAGCCCATCCAGTGACACCCCTGCCATGGCAGGGACACCTTCCACTGTCCCAGGGTATATCCCAGCCCTGTCCAGCCTGGCCTTGGGCACTGCCAGGGATCCAGGGGCAGCCACAGCTGCTCTGGGCACCCTGTGCCAGGCCCTCATAGCCAAGAATTTCTGTCATAAGTGTGTGAGCCCAGGAGGCTCTGCTGTTCCTGTAACCAGACCAGCATTGCTTCCTTTGAAAAGAGAGAGATTTTCCTAAATTGGGATGGATTTTGCATCTTCCAGAGGGAATGTTCCCCTTGGAGAGCTGAATTCCATGGGGTTTTTATTGCAAAAACCCTTTTGCATCTCTAAAAATGAAATGTGGTGACAAAGCTCAAGCATATCTATAGCCAGGCAGTGAAAGTGCAGATACAACCCCACCTGCAGATCCACCTCTGCTGGGGGGACCTGAGAGCTCCTCCCAGGGCCTAAAGGGGCTCCAGGAGAGCTGGAGAGGGACTGGGGACAAGGGATGGAGGGACAGGACACAAGGAATGGCTTCCCACTGAAAAAGTGAAATTTAGATGGGATATTGGGCAGGAATTGTTGGCTGTGAGGGTGGGCAGGCCTGGCACAGGGTGCCCAGAGCAGCTGTGGCTGCCCCTGGATCCCTGGCAGTGCCCAAGGCCAGGCTGGACAGGGCTGGGATATACCCTGGGACAGTGGAAGATGTCCCTGCCATGGCAGGGGTGTCACTGGATGGGCTTTGAGGTCCCTTCCAACCCAAACCATCCTGGGATCTACTGCAAACAGAAGAGTTTTGAGACACCCCACAGCCAGATCATTGTGGTACCAGCATCAGTGTCCCCTGGAGACAGCACATCCTCGTGCCAATCATTTATTCCCAATTATTCTCAGTGTTCCTCTGCTCAGAGCACAGCCAGCACTCCCTGAGCACGGGCCAGGACAAACCATGACACTGAGCACAGGAGGAGCCTGTGAGCAGTAACTCCACACAAACTGAGCCTGTGTGTCCCTTCCCTGGGCCACCTGTGTGTCACCAGCCCCAGAGCAGAGCACGGCTGCCCTGGCAAAGGGGAAAGTGTTCAGGGACAGTAACACAAGGGCATGTGGGACTTTCTTTGGTTCCTCAGCCTAGAAAGCCTCAGCTCTGTCCCCTGCTGACATCAAGGAGAGGAGACATTCACCCAAATAATATTCTTCTTTGTCCACTGCAGGGAAAAAAAATCTAAAAAAAAAAACAAACACACACACACATATATATATATATACACACAGACACATACACACGCACACATATATATATATACACACATATATGTATATATAAAAGGTGTACAGGGATATGATCCTTAAGAACATTCCTCTTCTTCTGCAGTGAAGACCCCTTCACACTCCTCCCTGCCCCTGGCAGGGGTGGCACTGGATGGACTTTGAGGTCCCTTCCCCTCCCCAAACCACTCTGGGATTTCTTCATGGCTACCAAACCTGGGCCTGACATAAAATCCACCCACCAAAGTTCCACCATGTATTTTGGACACCACCTTGAGCAGAGAGACAAGTCCCACCCTTGCCCCTGGTGCCTCTTCTCAGCGCTGCCGTGGAGGGGCTGGGCTGGAAATGAGGATTTTCCCTGGGATTTTCCCTGATGCCAGGCTGGGAGCAGCCCCGGGGCAGCGCTGCTTAATGAGCACGGCCAGGCCACAAATCCTCCTAATAATGCTGGATGTCGGCAGGGTCGGGAGGTCACCCCGGGCTGGGATATATCAAACCTCACCAGGAAAAATGCAGCTTTAGCTGAGCCGGGCAGTTCCCGGTGGCGCCGGCGTCTCCCAACCCTCATAAAAGGACTGTCTGCAGCCCTCGACTGCTGAGTAATAACCAGCCATCAGCAGGGCCCCGAAATTATAAGGACAAATTAAATTGGCCCTTTCCATATTGTGTGGGACTTAAACACATGTTGCTTTGCTTGTTACAGGGCTAGCAGGAAGCTGGGGGAGCAGGGTTTTACAAGTGGGAGTACTCGGCTGAGGAGAGGCACAGCTAAAGCTGCTGGTGGCAGGTTTGGGCAAATTTCAGTGGGGATGCTGCTTTTTTAATGTCATTCTAAATAATAGTGATAGTAATAATAATAATAATAATAATAATAATAATAATAATAATTTGTTCCCCTTTCCACAGAGATTTTTAGCCTACAATCTCAAAGTGACTTAACATTAAAAAAAAAAAATAATTAAAACCCCCAAAATATCAAAAAACAAACAAACAAACAAAAAGCCCACACCAAAAAAACCCACCACAAGGATATCCCTGTGTTACAAATGGGATTGTCTGAGAGATGTTGAAGTGATGGCACAGTTTGGAGAATAGAATTATAGAACACACTGCTCTGGCCCTATCTTGGCTCCCCAAACTTTGATTAAAACATAAAAGCCCTTTTCTACAAACCCTCCTCCTCTCCAGCTTCAGTGTTAGATATTTTCCACCTGACAGATGCATTATAAATACAAATCATCAAAATAGTAATGCTTGATCAGGCAGGACAGTCATGGTACTGAGATGTTCCAAGCACAGAAGTCTTAGGAGGAACTTTTGGAAATTTGAAAATAAAGGTTTGGAGATGTGGAAGTGCCCTTAGATAGTGTTTAGATGTTCCTTAGATGTGCAGATGAAAAGCAGAAGAGGTGGGTCTCTAGGCCTGGTACAATGCAAACCCCAAATTCCAAATCCCTGGGCCTTGAAGGGAGAGAAGATGAGGAGCAGAGGCCTGGCCTGACCCCATTTCTCCAAAGGGAGGGTGCCTGAGGCTCTTTCAAATGGCTGCTCTTTTCAAATGTGAGGATTAATTTTCCTGGCAGAAGAATGTTTGGGATTTTTTCAGCTGGTTGGGAGGAGGGGACCTTCAATAGCCAGCAGGGAGATTCCCTGGTGGTCTGGGGGTGTAAATAAGAGACTGCGTTGAGTGGTTTGGGGTCTCTGAGGTCTTGCTGGAGCCTTGGCACTGAAAACAATCTGGGTGAGATTGTGGATGAGGCATCAGCAGAGTCCCAAGGGATCAATGCCCTGGGAACAGCCCTCAGCTGATGCACTTTGCAGAAATTCCTCAGCAGGACACAGGGAAGGACACAAATGCCTTTTCCCCCCTCAGTCACGTGACAGCAACTTCAATATCTTTGTATTTTCCCTCTTTTATGGAAGCACCCTTTTCCAGCAGAAGAAATCCCTGGAGTCTGGTGTCTGATCAGTTTTCTAAGCAGCGTGAAATCTTACTTATTCTCTCATTTCTACCTGTTTTCTATAAAATGAGATTGAACTAAACACAATGATTTTTAATTTTTTTACCTCCAGTTATTGATGAACAAGCAAATTGGGTTAAAAAGATATGAAGTGGATGGAAGAAAAGTCCTGTTTTATTTTGATGAGGTAATGGCTTCATTTCTTATAATCATGTTGGATTTTAATGGAAGGCAAATGAACAGGGGATGGGGCACAGGCAGAGTGTTGGAGGTCCCTCAAGGGTCAGGGTCACTGCAGATTTAACTTGGCCTCTTGCTTGAGCCTCTTTTGCTGCAGGTGGGTGCTGTGGTTTTGCTTGGAAACCAAAATATAATAGAGGCAGGTGATTCACCCCATGAAGTGTTTTTGGGTAGATATCACTTAGATTTTAGCCTTGAAATAATCTCACTCTCAGGTATAACTGGCAGTGTTAAATGCAGAATAATTTAGATCTCACAGCACAGACCTGAGAGTGGAAGGTGAGATCAGCAGCAGGAAATTGTCTGGTGGATGTGGACAAGCCAGGAAACACAGCTGGAGTGTCTGCCAGTGCTCTGTGGCAAATATGTGTTTTAAAGGTCAGCACAGAATCCTGGTTTAGTTCATCCTGTTTGGTTTTTATTCACTATCTCTGTCCCTATACTTGGAGTATTGGAGGTGTCCTTGTGCTTGGCATGTTACTTTGGGGCACATGCTGTGTTCATTTGTCTCTCTCTTCACCTCAAGTGTAGTTTTTGAGTCTTTTACACCATTTCACAGATTCCCAGCCAATGCATGACCTGTGTGAAGTTCCAAGCTTTCAGAGAGCACATAGTTGGGAAAACAGCCCCTGTTCCCATCAAAGTGTACGATTACTACGAGCCAGGTTCGTGCCTGTTTCCCTTTGATCCCTGCTGACATCAGATCTCCAGGCAGGAGGCTCAGCTGTGATTTCTCCTCCTTGCTGCAGCTTTTGAAGCCACTCGTTTCTACAATGTGAGTGAGAACAGCCCCCTGGCCCGGGAGCTCTGCGATGGCCCCACCTGCAACGAGGTGGAAAGCTCAGCCAGCCAGTGGGTTGGTGAGTTACCCCAAAACCACACAGATCTTTTGGAAAAATGGGACCCACGGGTGTTCTGAACTCAAAATTGTATTTAGACAAATGTTGTGTTCTGCTCTTTGTGTTAGTGAAAGTTTTAAAAATGTTTGAGGGGGTTGCACTATTGAAGCCATGACAAAGAGACCAGTGGTGCTCTCCAGGCACCAAAGTGACTGTGATTTGCTTCAGAGGCAAGATAAAATGTCTGATTCTGGAAGAACCTGTACAAGGGTAGATGTGTCAGTAAACAAAGAGGAAAAAAGTCATTACCATGCAATTTGGTTTTCTTCCTCTCCAATATTTTGCAGTGGAATTCCACCATTAACTATAAGAAGATTGAACAATTTCATACATCTGTGAAAGGAATAACTTGCTCCAGAAACTGCGTGTTCCTTCCTGTGCTCTGTAGCAAAAACCAGTTGCTTTATCCCAGGTTGGGAAGCTGTTGCACCACGGTTCTTTCATAAAGGCAACTTTGTTCCCAGAGCTTTTAACTCTATCAAGTTTGTAAATTCTTGTCAGAAACCTCACGGAATTCAACGTAAAAACTGACACCAGTGAAACATTCCCATCCCACCTTCCCAGTGCTATGCAAAACTGACTGGGCTTTGTTCAATTCCCAGGCTTTGTCCACTCTGGCCCTTGCAACAACATCTTTGGCTGCCTGGAGGACGAGTACTTCGAGCAGTGCCTGTGCTCGCGGGACTGCGGCTACGACGGGGAGCCCGTCTGCGGCTCCGACGGGCACATCTACCCCAACCACTGCCAGATGGAGGTGGCATCCTGCAGGAACAACACCAGGATAGAGCAGATGCCCATGGCTCAGTGTTCTGCCTGTAGGTTTGGTTTACTTGCTTTTTCTGTCGTGGTCAGGTTGCAGGATGTTGTAAATCCTCGTTCGAGCAAGTTAATCTTCTGTAAGTGGTAGGGAAAGGAGGAGAATTCCCAGCTTGCTCTGTGTTCTTTTGCTGTTCACAGTACAGCTGATTAAGTGATAAGGGCAGCTGCTTTTCAGCTTGAAATAACTGGTTTTCTGTTGTCATGAATACATGTTTTACCACTCAGAATGAATTGAAGAGAAAATTAGTGATACTGTTTGATCTGAAGTGAATACTCCTGGATAAAAATTAAACCCATGAAATGGAAATGCTTTGGAGATTCTGCATGAGCTTTCAAGGGGTGTAGTGTATCAGGGAACTGATTATGTCACCTCTGGAAATGCAAATGTTTTCTAGAGATGCATTAACAAATTATGTGACCAAAGACTTTCTTTTTCTTTGTATTTGCAGCCAAGAACTTGCCAGAAGAAAGGGAGACACACTCCCACACAGCTGAGCAGCCCAGTGTTCCCCAGACTCCAGCAGGTAATGCAACACCTTTGCATTTATCCAAAGGCTTTCTCTTTAGTAAGTTTAAAGCTGGTCCTATCCCTTTATTAAATACAGATGGCTCTCAAGAACATTTTAAGTAAAGATGCTGAATTTCTCCATGTTATAGAAAAGACAGAATATTCAGAAATCAGACCAAAAAATGAAGAGGTCAAAGAAACTGAGGATGGGAGGTATTCAGTAGCAGACAGCTCTCCTAGTCCTTTTCCCTTCAGGAAATCATGCAGGAATCCTGCTCAGTTCAGCACCTGCAGGATTTAGATAATTGTTCGTAGGAGTGGACAACCAACCCTCCTATTTTCTCAGCCTTGCTGTGTTTGAACAGCACACTCTCTGTGATCTTTTCTTCCACTCTTAAGCTGGAAAGATCCCATTTAAAGCCAGGCTGATGTAATGTGTTCCAACAAACAACTGTGCAGGACGTGACAACAGCCCAAACCACTGCAAGGACTCAAATCCAGGTGGATTAACTTTGTCCCTGCAGTTCTGTGCAAAAATGGAGATGGCAGTCTTGGTTCTCTCAGAGCTGCTGTTTGGAATAAAGAGCCTTAGTGAACAAAAATGTTAAGGTCAGTGGATGGAGTAGCCAGGAATTTGGCTGCTCATTTTATTTGGTGCTTATGTGCATGCACTTTTTTCCAAGACTCGTGTCGAACTTGCTCATGGCTCACAATAAATCTCACCCAGAAACAGTGGAGGGTCAATAGAATAGCTTGTTTTGTGCTGTTTCTAGTAAATAAACTGGACTAGATTTTTCCTGGCTGCTTTCCACTCATTAATTTTCCCCTGGCTTCCAACTCTCCCAACAAATTGGTAAAACCAGTCTAATTCTTCAGGAGAAGCCTCTGTGCCTCCTCATGTCCTTCTTGTGCACCAGAGTCAGACAAAGACATGTCCAACATGAGACACAATCCTGTTCTTTCCCTTCTGGACAGCAGCTGATGGACAGTTTTCTTAGTAAGGTGCAAAAACATGGTGTATATTCCATTATGACAGTTTATAATGGTCATTCAGTCTTAGTGTTTCATGTCTCTACTATTTTCCTTCCTTTTTTTTTTCCTGGACTTAATATATCTATGTATCTATATCTATCTTGTTGCCTTTTATTCCATGCACATGCCATGTGCTCAGTATGAAAACTCTGCAGTCTGAACCCTTTCAAGCAGCATTCCCAAACTGTTCCATTTGGGCACTGCTGAAATGTGAGGCCATTCTGAGGTCTACAAAAATGGGGCTGCCATTACATTATTTTCAAATAAAAATTTGATATGATTACCTGGGAAAAAAAGAAATTATGTAACTTGATGGTAATCCACAATCCAAAAAACATTCAGAACTGAATTTTTGCAATGATCTGCATTGAAGTCAAAGGAAAATCCCTCTGTGGTTTCTGTATTGAATTGACAGAATCAGTGCTGGCTCAGAAGGAGCAAAAGGGGAAAATCTGATTATTTTGTGTGGCATGGCTATGCAGATTTTAGATGAACAAGCCTGAGTGCCATAAGGATGTTTGTCAAAGCACGAGCACTTGGAGCTGGCTTTGTCCTGGGATCTGGGAGTGCCCAAATTTCCTGGCAGGAAGATGCTGAGCTGGGAGCAGCCGTGGCAGAGTGAGCATTCAGGAATCAAACTGACTAAATCCTGTACCAGGAAAAGGGCCCAGCATGTGATTTTCATTAATCCCCCGGGCTCCTCTCAGGTCAAGCACACAGGACATGAATCAAAGTGCAGCAGATGAATGAGCCCCTCCTCAGCCAGGCTCTCCTGGAGCATGTGATGGGGTTAAGTCGGCTCAGGTGCTCCAGCAAGGGCTCTGCTGAGCCGTGCCTAAATCTGTGACTTCCTAAAAGGATGCAAAACTCCAGGAGCCAAATCAAGCTTAGGGCAGGTTGGTGTGAAACCGACTGGGTGTGTTAATCTGCAGGAAATGCCACGTTCTGGGAGAGGCACGTGGTGTTTGTGCTGTCTGGAAGCCTCCTATGTTTGCCCTGACATTGGTGCAGCTCAGCTTGGGCTGAGAGATGCTTTAATTGAGGTTTTGTCCCCGTTACCCAGCAGTGGGAACAAGCAGCAATCAGTGGGAATTGCAGGAGGTGTTGGGGCTCCCTCTGGCACACTCAGACCCACAGTGAAGGTCCACACACACCAGTGGGTTTGCTGGAATAAATTCCAGCTGTTTGAGATGAGCAACTGAACAGAGATGGCCCTGAAAGGTCAGGATGCAGTGCTGTTGCTGTAGTCAGAACATTTTAAAATGCCTTCCCAAAGTCTGCAGTGAGGCAGAATGGCTGAGGTTTGACCTTAGAACTGCAGCCTTGTACAGAGGGGTGGGATCCTCTTTGCATCTGCAGATCCTCTGATTGCCAGGGAAGCTTGCAGAGTGAGAGGACTCAGCTGAAATAACTCCTGTGTGAATCCCCTTCCTCAGCTCTTCCTTCTCACAGGTGAATTAGTCAGTCTCAAAAAGGTGGAGCAGGATTTTGATGAGCAGCATGGACCCAGCTCTGGGTATGCTCCTGTGTCTTCACAGCCTGCTGCAATATTTGTTTGGAGAGAAAACCCTGAGCTGAGTTTCTAACTGGAATCTCACTGAATTTCTGACTGTGGCTTTCCTGAGATCCTTGTCACTCCTTGTCCACAAGGATCTGGGTGGATTTGGGAGCCTGTGGGATCTCCAGTAGCTCTGATAGCATCCCTCTGATGAGATGGTGCTTTGATTGCTTACACAGATCATTAACTTCCTTCTGAAACTGCCCATATCTCCTCTGCCAAAGGCCCTCAAGGTAATGCCATGGCCCAGCCACTGATGTTGGATATGTTAACATCACAGTGCTGTGATTCTGCATGGATTTGGTGGAAAACAATGTCCAAGTGTGGAGCAGCAGTGCTGGGGGGTCACTGCTGCTGTGAGCAGGGAGCCCCCCCAGGCTCAGCTCTCTGGCCCCCTGCCTGCTCCCCACAGCTGAGTCCTTTGCACAGTTTTGCTCCAGCAATCAGAAGGGCCAAGGGCTGGAACTGGAAGAAAATTTTGGGTGGAATTGTGACACTTTTGTTTGGTGGTGGTGTTTTGTTGCTTTTTTTTAACTAAATGCCATCAGCCACACCAGCTCCTACCAGGAACATCAGCCTGAGTTCTGCTTCCAGGTGGAGTCATCCCCAAAATTCCCTGGCTGGCATGCTCCCCACAGGGCTGCAGCCCTTTCAGGATTGATTGAACTGGCACAGGGCTGTTTTTCCTCTCCCCCCATCACTGCTCAGCAAACATTGGCCTCAGCACAAACATTTGGGGCTGGGGAGGGTGGTTTGTGTGCAGCAGGAAACGTCGGCCTGTGCTCTTTGCTTGGACTCCAGAGCTGAATTCCTGGGAAGAGTCAGGCCTGTGATGTTCCTTCCCTCCCCAGTGGGCAGCAATCACCCATTCATAGAAGGAGCTCATGATCTGGCAGGTTCTCACAGGGAGGAGGCCAAGAAGGAGTGAACAGAGCCTGACTCCCCTGCCCAGTGCTGGGAGGATGTGGGAGGCAACAGGGAAGATCCTTCAGATATTTTATTTCTAGAGAACAAACATTTTCAAAGGCCTTGATGAGTGTTCTCTTTAAATAGAGCCAGCTTTGGGTGGGCGGGGGACTTCTCCTCCCTGCAATAATTCTGCCTCAGTGCTTGCTTTGGTTTGGATTAGAGCAGTGTACACAGAGAGCAAACAGGAAGGATGGACAGCTGAGCTGGCTCCAGGAGCAGTTTAGGAAACACGGATCTGCTGCTGTTCCTAGAAGTTTTATCTTGCAGTTTTACCCTGTGGACAAGGAGCAGTCACCCAGCACAGAGGCACAGCCTGGTGTGAGTGGGGTGTGTGCTGTGAGAGGGACCTGCCAGGGTCAGCACAGACTGCAGGGAGTGGGAAAAGGAGAAATTCCTGCTCCTGCCTGTGCTGGGTCTGTCTCTACGTGAGGTGATGGAAGCTTCAGTGCTGTGTGACTGTGCTGGGGCAGAGGTGCCTCACCTCCTCGTTCAGGCTGGAGTCAATGGCTCTGCTGTGGGTTCCCAACCTCAAAATCTTCACACTTGTTGGGCTGAAAAGGAAGCTGGCTGCCTCCAGTGATAAGTCACCAAGTGAGCTGTTCCCTCAGGCTCTCCCTCTAGCTTTGTCACTTGTTTTATGAAATGATGCACAGCTGAGGGCACACAGAACACATCCCCATAGGGATGGGGCTCTCCTTACCTGAGGTGCCTGGTCAGGGGAGAGATTTTCAGGGTGAATCCCCTGTGCCCTCTGCATGAAACTTTTATCTCACTGTGTGCAGCCCTCAGGGTGGTGGGTCTGCACTTCAGCACCTCAGTTATTTCCATGCTGGAAAAGGAGATTTTTTTCAAACTACATTGCCCTTTCCCTCCCTTTATTTCCTTTCCCCTCCTTGTTTCCTCCTCTTTCCCCCCTTGTTTCTTCTTTACCCCCTTATTTCTTCTTCTTTCCTCCTTTGTTTCTTCTTCTTTCCCCCTTGTTTTCTCACTTCGCCTCCTTGTTTCCTCCTTTTCCCACCCTTAGTTGCCTTCCCCCTGTTGTCTACCCTTTTCCTCCTTGTTTCCCCTTTACCCCCTTTTTCCCCCCTCTTTCCTTTCATTTCATTCCAGTGCTCAGGTCTCTGGGAAATTGAAAACTGCTTTTGCAGCAGCTTCCCCTGTGAGTCCTAGCAGACATGTGCAGGTGCCCTGACACCTTCAGCCTCCTTCCCTCGTGTCCAGCCTCCCTGACTAAACCCCTTCCTTCTCCTGCCCTCACCTTGTTCTGTGGCTATGCTGGAATGCAGCCCCTGCAGCTCTGGTTTGTCATGACAGGTAAAAGAATTATGAAAGAAAGGCCTCATAAAATCAGGCCTGCTCCGGTAAATTGCCAAAGTTAGCCTGTCACTTCTTTTAAGTAATTTGCAAGTTCCCATGTGAAAACAATCTTGGTATGAAAACTCGTTAGCATGACAATGTATTCTTGGGTTGAAAAACAAATGCACCTGTAATAACAAGGGATTTGTCCCATGAGAATCAGTAAAGAAAATATGTAAACAATCCAAGAACAGATAGATTTGATGGACAAGCAGAACACCTTCTACTAACCAACAGAGTAATTGGCAAGAACTCTGTTAACCAATAACGTTGCACATGAGGTCTGTAAAAACTTGCATAAAACGAGTTGTGAAAATGCAGAATTGACTTTTTCTGCATGGAGAAAATGGCTGACTTATTACATCACTGGTTCCCCCAGCAGCCGAGGAGGGGCCCTCCCTGCACACAGACCTGTCCTACTACTCCTACGAGTACGACCCCGACGCCTTCGCCGCGGAGAGCGACGTGCTGGAGGTGGGGGCAGAGCTGAGCACGGCCAGCACTGCCCGGGCGGGGGACAGCAGCCAGGGACAGGCCACCCCAGCAGAATGGTGAGCCCTCAGCTGGGAGGTTTTTATCTTTTCTTTCTGTTACAACCTGGATTAAAGCACGGGAAACGCAGTTTTCTCGTGTTCGGACTCGGGTGTTTATTAATTCTTATTTAAAGGACAGTTTCACAAGTTGTGAGTTCCAGCCAACAAGGTAGAAATGGTTCTGCCTCTAACTCTTTCCAACGTCTTTTAAG
Source organism: Trochalopteron elliotii (assembly GCA_024734555.1). Taxonomy (NCBI): domain Eukaryota; kingdom Metazoa; phylum Chordata; class Aves; order Passeriformes; family Leiothrichidae; genus Trochalopteron; species Trochalopteron elliotii. The sequence goes on from JANPWX010000428.1 coordinate 286,010, forward strand.
CATAAATTGTCCAATTACAAGATGACACCTAGATTATTTATACTTATAACCCAATAACTCACCACCCATGGTCTGCAATGCAGACCTTTTCACCCAATTATAAAAAACCACCCAAACCCTTGAAGAAGAAGGTGAAAGGAGAAGAACTCAGGCAATGCCCAAAATCCTCCATCTTTCCCTGTATACATTACTATATACTAAAACTTTAAATCCTAAGTTTTGCACACTGTGAGATCACACAATTCTATTCAAACCACACACCCACAACCCCAGTGATATCACTCAATTATGGAAGTCTGTTCCACGGCCTCAGGTCAGATGTAGTGCCTGCCTGAGGGTCAGTGCCTTTTAGCACAGAAAGCCTGAAATTCTCAGCCTCCAGGGTTCCAACACTCAGTGGGGTCAGGGGTCTGCTCTGAGCCAGCCCTGGCCTCCCTATGCTGGCTCAGTTACCCAAAAAGGGATGTTTTTACAACTGTTTAGGGGGTCAGTGGGAATGGGAGCTTGCTGGGGCAGCTGTAAAAGACTCTGTGACCTCAGTGGCTTCATCCCCAGTGGAATGAGCTGACCTTTCACTTGGTGTGTTCAGTTGGAGCAGAGGGGACTGAGGGGAGGCTCATCAGGGAGAGGAGGAATGGGCACAGATCTCTGCTCTGGGACAGGGACAGGAGCCCAGCAAGGGCTGGAGCTGTGTCAGGGCTTGGGATGGAGCTCAGGGAAAGGTTCTTCCCCCCGAGGCTGCTGGGGCACTGCCCAGGCTCCCCAGGGAATGGTCCCAGCCCCAAGGCTGCCAGAGCTGCAGGAGCTCTCAGGGATGCTCAGGGTGGGATTGTTGGGGTGTCTGTGCAGGGACAGGGCTTGGACTGATAAACCCTGAGGGTCCTCCCAGCTCTGTGACATTTTCCCTGCCCAGGCTCAATGATATCTCACAAAGGTGCATCACAACAAGGTGACTTTCCTTCCTTGTGTTCTCTTTCTGACAGAAACACATAATTTAAATGAAGAGAAGAGGCTCAGAATCGACTCCTGTATGAGTTTGTTCCTCCAGACGACCTGCTGCAGACCAGAATCCCAATGATGACTACTTCCTGATGCCCTCAGAACTGTAGGCTTTGCTGCCCCACGGGGCAGATCTGGAGCTCTAAGGGGGACACTCAGCGTTATTTTTCTGTCCATTTTCCTGCCTTCTGTGCATCCTCTTTGGAGCCCTTCCAGTGATGAGAGACCAATATGCTGTGCCCTCTAGGTGAGAAAAATAGGGGCTGGAATTCAAACCTACAGAGCATTTCCAAGTGTTTTCTCTGCTGTCAGGATATTCTGCAAATGCCATTTCCTAGCTACACTTAGAAGCTAAGTCCAGGCCTTGTGCTTAGCTGAACTGCTGTTTGAGGAAAGATGGCTGAGAAGTTTTTTTGCTCAAATTATAATAATAAAAATCAGTGTGTTTTGCCAATTATGACATAGCAAGAGGCTGCTCATCTTCCCCAGCCCATCAGTCTGCTGCACCCACGAGAGAAAGCCTCCCCTGTGGCTCCACAATTCAGGGAAGCTGTTGGGAGGTACATTTTACCTGAGAAAACTGAAATCCACTGCCAGGCCTGAAAGGCTTCATGTCTGCTGCTGTCTGCAGGCCTCAGCAGAGGCAGGGATGAGGTGGGGGAGCCCTCTTTGTGTTGCACTACGTGCTGACAGGGGCTGCTTGCAGCCTTCTCAGCCCCTTTCCTCCTCAAAGCCTGGCCTGAAAATGAACCTGGCTGAGGCACAGCCCTTTTAAATGTTTGCCTGACTTCACCAACTCCTTTTATTTTGCTCCCACTGGCATCCAGCACAGCATGTTCTGGTCCTGGTGCTCCCTGCCCAGGCCCTGGCTCTGCTGGCCACTACCAATCCCTGGTGTCAGAGGCTGGACTCCCTCGGTCTGACCTGCCCCAAGCAACGTGGCAAAACTTAAAAAGAAAAGCTTTGTGTTTCCAAAAGTGCAGGAGCCAAGATTTTTGAGTTTCCCTTCCTGCCTGGAGCAGCATTGTTCTCTTTGGAGGAGTTACATGCAATTGCCTCTTGCAAAATAGTGTTAATATTTTATCTTCCCACTTCTATTGTTACCAGGACCCAGAGCAGGGTGGAAACTCCTTTTGAGGGTGTTTATTGGTGAATGGAAACAGGAAAAAAAAATCCCAGCTCCATTCATTTTTAAGGCTTGTTTACACAGGAACCATGACAAGAATATATCCCAGTATAGACATTCCATTCCAGAATAAAGGCAAGTTTATTCCAGAAAAATGTCCACATGGGGACAACCAGGAGGTACCCCAGAGGTTGGGCATGTGAAGTTTCCAGTCCTTTTTGTCTGGGGCCAGACATTTGCAGAATGCAGCTGACATGATGAAGGTCTGGGTCTTGAAGTTCCCAGAAATTTCAGAGCTGGCTTTTTGGCAGCTTTGCCATCCTTCCCTGGGGGCTACCCCCCAGCTCTGTTCCCAGGGTTCTGCCCCAAGGCTGGGGTGTGCAGGGGCAGATCCTGCCCTCACCCTGCCAGCTGCATTCCTGCCTGGCAGGTAAATAAATGCCTTTAAACTAAATTCCACCTCCTCCAAGCAACTGTCCCAGCAGGCACTGGCTATTGTGTACACACACAGGACTGAGTCAATATTTATCCCTGGGTAAATAACAGCCCTAGTGTGAGCTGCAACAAGATTTCTTTTCTTTTCTTTTTTTCCTTTTCTAAAACTCAAAACTGCACAATACAAGCCCTGCTGTTTGCTGGTTCAGGCTGCAGCTGTTTAGTGCTCTGAGTTGGGAGAATGAGGCATTTGGTCACCCTGGTGATGTCTGTGAGTGGCTTCATCCAGGGACCTCTCCTCTGGATTCCTCAGTCTCCTGTCCTCAGTCCCTTCCTGGTTTTCCTTTCCTGCTCTCTCTCTCTCCCACTGTACACCCACTGAATGCTTCTGGAGAGATATTTGAAGTCTTTTTAAAGTCGATTTAAATCCTCTCACAGATCCTTGGGCACTCAGACTTCCCCTGGGGATGAGGAGGTGAGGGTGGGGAGTTCCAGCCAAGAATTAAACCTGGCTTTCTTCACTTTCCCCAGGCTCTGGGACATGTAATGTCCTAATTCCAGATGCAGACATCCCTCTGTTGCTGCCAGGTAAATAATTCCTGCTGGTGGTGCCAGCCCATCAATCAAGGCCTTGTCTGAGAGGTCTCTGTGCCAGTGCTTGAGGCAGAAGAGGCTGGCTTCTGTTTTACAATTCAAAGAAAAGCCAGAGAGCCCTGGACCCTCAGAAGGCAAAGGCAGAGCAGCCTTAATGTCCTCAGAGCCAGACAGAGCAGGGCAGTGTGTGGGAGGGGATGTGACAGGATTTCTGGATCCTGAATTCACCCCCAGTGCTTCTTCCCAGCCTTGGCACTTCCAGTCCATCTGCTCTTGGCAGCCTCTGCCTCCCCCTGCTCTTTCTACACCAAACCAGCTCCTCTTTGTAGCTAAAAAGAAAAAAGGTGATTTTATTTAAGGAATTGAATCAAGGAACCTGCAGTTACACCACTGTGGTTGCCTTTTCCCCCTGTCACAGGAATAAAGGAGAAGGTCTCTGCTCTCTTCTCCACCCCAGCTGAGGGTCCAGAGCTTTCCCCTGTCCCACATTTGCTGTTCATGTTTCTTGTAACCATCATTAATTCTTATTTAGGGAAAAAAAATATAGATTATTCCTCCTCCATTCTTCAACATCTTGCTTGGAAACTTTAGGAAACTACAGAAACTCTAGGACTGGATCCCTGAGCACCACTGGACACATCACAGCTGTACAGACTCAAAGCCATTCACAGGTTTTGGCCAGTTCTGGCTCTGGAGCTGATCAGTCTCCCTCCTGTCCTGAGAGCACAAGGACACCTCAGGCTCCCACTTTGTGCACCTCAGCCACTCAGTTTAGAGAGAAGGATTGATTTTGGGGGGTTTTTTCCCACCAAGGAAGGCCAGCTGGGTGCTGGGAAGCTGCTGCTGTTTTGGGTTGTTTCTGGCTTAGAGACATTTGCCTCCCTCTGTCAGAGAGATGCTTCTTTCTTTTCCCTGGTGGTCCCTCACTGCAAAAGGAGAAAAGTGCCAGTGGGTTTGTAAGACACAGAAAATCACTTCTTCCATTGAGTTCTGTGGCTGAATAGCTGCAGCAGTGCTAGTTATCAGTGACTGATGCTTGCAAGCCTTCCAAGGAAATTAATATTTATATATTTGTAACTGTACATTATGCAGAGTAATCATTACCATGGTATTTATTTTAAAGCAGTAGTTCCCCTTGTTCTTTCTTGTCCTGTGTTTTGGTCTTGCCTCTTCCCCTCCTTCTTAACCAGCCTCAGTAGAAAGCAAATTCCAGAAGAATGTTGAGCTTGCTTGAAGAACATCCCCAACACACCAGCACTTGCTTTGCTCACACTGACTGTTGATATTTAATGCACAATAACCTGGTTTTCATTATTGTGAATAGAGCAACTACTTAGAAAACCTCTACCAGCCTGGGGTTGGGGTTGGGTTTGGGGTTTTTCTTAGTCCTTGGTGTTTCTGACTGAGTGCCCAGCACCTGGAGCCCAGCTTTGTGTTTCCCCTGCCTTTTTCCACCCTCACACAGGTACACACCAACAGCTCTCTGACCAGTTGTTGGTTTGTTCACACACACTTTAGCAAGTCTGAGTCCAGAAAAGTGTTTGTTTTAGATTCTGATAAATATTTTATTAAAAATTGATTTTAAGACAATCCTCTCTGCCTCTTATTTGCGTGTTAGATGGTCAAGCCTGTGCTGGGAGAACTAAAGAATTAAGGAGTTCCAAAAAGGTTTAGTGCTCATTTTCTACCTGATTGCTCACAGGGCTGTGCCCCACTTGTGTCTGAGAGATGAGCTGGCTGCATTTTGTCAGATTTGCAGCAGGTTCCAATAAGCAACAAACCTGAGCACCTCTTTGATCAGAGACAGCTTTTGGCTGTGGGTGACATAACACGCAGGAAGTTTGGAGTAATCAGAGGGGTTTGCTCCATTCCTACTTTACTATTTCCCTTCATGACACATCATTTTTTTACAAAATCCATTAATACAACGTTTGCCTCAAAGAAATGATGGATGCCAAGGGTGATTTGCAAAAACAGGGAAGAGTGAACGGGATTTTTACACCTTTTAGCAAGAGTGGGCTGACATTACTGAGGGGTTGCTTACAAATCAAGCCAAGAATGTTTTTGCTACACAAGCCAGTGTTCCCCACTCTTCTGACAGACTGGTTTAGCTCGGGAAAGTATCTGTTGAAACATTTAGAAATTTGGTTTTGCAATGATAGCTCTTTTTCAGTTTTAGGGGAAGGGAATATGCATTTAAGGACAGTGAGCAAGCCAGGAGCAGGGCTAGGAGCAGCAAACCCAGGTGTGTGTATGGGGAGGAACATCCCTGGTGGTGTGTGACCAGCTGAGAAGCTGCAGCAGTGCCCCAGTAAAGGATGGACGTGTCCAGCACTCAGCAGCTTGTCTGTGCAAAGAATCCCACAGCCTGGGTTTATTCAGCTTTATCTGTGCAGACAGGGAAAAACCGACTTGGCTCCTGGGAAATGCTGCTCTGGGCAAAACCTGTGGAATTCCAGTGTTGAATTCATCTTATCCCCACCGTGTGCATGCTGAGTGCCCTGGGGGCAGCCAGCCGGGCTGGAGGCTTCACACCAGCGAATGTTTGGAGCGGGGCAGCGTTTCCTTGGAGGTCTTCAGAGAAGTGGTGGTTTTTTTGCTGCCCCTGAAGACTCTCCTCCTCACCTTCTCCCGGAAATCCTCAGACACGTAGTAATACACAAAAGGGTCGGCGCAGCTGTTGCAGGTGCTGAGGGCCAGGCTGACCATGTAGCTGAGATACAGCCGGCCGTGCAGCTTGGAGCAGGGGCTGGAGTAGTGAAGCAGCAGCAGGATATTGCTGGGGGCATAGAACACCACGAGGGTGAGCACCACGAGGGCGGTGAGCTTGGCGGCGTGGCCGTAGCGGCCGCCCCCGCGCAGCAGCACCCGCAGCACCGCGCCCGAGCTCAGCGCCAGCAGCAGCAGCGGCAGCAGGAAGGCGCCGGCGATCAGAGCCACGAAATAATGGAAATAGAACCCGTCGTCCTCCTGCCGGGGCAGGACATCGTGGCACAGCGTGAGGCCTGCCCCGAGCAGGGGGTAGGACTGGCGCTGTAGGGCCAGGGGCAGGGTCAGGGCGGCGGAGCAAAGCCAGACGGCAGCGCAGGTGCCCGCGGCCAGGGCGGGGGTGCGGAAGGCGCGGGAGGAGAAGGGGTGAGCCACGGCCAGGTAGCGGTCGGCGCTGATGCAGGTGAGCAGCAGCACGGAGCAGTACATGTTCCCGTAGAAAAAAGCCGTGGTGAGGCGGCACAGCCCTTCCCCGAAAGGCCAGTGGTTGCCCAGGAAGTAGTAGGAGATCTTGAAGGGCAGCACGGAGATGAGCAGCAGGTCGGCGGCGGCCAGGTTCATCAGGAACACGGTGGAGGTGAGGCGCTCGGCCCTGGTGGCCAGCACCCACAGCGCCAGCGCGTTGGCCGGCAGCCCCAGCAGGAACACCAGGCTGTAGAGGCACGGAATGAGCCGGACGGTGACGGCGCTGCCCAGCTGGGCCCGCGTGGCCTCGGGGATCAGCAGGTAGGTGACATTATTGACCGTGGCCTTGTCGCCTGGGATGGCTCGGGGACACGGGGTGACCCCTGGTGTGATGGTGGCCTGCTCGTTGGTGCTGTTCTGAGAGTAATCTGTGAGAGGAGAGTGGTCTGTCACCCCCTCAGCCTGTCACCCACCCAGCCTGTCACCCCTCAGCCTGTCACCCCTCAGCCTGTCACCCCCCAGCCTGTCACCCCTCAGCCTGTCACCCCTCAGCCTGTCACCCACCCAGCCTNNNACCCAGCCTGTCACCCACCCAGCCTGTCACCCCTCAGCCTGTCACCCACTCAGCCTGTCATACACTCACCCTGTCACCCACCCAGCCTGTCACCCCCCCAGCAGGGCAGGCTGGAGGCTCTGGAGGCTGCACACACAGCTCATCCCAAACTCTTCTCTTTGTCTTTTCTGTTGGGGTCCCTACAAGTGGGAGTGCTCCGTTGTGTGACGGGCAGAACAAGTTTGGCTGGCAGATTTAGGTGTGTAGGAGCCACCCTCAGCCACCTTGCTGAGAACATCCCCAAAGATTCCTTGGCCCTGTGGTTTCCCACAGCTCACAGTGGACTGTGATGCTCTACAGCCATCAGTAGGCCTGGAAATCCAGAGAGCAACTCCTCTGCACAGCCATGAATAGGCCTGGGAATCCAGAGAACAATTCCTCTGCACAGCCATGAACAGGCCTGGGAATCCAGAGAACAATTCCTCTGCTGGGCTTTCACAACAATCTGAAGGTCTGGAGCCACTCCAGTGTTAAGCTGTGCCTTAATTAGCTAAAGATTTAGCTTTTGAGTCCTTTCTGGTTTACTGCTCCTCTGTTTTTCCTTTCTCTTTCTAGTTTCTTCCACCACAATTTCTTTCTCTGCTGTATGACCTCCGTCAACCTCCTTCTTCAACAAGAGCCCACACGAAGCTCTACCAGAGCATCCTCCCATGTGAACTCATTAAAAAATGGATTTTTCAGGGTTCTTACAAAGGTCCCAAATACTTAACAACGCACTTTAACAAGCAGCAGTTTGCACCCAGAGGCAGACACTCACCATCATAGTCCGAGGCCAGGCAGAGTCCCCAGAAGGCACAGCAGAGCAGGAGCCGCCTGTCCCCAAGGGTCCCCATGGCAGTGCAGGGTCCTGTGCCACAGCACAGTGCCAGAGCTGTGTGGGAGCAGCAGCATCAGGGGCCCTGCTCACGCATTTCCTCCTGCTGGCCCTTAACTGTCGGAAGCAGCAGGGCTGACCCCAGCAGGATGAGGGAATGAGGGGCTGTCACCACAGGCACCAGCGGGGGCTGCCCAAGCCCAGGCTGGACAACCCCAGCGTCAGAGCGTGGGACTGGGAGGGGTTTGTCCATCCAGGCCTGAAGTGTTTCAGGGCTGCACTTCATCCTCAGTGTGAGATGATGGCTCAAGTGACTCATCTGGGTCTCCTTCCTGCTCTGGAATATTCCTGGAAATAACAAATGCGGTGGGGTTTGATGCAGTCTGCACACAAACGGAACCCACGCACCTCTGCCCGTGGAAATGCTGAGCATCCTCCCACTACAGAGACCTGAGTGGCTCTGTGGGTGAACTGAGGTCTTTTCCTGAAGACTGAGTCACAACATTTTCTGGTGCAACAAACAGGGAGCTATCCCAGATACCAGAGCTGCAGGCCACACAGATCTCCCAGTGATTACATGAGGCTCCTGCAGACTCGTGTTCTGGCAGTGGAAGGGTTTTAGTGTCAGCCTTGCAGCCTCCACATCAGGCTGGGCCCTTCAGAGTTCCCTTTCATTCCTGCTCCTTCTTCCTGGCTAAACAGCACCAAGCTCCTGCACCTTCTTGATTTCACTGCAGAGGATGGTTAAAAGTCCTCTGGGCTGGAGCTCTTTGCACATGGAAGCAGCAGCAGGAGCACCATGACACACCAAGGGCGAGTGGCAAAGACAGGGAGATGCTTTGCTTCCGCTGATAAACCCCTGGGACAGGGAGAGCAGCTCCCTGCAGCAGGAAAGGGGCCTGCAAAGGGCACAGAGGAAGTCCCTGCTGTTGGGGAGATAAAGGGGAGTTCCAGCCACCCCTGCCCCACAAAAAAGCTGCCTTTTCCCAGAGCTGAGCATCCCACCCTGCACAATCCCCACTCTGCCTGGGATAAGAACTCAGAGCAGCACATGGAGCTGCTGGTTGTGCCCAGAGGACAACTCAGATAATGCTGTAACAGGGACTGGCAGAGGTTAACTGAGCCATAAGACCCTTTGCTGCTGGTTCCCCCCTGCTCTAACCCCCAGAGCAGGTCCCTTCTGTGCTCTGCTGTGCACAGCAGCTCTGGGAAGCTCCCAAATCCTCTCCCATGTCCCATGTCAGAGCCCCAGTGTGGCCCTGGCCATCATGTGCACCCAGTGGGACAGGAGGTCCTGGCTGGAGAGGGTGCTGGGCTTTGGGCTGTTCTCTGCAGTCCTTGCCTGGCTCTGCAGGGGGAAGGACAGGAACTGGAGCCCAGGCAGTAGGAACTGTAAATTTGGTTTGGCAACCTGAGGAGCAGCTCGTTTCTTTCTCCTCTTCTCATGAATGGCCTCTTCTGTGAAGGTTGCAAATCTGAGCCTGGCTGCTGTTTGATGAGATTCTTCTATTCCAAGGAGAAAATGATCCTATTTCCTTTGCTTTCACCATATTCCCACATCCTTGTGCCGAGCGTGTCAAGAGGTGGAGTTCCTCTGGCAGGGAGGGGAAGATGCAATGTTAGATGTTTTGCTTTTGTGATTCTCCCAGGATTTATGAACCATTACAGAATGACTCATGTGGCCACATATTTTCCATGCCTCAGCCAGGATCCTTTCCATGCTCTGTATGCAAAAAATTAGCCATAATCAGGTTCAGATAGTGTGCAAATCACAGCCCTGCTTCCTATGGGCAGGTCTCTGGAGCAGAGCAGAGAGGGGTTACTCATTGCTGTATCCTTCATTTTTCAGATGCTGTGTGATCTTTAGTGACTGCCTTAGATGCAGAACAGCTTGCCTGAAAATTCTAATGCCAGAGGTTTGTCACGGCTTGTTAACATCTCTTTAAGTCGTGTGATCCCTGCCCTGTGGGGTAACAATTTGGTTTTAAAGTAATTCATTGTGCAATAGATCATCTCCTGGGAGCAGGGGCTCTTCCATTCCGTGGCTCTGAACCCAAAAGATGTCATGCTGGAAATGGGGCTGGGGATTTCAGAGCTCAGAGGGAGGGTACAGACACCACCTGGCCTGTCCCATACATCTTGGAGGCTTGGAAGAGCAAACTGTGGTGGGTAAAGGATGGAATTCACTGTTCCTGCTCTGTTCCAGCAGCTCCAGAGAGTTCCTGAGCAGCAGCTCAGAGCTCTCTGCAGGTTCTGCACGTACAAGGTGCCCCCAAATCTCAAACACTGTCAGGTCCCTTCTTTCTCCCTGGGCCAGCCTGAGACTCTCCACAGCTCCAGGGGATTCCCTCCTGCTCATCCCACACCTCTCCTGTTCCTCTGGGATCCCACAGAATCTCTTCCCTGGGTGATCCCATCCATTCTCCTCAGTGTCAGGCTGCTGCAGCATTCCTCAAGGAGGATTTTCAGAGCTGCTCTTCTGCTCTGCTGGCAGTTTTCACTTCACACTGTAAAAGTCCACACAAAGATGTTTTCCAGGAGTATTTGAAGCTTATTAACACCCCTACAACTCAGTGTGCTGGGATAGCTTTTTGGGGACCTTTCTCAGCAAGACAGTGACACTGGGGTGGGGGCTACCTGGCTGACATAGCCATCATCATCATCATCATCATCATCATCATCATCATCATCATCATCATCGTCATCACTACCATCATCATTCCTTTTCAGCACCATAAATCTTTGGATTCATTCTTTTAGCACACGTTAGGAATTGCTAGACTTTAATTTAGTCTTTAAATGGAATTAGTTAGTTCTAATCCAGAGCAATGGCTAAAACACAAAGAAAACCTCAATTCCTGTTTGCACACACAGTTCCAGACTCTCTCACTGGTTCACAGCCCCGACCCTCCCAGTGCATCCCTGTGATGTGGAAACACATTTAAAAAGTCCTGGAATGTTAAATGCTGAACTCAGGTACTCCCTTTAGCAACTCTGAGTTTAATTGTGCAAACCATTTATACCTACCCCATCCTGCAAACCTGAAGGATGGTTTTAATCTCTTTGCTGTTGCCAGAATCATCCACTGACTGAGATCTCCAAGTGCTCTCATGTCACATCTGGCTGTCCCTCCCCTCAATGCAGGGAACATCCCCTTTGTGAGAGGGCCAAGAGGAGACTTGTGCAAAGTGGGCTGTGTCCTCTGAGACCCCACCACCACCATTTTAATCAGATTATTCCACGCAGTCGATGCCCCAGAGGATTGTCATGGGGAGAACAACACTTTGTTTCCCTGTGAGGGAGCAGGGGGCTGCACAGAGAGCAGAGCTGCCTTTTGTTATGGCAACGGAAGTGTTGGGGATGATGTCAAGGAAACTCCTATCAGCTCTGGGTCACATCACTACGGCTCAATTTGCAAAATCCACTCATTCATTTGTCGTGCAGAGCTCACAGGGAACACAGTTAAACATGTTATTACCCAGGAATTTGGGGAGGCCGAGGGAAAGGCGGGTGGAGGGTTATTTTCATGGTTGCAGTTGTGTTGTCTTAACCTGTAGCAGATGTGCTGGTGGGGTTGGGAGTTGGAATCAGCCCCTTCTCTTGAGCCTTGGTTGTGTTCAGTGGGGAAATCCTGGGGCCAGGCCTGGGCTGTGCCTCACCTCTGGCAAAGGTGCTGCTAGGAGGGAACCAGGCTGCATGAAGACACAATTCCAGAGCTGGAGGGGACACACAAGGATCAAATCCAGCCCCTGTTCCTGCACAGACACCCCAACAATCCCACCCTGAGCATCCCTGAGAGCTCCTGGAGCTGTGGCAGCCTTGGGGCTGGGACCATTCCCTGGGGAGCCTGGGCAGTGCCCCAGCACCCTCGGGGGGAAGAACCTCTCCCTGAGCTCCATCCCAAGCCCTGACACAGCTCCAGCCCTTCCAATGTTTGCTTTAAGATCTCTCTGGTGGAGCAAGTGTGCCACCCCCTGGACTCCCTGCTCCAGCCACAGGCTTCACTCCAGGAGAGGTTTTGGCAGCTCCCATGTGAATGCAGCCCCAGCTCCTGCGTGGGATCTCTGCTTGCAGGGAATGTATTTCCCTTTTCTGTTAGTGGTTGCACTGCTCACACAGCACTTGCTGACACACAGCTGCATCAGCACATCCTACAGCCTGTCCAGGAACTTCAACCTTTCCATGGCATTTTTCTGCCTTTCCAGGAACTTCAACCTTTCCATTGCATTTTTCTACCATTTAAAATCCAGTTTCAGGTAAAAGAAAATCAATTCTGGGGGTTGTCACAAAGTTTAAATTAGTTGAAAAGAAACATAAAACTGTGAGTGCTGCAGACTTTTAAAATCAATATTTTATTTTACTTGAATGTGCAAATAAATATAAAAAAACTACATTCAAGGAGCTGGCAAAGCAATTACAAGCCCAAAAGCAAAGATCCTTCAAACAAATGGAAGAACAAACTCTTGACTCAAGGTCGTGCAGATACACAGCTGAAACCCTCAGACATGAACAAGCCCCTCTCAAACCTGCCTGATATTCCCTTCATGTCCCTTGCTACTCTCAGCTTCGAGACAGTAGCACTGTAAAGGGCAAAAGTCTTGCTTAATCAGTTCAGATTATAAATTAAGGTTTACAAAATAAGGATGCTTAAAAATACCTGAAGTACACTTAGAATGGGTTGATGGAACAGGACGGTGCCCAGGGGTGTTCCCACCTTGGTACACCTGGAATCAAATGCATTTTAAGCCACAAGTTGCCACTTATTTTCTAGTAAACAGTTTTCTGTATCATAAAACCATAAAATTTGGCACAATTATCTCCACTGGGAGACAGCAGAGAGGTGAGCAGGACTGAGGTGTGTTTTGGTGAGCTGGCTGGAAGGCAAAGGGGGACACTGTGCTTTGCACTGGGCTTGTCCCCCTGCTCCCCCCAGCCCCTGCAGAGCCACGTGGTCTCTTATCACTGCAACAAGGGCAGGGGAAGAACCTTCAGATCATTTCAGGAACCAAAGTTTAGCAGAGACCCAGACAAGGAGAACACGGGTTCTTGATGAAAAGTCTCTGCTGGCAGTGGTTGTGCAAGTGGCCATGAATGCCAGAGAGTGGCCTCCCTCTTTCCCTCCCACTGATTATTTTGCAAAAAAGACAAAGACTCGGGACAGTTTTCTATTAAACATACCCCAAAGGCCAATTTTTCTACTGTCAAGTGAGACAATTGCGAAACCAAATGTCATACAGTGGAAATAACCCAGGACAAATCCTACAGGCTGCTCCTTAGGTCTGGCAGAAATCATCACCTAAAAATCAAAGCCACAGAAAGTTTCAGGGTCGGGGGGCTATTGCCCCAAAAGCCAGGGAAAAGTTGGAAGCAAAGCTGAAAGGAGGCTGGGTATGCCCCAAAATGTTATGTTTGTAATACTCTCCACGGACAGCGTGCTTGCCCTCGGCCCCTGAAAAACAGGAGTGAAGTCCCAGTGGGGCTGCAGGACACACACGAGTACATTTCCTTGATTTCTCACTGGATTAAGTCAGATGTAGTGTTCTGCACTGATCAGGGCAGGCTGTGTTAGGTTTCATGGCAAAAAAAGCTTCGACAGCAGTACAGATGCCTCAGTGGAAAAGCTCATCTAGGATGGCTGTGGCTGGATCCCGCTCTGCTCCTCGCAGATTTCCCTGTGTCCCTGCAAACGCAGCGCTTGTGCTGACCCAGCAGAAACAGGAGAGTCCGTGGGTCGGAGCTGAGCTCGCAGCTGTGCTCCGGGAGCTCCATCTGCCGATGTCACCGACGTGGTGCAGCCCCGCCGAGCGCCGCGGGCCGGGCATGCACAGGGAACCGCCGGGAAACGCCCAGCTCCGGAGCTGCCCACCAACATGCAAAACACAAACCCAAAAAACCAGGCCAGACCTCGCAATGGATATTCCTCCCCATGGATATTCCTCCCCACGGATATTCTGGAAGGCAGAGTCTGCAGCGGGTCCTCAGCTCCCAAAGCAGCAGGGGGATCTCAGGCCGGGCATCGCTCCTGTCCCAGCACCACAGCTCAGGGTTCTTCCCCTCAGTTCATGCTCCAGAACACTTGGTTGATGAAGGAACATCAGAGCCTTGAGTGCTGGCCATCCCCGTGTCAGTTTTGGCATTTTTCTCACCAGAGCACCAGGAACAAGAGTCATTTGTTGCCTTGTTGGCTCATAAGGATAACGAAGCCACCCTGTGCTGAGGGCTCTCGGCCCTGCTGGCACTCCCAGGGTACAGTGAAGAGTTCTGCAGGCTCCAAGGCATCACCGAGTCAGGAAGATGGGGAATATTAAACCTTTCAAAGTGGAAGCAGCTGCCAGCATCTGCTCAAACACCAGCCCAGCTCCACCTCTCCAACAAAGCCACTAGTGGTAGTTCACTCCCTCACTGAGCTGGTCAGCAGTGGCCTAAAGGCAGGAAACTACTGAAAAATGTGTGGCAATGCCAAGAGCCCCCTTCCCATAAAAGCTTTCACAAGTCTCTTCATGATGGCTGGAGGATTACACTGCAAGGAGACAAGTCTATGCCATATGGAAAATACATGATAATCCAAAGTAAAATGCTGTTTGGATAAATACCATTAATACATACATTGCATTCCCACCACTATTCTCATAGTAAATGTGCTTCACCAGCAAAGCTCTGCCTTGTCTGGGTGCTCAGGGCGAAGCAGGACGGCGGCTGTACTGGACTCTGTATCTGTTCACGGGCACCCCGTGGACGTTCACTGTCTCACAGGTGGTTTTGCAGGGCACCATCTCCTCGTCCTCATCCCCCATCAGCCAGTCTTGGACCACATCCACGGCCTCCATGGACACGTTCTCCTCCAGCCACCGGTTGTGCCACTCCTCGAACTGCTGGTGGTGCTTCAGCAGCACCACAGGCTGGACCTGGGAGCAGGGCAGTAAAGATCACTGAGAGGTTCCTGGGGGAAAAGCCAAAGCCCTCAGCTCTACCTGAGGTGTGCAATGCTTTGGGAACAACACCAACGGAAACAGGAAACCAGAGACCTGTGTTTAACCACCCCTATTTCCTAATGTTTGCCACTCCCACTTCAAATTTGCATGTAAAGGAAAGGCTGCTAAGCTAATCCAAAGTACAGAGCATTCACCAGCTCTCCTCCATGTTACACCCAACACAGAGCAGTAACTTTTGGGTGTAGCTTGCAGGAATTCAGCCACAAGAATTATTGGTACCTGCGTTTTGGCTCCTACCCCCAACCTCTGCTACCACCCGGGCTGCAGAGGGAGCAGAAGGGAGCTGTACCTGCTTGGCTCTGCAGAGAGCTCCCCTCCTGTACATGTAATCCTCGGAGTTCATGATGAACATCATCTTGTGTGTGTTGAGCTTGAAGCGACAGTCGACGTTGCAGGCGCTCTCCACCCCGATCAGCCGCTTCCAGGAGCTCTTGACCTCGCTGCGCAGGGCCCTCACCTGCTTGCACTGCCACTTGCGAAACTTCTTCAGGTTCCTGGAGCAAAACAAGCATGACAAAGCATGTGTCACACCTGCTGAACTGCTCTCCTCAGCTGACAGGGCTCACAGCACAAGTATGGAACTTGGATTTTGCACGTTTGGTTTTTCAGGCTCTCTCCGGGATCTTTATCCATACCCCTCTGACAAATATTTAGGGAAATGGGAACAAAGTAGACCCAGAATCCCATCCAGAATCCATCCTGCTCCATTCCAAACACAGTTCCATGAACAAACCTCAGTGCAGTGGTCATAAATTACTCTTCCAGCATTCCTGTGCAGGTCACTGGCCTGGAGCAGCCCCTCAAAGGTGAGTGCATTTCCCCGGGGCAGGCACATCACCCAAACCCACTGGCACACGGGCAGGGAGGAGGCAGCAGCAGCTGCTGCAGGTGTGGCTCAGGGCAGGGAGCACCTCACCTTTGCAGAAAGACTGGTTTCAGGAGGAAGCCATCGTTCTGGTTGTTGGGAGCTCCTTCCACCCCAACATACTGCTCCATGTAGTTGGCCAAGTGCTGCACAAGGGAGACCAGTTCCAGTGAGATTTCACTTCATCAGGACAAACATCACTGCAAAGAACCTGTTTATTTCCAAGCTGTTTATTCTGAGGCTGATTTATGTTGAAACTCTTCTGCTAATGCACCTTTTCTGTCAATGCCCACAGCTCCACATGTCACCTGCCCACCTCCCAGGCAAACTCATCCTCCTGGCAAAGCCTCACAGTTTGGAACAAGAAAGCAGGGAAAACATTCTTAGACATCTGCTTTGTGGTACACAGACTCCATGGTCACTGTGGTATTACCTGGACCTCCACAGGATCTTCTGTCTGGGTTTCTTCTGTATCCAGCAGCTCAATGGTCATGATCACCTGTCCTTTCCTCTGGAGAAACATGACCTGTGATAAAGTTACAGAAAATATTTGCCACCAGGGTTCACAATAAAAAGCTGCATACTCACAAGTCATTTGGACAACAAATAGAAGCTAGGAGAGATGTAGCAGGGCTTCTCAGTGAGCCACAATGTCCCCTCACTGTCTGTGCTCTGATTTTGGTACCTTCTCTCCATATTGCTCACCCTCTCACCTTGGAGCTTCCAAACCCACTTCTCCCAGGTGAAGTGCCACCTGGGAGATTTTCTGAAGTTTCTCAGTGATTTTGTGAAGTTCCCTGGCAGCAGGGCCTTACCTTGAAGCAGTTCTCATCTGCCATGCACCGTTCAGCCTTCCACTGGTAGCTGGTCTCCTTTGCTGCCCGGACACAGCGGGAGGACAAATTTCCCCCAGCAGCTCCTCGTTTCCTCTCATTCAGGTACAGCTCAACCACCTTCAGGCAGATGTCATCGCTCACTAGATGGTGAAGCTTCCATTAAAAAAGGGGGGATTCAGTCAGCAAGCCTGGGCCAACAGTTAACTCCAGTGTGTCATGAACAGAGTATGAAATTCAGCAAAGCATCACACTCAGCTGAAGCAGCAAACTCCAGACACTTCCCACATTTCACTGTCTTTTTTATGACTTTGCAATAAAAGGAACAGAGGAGAGTGAGGGGCTGATGTGCCTTAACCAGAAAACTACATCTGGAAGGCAGATTTCAATAAGAAGGACCAGACATTTTTTGTGTTGCCTTAAATGTATTTGGAATATGTCAGAATTTTGAAAAGACTGGAACTCAGAAAACATTGGGAAAGGCCAGAAAGAGTAAATCCCCCTAAGGTGGTCCCTGTATGGAAGCTGAATCCTCTCACTAAATTTCAGCTGGGGCATTTCCCTGTCAGATGTAGCTTTTGTCTGAATTTGCTGCAAGCTCAGTGCCCTGTGGCTCTGCAGGGCACTGGGAGAAGCCTGGCTGTGTGTGAGAGGTGCTGAGCAGCCCCTTGGAGAAGAAGCCTGGCTGTGTGAAGGGTGCTGAGCAGCCCCAGCCTAGCTGTGTGAGGGGTGCTGAGCAGCCCTGTCGCCCTGGTTCCATGCCTGGAGTGTCTTGATTTCTTGAAATTCTTTTTTCAAGGAATTTTTTGTAAACAGGAAAAGTGTTTTGGTAACTTTTGCTATTCATTCTTTTTCTTAGGAGGGACTTCTTGATGTCCCTCTGGTCTGACCAATGTGATTGAAGAGGTTTGCCTTTGTTTCACCAATCAAACTGGTCTGTAACACATCCCAAAAGTAAAAGAGTCATTTTCAGCCTTCTGAATTTCAGTCTGTGTCACTGTGGTGTAAAACAGCATGACAGCCCCTTGTTGAGCCTGACTGTGTGTGAGGGGTGCTGAGTAGCCCTTGGAGAAGCCTGGCTGTGTGAGGGGTGCTGAGTAGCCCTTGGAGAAGCCTGGCTGTGTGAGGGGTGCTGAGCAGCCCCTTGTTGAGCCTGGCTGTGTGAGGGGTGCTGAGCAGCCCTTGGAGAAGCCTGGCTGTGTGTGAGGGGTGCTGAGAAGCCCCTTGGGGAAGCCTGGCTGTGTGTGAGGAGTGATGAGCAGCCCCTTGTTGAGCCTGGCTGTGTGAGGGGTGCTGAGCAGCCCCTTGGGGAAGCCTGGCTGTGTGTGAGGAGTGATGAGCAGCCCCTTGGGGAAGCCTGGCTGTGTGAGGGGTGCTGAGCAGCCCCAGCCTGGCTGTGTGAGGGGTGCTGAGCAGCCCCAGCCTGGCTGTGGGAGGGGTGCTGAGCAGCCCCAGCCCAGCCCTCACCTGGCGCACGATGTTCTGCACCAGCTTGTCCATGGTGAAGCCGATGTAGGCGTGGATGGTGAACATCTCCCGCAGGGTGTCCTCGTACTGCGTGGGGTCGATGTTCCCGTCCAGCAGGCTCCTCACCATGTCCAGGAAGGCTGGGTAGTACTCCTCCAGCTCCACCTCACCTGCCATGGGGAAAGGGAATTCGGTTCACACACAGAATAGGCAGAGTGAAGTCAAGCAGTGGAAGAGGTAGCACTGCTCAAGGACCACAACATTTGGTGTGGAGAATGTCCTTGCAGGCAGTTCCCTGCCAGGTGCCCTGACAGGCTGGGACAGTTTCCCTCAAGCACTTCCAGGACTGCCCCGGGCAATAACTATTTCTTTGTGGGGCTGTTTACATTGTAAATCAAAGTAACAGATTCCTACAGTGAGGCACCTGAGAACACCAGAGCACAGTAGGAAGGAAGCACCTTCCCACTGGGAAGGAACACCTGAGCACAGTGGGCTGGCAGGAAGTCTCTGTCAGGCAGCCTGTGACACACTGACTGCCCTGCTGAAGGAGCTGTGTCCACAACTCACCAACACAAGCAGAGGATTGCATCTCCACACCCCTCACAGAGCTGCCTGCTGGCACCAGTGACTCAGACATACACAATGGAGCACGGGCACACAGGGCATTAAGAGTGAACTAAGCCCTGCATTATTCTTACTTGGTTGCTTCAGTCTTAGCTCCATGGCTGGATCATTGGTTTTTTCTTTCCTCCCTTCACAGAGGAGCTTCTCTCTCTCTTTCTCAGTCCGATATTCCAGCAGCTGCTTCTGGGCCTGGCGATAAATCTTGAGGAGCCTGGAGCACAGAGTCTGGTGAAGGCGCAGGAAGAAATACCAATTATTATTGACAAAGAAGAGGCTGTAAACATCATCCAGGGTATTGTGGGGCTCAGCAGCTGTAACATCACAGAAGGTTGCTTTGGTCTCCAAAGGACTGCTTGGAGGCCCAGGCACGTGTTTTTTGCGCAGCTCAGGAGTATCCAGGTTCTGCCCCTGGTGGTTTTCTCTGTCCTCATCTGTTGATTCCTCAGAAATGTTGTGTTCAGGTGGCTGAGAGAAGAACAGCTCAGGTATGAAGTGATGCACAATCTGCCTGATGGTTGCCTGATCCTCCTTTTGGATGGTGGGCTGCCTCTTCACGTAATAGCTGATAAGAGATGCTGCATCTTCCAAAATCTGCTTGTCTTCATAGATGAAGATAAGATGAGGCTCGTTCGTGGATGAACTCCTCCCCTCTGAATGCTGCTCCTGATGCTGTAATCAAGAGACAAACAGATAAAGATCCTCCCAATCCATGCTCACGAGCCATCCCTGCCAGGAGGACTAAGCCAGTATTAACACAGTGCTTGGCACAGCTGGTTTTGACCCCATTTCCAACCATTTCCACACGGTCCCAGGTGCTGTGGACACATCTGGGTCACACTACCAAGGGAGGGGATGGAGGAGGGGTCATTCCCTGTCATACACACCTCATCATAGACACTCTCAATTTCATTCAGCAAGCTCTTGGAGCGCAGAGCTTTGGTGTCATTCTGCTTGAAGTTGACAGCCTGGTGGTCCAGGGATTTCAGATAGGCTTTCTCATACTGCTCCCTCCAAATCTTGTTGAAGCCTTGCTGGGCCTCCCTCCATTCTTCCTCTTTTGCTTTCAATCTGCATAAATGAACAGTCTACATCAGTTCAGAGAGACAAGCACAGAAACACACCCAAAACATTTTAATGTAGCCAATTGTGGTGGAGGAAGAAGTTTTCAGTGGAAAACTGGAATTGATTCCTGTAAGCAATAAATAAATCTGAGAAAGCACCACCAGTGATGATGAGCTGAAACAACACCTACAGAATCACAAAACCATTTAGGTTGGAAAAGACATCTGAGATCATCAAGTTCAACCTTTGACCAACCACTGCTCTGTCAGCCAGACCAGAGCACCAAGTGCCATGCCCAGTTGGTTTTTGAACACCTCCAGGGATGGGGACTCCACCACCTCCCTGGGCACCCCCTTCCAATGTTTAACAACCCTTTCTGTGAAGAAATTCCCCCTGATGTCCAACCAGAACCTCCAGCAGCACAGCCTGAGGCAATGTCCTCTCATTCTGTTGTTTAAAAATCCTTTTCCAGCTTCTTAAAGAGCACAGCACAATGGGAATCACCTCTTAAGAACCACAGGGACAGCAGTAACTGGGTTTTTCTTCAGACTCTCGATGATCTCTGGTGCTTTGTCCCCGTAGATGCGATAGATGGCCCGGCGCTGGATCACCTCTGAGGTTCCTCCCAAACAATCATCCAGGCGAAACTTCTCCTGGTCCTCCTGGGTCAGGCGGGACAGTTTCTTCTGCACACTCTCCAGCACACGGATTGTGGCTAAATTGGTCTCCAGGACAACATCCAGCTGTTGAGAGTTCCCAGAACACAGTGTCAGAGCAGGAACACAGAGAGCAGCAGCAGCCCAGGTTTGTGGAAGGTGTTCCAGCCCCACAGGGTGGAGCCAGGAAGCAGCAGGAAGGTTTTTACTGGAAAATAGACCTCTGCTAGTTCTCCCAAAGGTCACATGCAATTTAGAACTGGACTCGTGCCTAGGAAGAACTATTAGACTCCAAGCACAACACATCAAACTCCATCTCAAACCAACAAACACCAACACAACTTTCAGGAACTGGCCACTAATTAATTCAGCAAAATCCCGAGGTTTTGCTTTCTGAGGGAGCAGAAAGGGAGCTCAGCAGCAGAGGTACCTCAAAGCGCTCGTCCTCACAGCGGTGCAGCTGCTCCTCATATGGAGTCTTCTTGGAGCTGACAAAAGTGGAGTCTTCAGACCAGGATGGAAAGGAAACCCAGGTATCATTTAACACCTGCAACAGTGCAGAGACGTGACATTGAGCAGGGCCTTGTAAGCCCAGAGCTGTTCTCATGGGGTTTTCTCTCTTGTCTTTTTGCATACTTCTTCCCTGAGGTTCTGTAGGACATTCCAGACCTACATTCCAGACCTAATTCCCAGGTCACTGCTCCCCAGATTTAAGGTCTGTCTGGAACTCTCAGGGCCCTGCTCAGAGAACTCAGTAACACCTTCCCTATCACCTCACAAACAGAGATCACTCTGCAGTGATCAGCAGCTGTAAATAAAGGGGACAGAGCTCCCCACCACAGTGGGAATGGTGCCTCAGGCACTGCCTCACAGTGCTCTTCCCGAGAAAAATTGTCCCTAAAGGCCATACTGGCCCACTGCTAGAAAATTAATTCCAGGATATTTAATATTCTTTTCTGTCTATAGGAACACATTTGTGTCTGCACACAGACTCAAAAGGTATTAGAGATGTGATTTGAGACGGGTTTAGATAAAATTAGTGAAATGTGGGTATTATTTCAATAAACTGGTTGAATAAATTGAATTAGCCCTGAAAAGGGGACTCCACACGCAGCAGCCGTGGCACCAACTGCCCCACTCCAATTTTTATGTGTGTTCAGGGACTGAACAGCCTGATCCCAGAGTACCTCCTTGCAAATGGCTGTCCTCCCACTGCACTTTGGCTGCTGGTAGGTTTTTGGGAGAGCCCTGTAACTGGATCCGATGCGTTTGCAGGAGGCGTAATCGATTTCCCGGCTCATTCCATCCCCGGAGCGGTCACTCAGTGGAGAAGCAAAGGAAAGCTCCTTCACCCCAAGGAAGGATTTGAACTGTGCAAAGAGTTCTGGGAATTTCCTTCAAAAACACAAGTATTTTGTTATTTTGCTGTGACAGCTTTAGGGTGGTTAATGCGTGTCATAAAAGGGAGGCAGAAATATCTAAACAAACTCAGCACTGCAGGGAGAAATCTTTCACCAGCATTTCACCTCTGTCATCCTTCTCTCTGAATTGCTTTAGGGTTTGTTTTGTTTTGTTTTTTATTTAAGGTAGTAAAATGGCACAAACACTCCCCTTAAGTGCCTGAGGAGAAACTGATCCTTGCCATTTGACTCTCTCTCTTCTGCTGCAAGCCAAACAGCTCAGGAGGCTCACAGAAGAGCTGGAGCTATTTATCCTTCTCACAGCCCTGTTCTCAGATTTCATGTTTATACCTTTATTACACTTTGAGATATTAAACAGGAAGTGTGAACAGACAGGAAAATATCTTCCTCACAATACTCGTTAAGAGCTGTATAGATAAATTTAAAGGTTCAGATTTTATTACTCCTCATTTTGGATTAAGCTTCAATTTCTTGTGTGCTGCTCAGGAGATACTTCTAAGTTAAATCCAAAACTTCTGTAACAAAGTTCACAGTGTGCCAAAAAAATAACAGAGTAGGACCTACAAAGTACCACAGGGCAGAGAGGTAAGTTAGTAACTTACCCTAAAAAGGGTGTAACAAGCTGGAGCAACTCAGAGCCAGAGACCAACTCCTGGTTGAAGAGAGCAATGCAACGGAGAAAATTTTCATAGACCTCCTGACTCTTGAGCACCCTGCGAACCTGCAGCAGTTTGGAGAGATGATCACAGCACCTGAATGTCACTTGTATTTAGAAAATTATTCATTATCAGTCTATTCATCTTCCAAACCCCCCTATTTTAATTTTTCTCGGTCTTTCTCTACCACTTGAAAAATCAGGGAATGTCTTAAGTGCTGACACACAAATTGTAGAGAAAACTAATTAACAACCACATAAAAGGGTGAAGATAAGTCCAGAGGATGTGAGGAAAGGACAAATACTGACCTTGTCAAAGAAGGAAAACTCTTGCAGGGTCCCGTATTTCCCCACTGTCGCGACTGACAGATCTTTGGTACCTCGCAGCTTCATTTTCTTCTGTTAAAAGAACAAGCAGTTATATTTAAAATGCTGTGACTCAAATGCCATCAAATTCCACTCTGTTGACACAGAACAGCTCCCTGCAAAGGCTGAGACCCTGTATTTCCCCAGCAGTGATCTGGCATTGCTGTGTCACGTCCTCACAGCAATCGCTGTCAAATGTCTCCCAGCTAAGAAGAAACAACAAAAAAAGAGAATCACTTGAGATTCTGCATAGAAGCAATAAATTGTCCCTTTCCAGGGCCAATACTTAGTACAGAAGGTTGTGACACTTAGTATCAAACATGTCACCACACACATTTGAGCATGCATTAAAAATTCCCTTTTTCTATGGCAATTAAAATAACTTGAAATTTTGTTTCTCATACACCTACATACATCAAAGACACTACTCATTACACCTTTATCACAGCAATTACTAAGCACAGGTAATATGAGGTTATTCTAAATTTTTACTTGCTGAGAGATACCTTTGCTGGGCCAGAAACAGGACGCAGCAGCAGCGGCCTGGATCGCTTCTTGCTGTGCTCCAGATTCTTCTCATGCTCAGTTTTCTGGACACTGTTCACTTCACATGGTCCATTTCCTGTGAACTGAAGTAAATAAATAATGATTTCAACATTCTCCTCTCAAACAAAGAATCCTAACAGGACACAGAGCGTGTGGTTAAGTCACCTGTTCTGAGAAAATCCAAACAATGAAGAGGAGCAATGTTCATTACTGGCTGTACGATTTTCCATGTTTTTGTATATTCTACATGCAGACAGAGCATTCAATATCCTGCCCTGCTCTCAGCACGTACCAAAGACCTTTTTGCCTCTGGGAGGAACTGTCCAAACTCGGAGAGCAGATCCTCCTGTCCCCGGAACAGATTGGCCACTTCAGTGAACACTTCCTCCTCTGACATGCCCCGGAAGGGTCGGCCCTTGGTGTTCAGCTGCTCTTTCTGAAAAGATACACACAGATGTTCAACAGAGTCAAAAGGTACCTCACTCTGCCAAAAAACTCATCCTGAGTCAGAAACAACAATGCCACAGAACCTGAAAGGACTCTTGAGTCAGCCCCAGGTTCTTACAGGGCTCCCTTCACACACAGGATCACAAAACCACCTGAAGGTGAGTAAAGACAGGTCTGGCTACAACCTTTTTACACCCTGCAAAGTTCCACAATTTTCACACTTTTTGTCACTTCCTGTGAACATCTACAGGGCAGCTGTTGGATAAAGACAAGTCCTTGGGAACTCTAAGTCTGTTCAACAGGCAAAGATTGAATTTGACAACCACAACTCCAACAGCTCCACTGCCAACCCACCACCTCTTCCATGAATGACTTTTTACCTGGTAAGTGTGAAGGATTTCTAGAAAGGATCTGTAAATCTCTGGATGGTCAAGGAAACGTGTTTTGATCTTATTCACGTAACTGATGGCATTATTGAACTCCACGGAATCAGATTCCAAGGGAATTTGGGATTTATCTTCTTTGTAGGGAAGCTGCTGCCGGAACTCCTCGGAGCAGTCGCTGTGGTTGTGGGAGTTCTCCTGGGAGTAGTGCAGGACTAGCCCACTGCCAGGGAGTGCACTGGGAACGGGCTCTGGGGGCACCTGGGGGCACAGGACACATGAGATGGGTTGGAAAAGGATCAGGGACCAGCTCAACAACAACCCAGCAGCAGTGCTGGTGAGGTCTCCAGCTGGCGAGGCCTCCAGGTCACGAGAAGAAGGAAAAGTATTTCAGTCACCAATCGATTTCCCTACCCAGTTTATTAACTCCACCAGTTAAAATAATCCCCAGAGTTCTCCCTGGTGTAGGAACCACCTGACTTGTGGCTGTCACAGCCTTATTGGCCTCACCTGAGAGGCTGCAGCAAACACTTCCCCCTGCAGGTTCTGCTACCACTGGCTATTGCAGAGGAGCTGCCAGTTTTGAGGGGCATATTAAACATAAGGCCCTTACAGGTGTTAATTCCTAAGCAACAGAGAGATCTGAGGGAGATGAGATTTAAAAGGTAGTTCCTGCTGTTAACTGGAGTTAAACCACAAGTTTATCAGCAGAATTCAGTTTATGGCTCTATTTCAGCACCACAACCACACAAGAGCAACAAAAACAAGCAGGGGCAACATCCATCTGTATCCCAGCAAGTGTTTTGCACACCAACAGTACCTGATGGGGATTCCATGATCTTAAAGACTTTTCCCAACATAAACAACTCAATAATTTCACAGTTCTTTTGCCAGTTGCCTAAACAAGTCTCCTGGTTTCTCAGTGGAAGACTGAAGTGCAATTTTCCAGGATCACCCCTTGAAATTTGCCACTGCCCACAACCCATACTGGGAACCTGTTTAACAATGTCAGGCCAATTACAATTTCAGTTTCCAAAAGTGACTGAAATATTTGGTGTTGAAGTGGACTTTCCATAAAGAACCATCATTCCTGTGTAAGTCAAACTACCTGGTTTGAGAATAAATCAGGGTTGGAACTAGATGGTCTTTAAGGTCCCCTCCAATCCAAAGCACTCTGTGATTCTTTGAATAAACATTTAAATTTACATTAGACTCATTATCATGGGTGAAATATAAAACCATCTAAAAACATCAGCAATGTGCACTAGACATAAATCTCCACAGCCTGAACTGTGCAGACGTGTCCATGGAACAGTTTATTTGCAGAATAAGAGCTCTGTGACCTACCTGACTATTCAAAGGTGACTGTATACTTAACTTCCCATTCTTTGGGATTTCTATCCTGTAGCCCAGAGGAAGAAATGCATTGAATCCTACAATGAGGTCGGGGTGCTCATGGAAAAGCTGAGAAACACGTCGGATGACTCCAGGTGTGTCAATGCTAAAATGGAGAGGGGTTTGTTACTTTTGCCCAAATCAGAAACACAAGTTAAGCCCAGAAAACGCCAGAGAAATGTGAAGTATCTGGTAACTTATGGATGCAATTCTTAAAAAATGAGCCCTATTAGAGGGAATGATCACTGCAGCCTTGCCCTGGGAATGTTAACCATGGAGAGGAGAGATGAGTGTGCAGGTTGGCAAAGGGGCAGGACAGCCACCACCTCCAGGGCTGGCAGCTCACAGGTTCTGCTCAAGCTGCTTCACTCATTTCCAAGATCTGCATTTCAGAGTGGAAAGTAAAAGCAGATTTGCCTTCTCCTATGGATTTCACCACTGGAAAATTATGGGATGGGCAGAAATACTGCAGCTTCACATGACTGCACCATTGGGGGACAGGGCAGTGAGCGTGCAGGGGGGGAATGATGGGGCGAAGGCTGGGGGGCTCTGCACAGGCAGAGAGACCCCACAAAGACTGAGGCCTGAGGGAACAGCTGGAGCTGTGTCAGGGCTTGGGATGGAGCTCAGGGAAAGGTTCTTCCCCCCAAGGCTGCTGGGGCACTGCCCAGGCTCCCCAGGGAATGGTCCCAGCCCCAAGGCTGCTCCAGGAGCTCTCAGAGATGCTCAGGGTGGGATTGTTGGGGTGTCTGTGCAGGGCCAGGGGCTGGACTGATGATCCCTGAGAGTCCCTTCTAGCTCAGGATATTCTGGGATTCTGTGACAGGCTGAGGAGCTCCCCAGAGCACCCTGGGGTGCAGGAACCTCAGCTTTACCTCTGGCTCTTGAACTCCTTCATGATCTCCAGGAAGCCGTTGTAGGTGGCAGGGTCGCTGCCAAAGCGGATCTTCACCTGGTCCAGGTAGGAAAGGGCATCCTCCACCTGTGGGGGAGAACACGCTGAGGCCCAGGCAGGGGGAACAGGCCCTGGAGCTCACCACGGCCCCAGAATTGGGGCGGGAGCACCTCAAGACACTGTAGAGGGTGGGAACCGGTCCCGGGGGAGCACCGCAGCACCGGGGAAGGGCATTCGGTACCGGGTGAGGGGGCCGGAGGAGGGCAGGCCCCGGGGGCTTCCTGTGCTGGGGGCTGACAAGGCACGGAGGGGGGCACGGTACCGGGAAGCCGGGAACAGGTCCCTGGGGAGAATGACCGCGGTACCAGAGAGGAACAGCAGGGCCCGGGAGAGGGGCACAACCCAGGGAAGAGGGAAACAAGCCCGGGGAGCCCTCACGGTACCGGGGGAACAGGACGCGGCCCCAGGGGACCCCATGGAACCAGCGGAGGAGGGCGGGGAAGCCCCCGCCGCAAGGGGGGGACAAGCCCCCCGGGCACCCCCCCGATACCGC
>JANPWX010000428.1:313317-340941 GCA_024734555.1 Trochalopteron elliotii
GGGATCCCAGGGCGTCTGGAGGAGCCGGCGGCTGCGAACTAAAACTGCCGGGGCTGGAGGAACAGCGTCGGGTGCTGCGGGGCTGAGGGAGCCCGGGGGGTGTTGGAGGGGTTCGGACGGGGCTGGAGGAGCCCAGGGGTGGCTGGGGAAGCCCGGGAGGACTGGAGGGGCACGAGGGGAGCTTGAGGAACGAGGGCTGGGGGAGTCCCAAGGGTTGGAAAAGCCATGAGGGGCTTGAGGGAGCCCGGGGGAGCCCTTCGCTGGTGTGCACTGTGCTCAGGGGTAGCTCTGGGGTAGCAGGATAATAATAAATAAATAAGTAAGTAAGTAAATAAATAAATAAATAAATACATAAATAAATAAATAAAATGCCACTTCCCCCAGCGCTCCCTGGCAGCAGGCAATTTGAAACTCAGTAAAACCCAGTTGTATGAAGTGTAAGGAGGAGGGGGGGGGAATCAGCCATGCGGCTTGTTTTTCCTTAAAGCATTACCGATGATTTGCATAACAGAAACATGCAGAAGCCTTTCTTGATTTGCCTTTAAACCTGCTGCTGGTATTTGAGCCCAGAATATTTTTCTCTGTGTTGTGCTGGGATATTCCAGCTGTTGGCAGCTTCCAGGCAGGATGCTCACACACTGCCTCTGGATTTGATATTCCACCCCCTGCTCTGATACTTGCACAAACTGCTGCCCTGTGACCCGTTTCCCTTCTGACAACATGAAGGATGCCACAGGCCTGTTTAATACAGGAAGGATTAAATTAATACAGGCTTTCACAGTTACTCACTGCTTTCAGCATCCCAGACTGTGATGGATTGATTCAGTCACCCAGCGTGCAAGTATTTATCATCTTTGGAGAAGCAGACAGTGCAAAAGCCTTTCAGGAGAGATGTGGACTGAAAATGGATGGTTGGCATTAGATTGTTGTGCTGGTAAATACAGGGTGAAGTGGAGATGTTTTAGAGTTTTCAGTGGTTATTCAGTGCTTAAGAATAGAGATAATAAATACAGGTTTTTACAGGAATGATGCTGGTAAGGGTGGTGGGAGCCAAATACAGCTCCTAGGTTGTTTTAGTTTGTGCCTGAGATGTTTTGGTTTTCTGAAATTCTTTTCCCAGGAAGTTCTCTGTAAACAAGAGAAATGTTTTTGTAACTGTTCCTATGTTTACATTCTTTCCCTAGGAGGGACTTCTTCATGTCCCTCTCATCTGACCAATGTGCTTGAAGAGGTTTGTTTTCTTGTCACCAATCAAATTGGTCTGTGTAGAATAGTATAAAAGGGAGACACATCCCAAAAATAGAGTCATTTTCAGCCTTCTGAAGTCAGAGTCTTGTGTCGTTGTGGTGTACAACAGCATCACTAGGTTATGAAGCACTCATAGCTACTCAGGAAAGAGAACCTGGAAGCACAAAATAAAACCCTTTATTCCACCTGTGGAAAGGAGTATCTCAGACATATCCTTGCTGTGTTCTCAGGTGAAAGAAAATCAGCATTGATCCAATCTCCTGCACCACTTTTTTTTTTCTTTTTCCCTCCTGGATTCTCCCACGCTGGCCCAATTTCTGTTTTCTATTACTGTCATTAACTTGAGGAGAATTCTCATCCTCTTCCCTGGTTTGTGCCATATGGCTCACCCTGGTGACATGAGCACAACCAGCTGCAGACAAATAACTCCTGTGAGTTTTGTTTTCTGTCAGAGCAGAGTTCCCAGCCCTCAGCCAGCACCAGCACCTGGCTGCTGCATCCAGCTCTAAGGATGCTCCCCAACCAGCCCTGGGTGCTGGGAACAGCTTGTGCCTGTCAGTTTGTCAGGATTTGGGTCTCAGGTTTAGGTTTACTTTGCCCAAGATTCAGGTGGTGGTTCTGGTGGTTCAAGTGAGTCTTTTTTGCCCTTTGAAGGCTTTGAGTTGGTGTGAGAATGAAGTGGAGTCTCAAGGTCTTGTTGTTTCTGGGTTTCTCACGTGTTTATTATTTCTTATCTTACAATTTTCTCTGTGCCTGGCCGAGATGTTCACAGCAGCTCAGACACAGGAGACTCCCCCCGTGATGGGAGGTCACTGCCTCTAATCCAGATAATTACATACTTATTATTTACAATTCTGTGCCAATGCCTAGTACCTATACTAAAGGGGTCATCTCTACCCTGACCCAATCTCCTTAAACTACTTTGTGTCACTGTCACACCAGAAGATGGAGGCCAAGGGAGAAGAAGAAGAACCCAGGGTGTGTCTGTTTCAGTGGCACACGAGGAACGAGACAGACACAGCAGGTCAAGGGAAAGCTTCTCTTCTTTTTTATGATCTGACTCCATTACTTACATACATTTGTAAGTATGTATACATATATTACATATACATATATATACATTATATTATGTATATTATTATATACATTATTATATAATGTGTATATATATACATTATATGTATATTACATGTATATACATGTATGTATATTACATACATATACAATATATGTATGTAATATACAATATATGTATATTACATACATATACATGTATATACACATATACATTACATATACATATACATTACATATACAAATATACTTACATATATTTGTAAGTAAGTATACAAAAGGCCAGAGATTGGCTACACAGGTCGCCAGCTCTTCAACCTGGATGGTGAACATCACCGTCCATCACATTTCTCCTCCCAGAGAAGAAAAAAATGTAAACAATAGATAAATGCTAAAAATATACATTGTTTTCTTGAAGCTGCGTGAGAACAGCACTGCAAGATTTCAAACACTTGCATTTTCAAGAGAAACTGAGGGCAACACCCAGGGCACAGCCCTAAAATCTCCATCTTGTTCCCCATTCACCTCCATTCTAAGAATCCCAAAACTACCAAATTTTCCACTGGTGATTAACTACTGTCTGTCTGTCACACCTTGGTGACTTGTAATTCTTCTCTCAATGTTGGAAGCCTTTTCCACGGACTAAAATCAAAGCCTGTGTCTTCCTGGGCTCTGTGCCAGGCAGCCCCCCTGGACAGACCCCCCTGTCCAGGATTCAAACTCTCTTTCTCGGGTCTGCCGAGGTCTGTGACCATCCAGGGCAACCAAAGGAATGCCCCGGACTCCGACATTTGGGTGTTCTCCTGGGGAATCCTGTGAGCTGGACCCTGCCTGGGGCAGTAACCGACCATGCACACTCAGGGCGGTGGTGCCTCAGAACAGCTCAGCTCAAGTTGCTGCTGACAGAGCTCCAAGGGACCATCGGCTCCGGTGCAGCCCGCTGCTCCCCGGGGCTGCCTGCCAGACTCATCTGCCTCCTGTGACCTTCCAAAGGGAGCCCTCGGGCCCCAGGGCGGTCCTGAAGCACGGCATCCCGCCTGGCTGTGCTGTAGAGGACTCTGTAATCTCCAAGGAAATCGCGGGGCTGGGTTCTGGTGGTGTGGGTGGGGCTGTGCATCGCTGGGTGTGGATCTGCCAGGACTAAAATCATCGTGAGCTGTGGCAAATCGCTTTTCCTGCCTCCTGATCGCCGTGTGGTTGATTGCCTCTGGAGGAGGGATGCCAGTGACATCCTGCCTGGAGTTCAATGGGAAGACAAGGGCTGTCCCAGAGATCAGCCCTGTGAAAAGGAGCTGGCTTTGCTCAGGTATTTCCAGGCATCTCACTCAGGCAGATGTGTCCTGTGTGTCACACCCTTCACCTCTGGAACAAGGAAATCAGACTGTTCCTGCTCTGAGTTTCTGCCCTCAGATGGGGCTCATGGTTGGCTTCTTTACTTGTGAAATTGCTTGTTATGAATTTTTCAAATCTTCTCCTGTCGCAAGCTATTCCAGACAAAAGCTTTGGAGGTGAGATTAAACAGCTCTCCAAGCCTGAAACAGATTTCCCAAAATCTCTTGCTTTAAAGCAGCAGGAAGGAGCAGTCTCTGTCAAATGATAACAGCCTAATGTCAGAAGGCAAAACCTTGCCCCCTTACTCTGTTGACAGCACCTGGAGCTGTTCAGCCACGGGCTTCCTTTGCTCTCAAAGGTGCCTGATGTGATCCTGCCCAATTTGGGCTGTTCACCTCTTGCTTTGGCAAGAGATGGTGCTCCAGATGTGTCTGTGCCATCTGGCTCCTGCCCACAGCTAGGTAGCAAGGCAGCTTCTAGGAGTTCACATTTAAAATTCACATTTAAACCGTTTCAGAAATGAAATTGTGTTTCAGGCCCCAGGGACACACTGACATGAGGCCAGGCCCCTGAATGGATCAAGTACTCTCCACTCAAGAGCTAAAATAAAAGGGGAACAGGAAGGCTTGAAGCAGAAAAAAACCCCAAGGGTCATCTTTTTAGAAGCGTGACAGTACTAGAAACATGCTCAGGACTGCAAATCCAAGCCCCACACAGGTTTGTGGGGATGAACCCAACCCCTCTGCTGAATGAGGGGTGTGTTCTGTGAGCTGGATTTATTTGTAAGAGATGCCCCTGGCTGGGAAGTTGTCCAGCCTTCTTTCCTTCCTTCCTTCCTCCCTACCTGGACAGGTGCAGCCTGAGAGCCAGGGACAGGGGTGCTGTTGCCAGCAGAGATAGCAGCTGTGTGAGCCACTCCTTCACGTTCCCAGTCTGTCCCTGGGAACCTGTGGAATCCCCTTGGATCTGCCAGGTACACTCACACATACTCCTCAAAGCCTACAGCAATAAAATGTAAGTTATTGATTTTTTGAGCCAAGGAAGTCTCCAATCCCCTTCGATGCCGTGTCCTTATGATTTAATTCTTTTATTTCCTTCAAGAGAAGCCCAAAGGCAAGCTTAGAAATAGTAAAAAATAATCATGTCAACTTCAGTCCCTTTCACTGCTTACACCTCATTCCCCAGGGGAAGGACTCCTGGTGCCCAGGCATGTTCTGCCTCTTCACAAAGAGAATTTCACCCCAAATTTGTTACCCCTTAAGCACAAGAGTTAAATAAAGCCAGCCAACAGAAAATTCCCCCTTTGAAAGGACCCTTGGCATTTGAGGGAGTAGCCATAACCAACACATTCCTAAGGACTGGGAGCTACTGGACCTGCAGAGGAAACAGACTCATCTTCTGCCACCACCACAGAGCAAACCCTTGTCGAGCACAGTGCCCCCCTCAGAAGAGATCTGCACAAAAAAGGCAAAAGTGAGACATGAAGCCAGGACAGGTGAGTGAAGGAAAGAGGGATCAGCAGTGAAATTTGTTCTGGCCACTTGCAAAGCTCTAAAGTGCAGCAGGATGGAGTTTTGCTTTTCCATTTGGGAACTGTGGAAGTCTGAGGAGGATGTTCTGTGTGGAATGGAGAAGGAAGGTCTGGTGATTACCAGATCTGCCATCTGGCTCATCAAACCTTTGCATATTATAAGAAATACAAGAAATAGAATTAAACAAATAGATGTGTACCACGGATAGAGATCCCCCCCAAACCCCACTGTCATCCTCCCTTGCCTCTGGATCAGAACACTGGATGTTGATGTTTCTCCCCACAGCCCTGAGAGCTGAGTTTGGGATCTCAGCTCACTGCTGCTGCTGCTCCACAGACTCAGAGTTCTTCCCTCAGACACAGTCACAAGCAGCAGCCTGGGGCTGCAGAAAACATCCACACATCTGTCACCTCTTCAGAGATCTGGAGGACGAGTTCTGCTGTCCCTAGGTGCTGAGCATTGACCTAAGAAAGAGGTGACAAAGGAGACAGGAATAGCAAGGCCTGAGGTGGCTTTTCTGTCCTCAGCCTTCAAGGCTGGGGCTGCAATGTTGAGGTTCTTTCAGTGTCTTTAAGCTAAAGGCTGACTGTACCTTTGTACCTGAGGAAGAACAGACAGTCCTGTGCCCCTCATCCACAGGAAGGTGATGTGAGGACTGTTCTTTGGGATGCATGTCCTGGATAATAAACCTGGCTCTGCCAGAAATCAAATTCCAGATGTGCAGACTGTGATCCATGGCAGCAGAAACAGCACAGGTTACTTTTCCAAACACTTCCACACATCTCACCTCAGCTATAAAATAAGAGAGGGGTCACAAAATGAGGGATTCTCAGTGCTTTTTGGGATTTAGGAGAATGCTCGTGGCTGGGAGATATCTGTGTGCCTAAAGCTCCAGGACTGCCAAGCTGTCACAGTTCTTCTCAGGCATGAAAGCAGCTTTCCAGCCTCAAAAAGTGGAGAAGGCTCAGCAGAGTGCCCAGGAAGGGTGTGCAGCATCTCAAAAACTTCCATATTCCAGACAATCATGGAGCCATCCTGGGAAGCTGCCACCAGCAGCTGGCAATCAGGGCCAAGTGCCATTTCTGTGATGCCAGTTGTGACACACAGAGGGGAGGGAGAGGCTGCTCTTGCTGCCACAGACAGAAAAGGGACATTTTTCGAGCTTGTTTATGTGCTGTGCTTCCCCAGCTGGAACCCCTGGTCCTGTCTGAACCCCGTGGTCTGTGCCAGGAGCAAGATTAGGTTCCTGCAGACAGATCTAGGTCAGTGTGTGCTGTTGTTGTCCTGACGACAAAATGACCCACTTTCCCCTCATTTGTGGAAGCAGTTGCCAATGGGGCCAGGGCATGGCCAAGCACAAAGGCACAGGACCTTCCTCCTGCCTTTGTCTCCAAGCTGGGTTCCTACAGAAACAGGGGTTTTCTCCTCCTTGCTCTGTTTATTGTGTTTCTTGCATCTCATTCGTAACAGGTGGATAATTAGCAATATTGTTGGGCTGTATCTGCCCCAGGAATGATCCCACCTTTGGGGGTAGGTAGGATCCTACACACAACCCTGTGGGGGATGTGTGTAAGGCCCCACCTGGGCAATCCACACAGTGGGATGAGCACGGGGTAGGGACAGACCCTGCACCAGCTCAGGCACTGCTGGCACAGCTGCCCCCTGAGCTCCAGGTAGGAAGGCACCGAGGCAAAAAGCCTGGCCAACACTTCTGTGTGGATTATCCTCATCCCTGAGAGGGCAGAGACAGAAAAACCTTTTAGAATGTGGCTCTGGTGAGCCCGTGAGAGCAGCCACAGCTGGATGTCTGTGATGTGCAATGTGAAATGAGCTGAGCTGGCCTGAGCTGGTGATACAGGGATGGCTCCAGTGTAAAACCTGGGGAATGTAATGGTGTGGATTTTTCCCTGAGGAAGGAGTGGGTATTGCAAGGAGAGGACAGGAGCAGCACTCTGTGCCCTGTCCTCTAGTTTGCTTTAAAGCTGCAAGAGAATCCAGATGGCTGACAGTGCAAGAATCTTTTTATGAATCCCAGAATGGATAAATTTGTCACTGGTTTTAGCTCCTTGTAAAAGTACTTTTGCTTGGAAAGGAAAAATCCAGTTCTTTCCCAAGGTGAACACTTGTGTCCCACTGTTGTCCCTGAGATGGGTGTTACCTTGAGGGCTGCAGGTTCAGCACACGTGTCAAAGTCATCTGCAACACTCTCCATTCCAGAGGCAGTTATTGTACAGCAGATCCAGCTCATATTCCCTGCAGGGAGAAATGCTATTAGAGCAGAGAACATCAGCCCTGAGAATGCAGTGTTATTCTGAAAAGACTGAGGTAAAAAAATGCTGTTTTGGGGTAGGAAGGCATGGATGGATGAACAGCCACTTTCAAGGGAGCTAGGACAGCTTTGCTGGGGATGTGGAGGGCTCCCATTGTCCCAGTTCCTTCTGTAACTTTTTAAACACTATAGTTTGGGGTTTTTCTAAATTTAGTAGATTTTTAAATATGTTTTCTTCCTGTTGTTTGGAGTATCTAGATAATTTCTCTCATCTGCTAAAGGAGTGTGGTGATAATTCTGGGATAACAGTTTGTAGAGTGAGCTGATTTCTCTTCTCCAAGCTTCCTTCTCACAGCCCAGCAGGAAGGGTGTGATCCTTACCTGTGGCTGTAGGCACAAAGCAAAGCCCACCTCTGTCCTCCCCTTCTCCTCACTCAGCACATCCCTTTTTATCTCCTCAATTCCTCCAGCATGAAGTAAATCAAGTGACAATTCACTCAACTTCCTCAGGTTTGGGACAGGGGCAGAGAACCAGAGGGGCTGAGGGAAAAACCAGAGCAGTGGCTTTGAGATGTGGTGTGTGGATTGTTCTGTTTGTTTTCACAAGCTCAGTGCCAGACACCCAGCTCCTGGTACAGAGACAGCCCTTCCAGGGCTTCCATTGTTTTCCTGTTGGCAGGAAATATTTTTCCTGATAAATTTCTCTTGCTGCAATCTAAGGCAGGCTGCCTTTCTGCAGAGGAATAATACATTACTTCCTCCCTTGCTGCAGTAGCATTTTACATGTGTGAAGAGTGAATGACAGAGTCTGTAAAACTTCTTTAGATCTCCTTGGTTGTGGATAATGGTTTAAAGAAAAATATATATATATATATATAATCTTGAACATTGGAAGCACTGAATAGAGTTAGTTACTGTTATTTCCATTGTCTTTTGATTGCAGACCCTGTCCACCAGCCTGGAGAACACAGAGCTCTGGTCCAGAGCTCACAGGTATGGAAATACCTGCTGATATTCCTTACCTTTCTGTCAGCACTCAAGGTCCTGCTAATGAGTGGCAACATGAGAGATTTCTTCATTCCCCAGCTCCAGGTCCCCTTACAGAAACCTGCCAGGGGAAAATGCCCGTTGATTTGGTCTTGTTTTGACAGATAATGATCCTGCACCACTTCAACCAATTTCCTGGGAAGAAATTCCATGTCTGACAGCCCATTTCTGCAAGGAAAGTGGGATATAGGAAAAGCAATTATTTATCCCCCTCCTGGCTGTTTACTCTGACACCCACAGAGGGAGGGTGAAGGGTCTTCTGGCTGTCCTGAGCAAGTCACCAAACATCCTGCCAGCTCATGTGCCCACATGGCAGTGCCAGCTGAGAGCTTACACCCTGGATAAGCCATGGAGATAATTTCCTTCTCCAAGTAATCCCAGAACATCTCCTTCAAGGCTCTGGTTTAGATAGGCTGCCAGGCACGAGGGGAATGTTACCCTTGCTAAATATATGTAAGAACACATTCACAGGCTTAAAGAACTGAGAGCTTTGGCTGTGTTTAGACAGATTGCCCATGAACAGCAGGAAATACAGGCTGTTCCACCAGATCCAGCAACACTCACTGTGAGGGAGCAAAACAGCCAAGCATGTGAGCCACGAGGATGGTGCTGGGGGATCTCTCCAGTCTCCGCCACAGACAGTGCAGGGCATCCTGGGCTGTGCCAGCAGCACCAGCTCTGAAGGGGAGCTGGCAGATGCCCATTTGTGGCCTCCTGGAAGGCCAGCTGGAAGAGCAAGGCTTGTCCCCCAGAGGGAAACTCTGATGGAAATAAGGCCTTTGAGCTGGGCTTATCTCTTGTCTGTCTGATGCCAAGGGCAGCTCCAGCATCTCTTCACCTTCTTCACAGGACAAAGGTCCGACTTCAAGGTGTGCCCCAGGCTCAGGCACAGCCTGCTGGGGTTGTTCACAGTGTCAGGCTCTGCTGTGGGGATGGAAATGATGATGTGGGGCCCTGGAGGGCCAGTGGAATCTGTGGCCCCCATCAAATTCTCCACAGAGTCCAGGAACAGCAGCAGTGTCTGTGCCACAGGGGGAGACTGAGCAGGAGTTTGCTGAGGATCAGGATTAAATCACTGCAAGCCTGGTTGGTCTGCAGTGCAGCTGGTGGCAAATCAAATGTTAAACAGATTTGTGAACAAATGTCCCTCAGCAGGATGGGAAGGGCAGAACTGAGCTGGGATGTCCCCAGCAATAGTCACAACACTGTCCTGCCCTACAGCAGTTTGCACCTGCTCAGATAATTTGCACATTCCACAGCCTGGTGGCCCATAAAGGATGATGGTTGCGTGGGGTTTATTGTTGTCCTGCCTAATACACTGGAAAATGTTAACCAATAAATTCTGTCTCCCACAGGAAAAGCTGCAGCTCCTCAGGATCAGAGCTGTGTGGTGGCCCAGCTCCTGCAGAAGCTGCCCTGGATCCTCACTGATCTGTCTTTTGCATTGAAGATTCCCTGAAATCTGGTGGTTTGTGACAGCAGTGAACTGCTCACAAAGTTGTTTCAAGTATTTATAATTGTCTTTTTGCTGAGAGTTGCTGGAGTCTTTACTGCAGGACACAGTTCATACTGTGAGTTGCTGGGGACAGTGGCTGGTAATTCTTGCTTTAAGGTTTCTGAGCAGCTGTTCTTCTTCACTGTGTGAACCAACCTCTTTTTCCAGCAGCTCACTGATTGTCCTTTGTCTAGTTTGCCTCTTGGAATCCTCAGGTGTCTGTAGTGGTTGCTCAGAATTCTGACCTTGCAACAGGTAGACAAGGGCCAGTGTTCATGCACTGCTGCAGTTTTTGGGAATGGTGTAAGTTTCCTGACTAATTTTTAATTAGTTGTTCTAATTAATTGTAAGCAGTGCCCACTTTTAGCTTTTTTTTCTTAGTAAAATTTCTCCACAGGCTCTTCTTGTTACTTTGATCACTAAATCAACAAAACCACAAACTGCTAAAAACTAACACTGATCAGTTTCAATAAACAGAGCCAAAGGGTGTCAAAGCTGGGACATCTGGGATCTTCAATTTATGGCCCTTCAAGGACTTTGGAGTAACCAGAAGATACAGAGGAGATTAAGGCCTGGAAAGCTGGAAAGCTCTCCCCATGTGAGACAGAGATAATAAAAGGACTAAAGAATGTGGACCAAAATAACATGAAGAGTGACAAATCAATAACCAGTAGAGGATAGAATACTAATCAACAAAGAGAATTATGTCACTTGGAACCAATGAACATTGATTTCTTTGTTTGCTAAAAATAAGTGACCAAGTTTTGTATCAGGGTCTGTGTGGAGGTTGGAGCTTTGTCAGCCACACACACAAACCCTGGACAGGAATAAAGTCATCCCTGACTCACTGACACTAAAAAGGCAGCACTGGGGGGTTTATTTATCCCAAGGATTTGGGAAACACAGAGACAGCTGGGATGGGGGCTGGATTGCCAGGGAGGCTCAGAAAACTTGCTGGTAATTACAGCAGCCTTGTGGCTTCCCTGCTGGATGGGGACAGAGCCCAGCCTGCCCCGTGCTCAAAGACAAGTGCATTTCCAGAGGTGAAAGTGAGGCAGTGAAGCAGAATTGGGCTGGGGGCTCTGGTCAGTGATGTGTGAGATTGGCTCTGGGATGGAGAAGAACCACGGGAACTGTTGGAGTCCAGGGCATTCCTTTGGTTGCCCTGGAAGGTCACAGACCTTGGCAGAGAGGTCTGAGACCTGAGAAAGAGGGTTTGAATCCTGGCCAGGGAGGTCTGGGGTCTGTGCAGGGGGGTTGGAGACCCTGGCACAGAGCCCAGGAAGACACAGGTTTTGATTTCAGTCCATGAGAAAAACTTCCAACATAGAGAGGAATTACAAGTCACAAAAGGGTAACAGACAGTAGTGTAGTTTATCACCAGGTGGAAAATTTGGTAGTTTTGGGATTCTTAGAATGCAGGTGACTGGGGAACAAGATGGAGATTTTAGGGCAGTGCCCTGGGTTCATGTTGTTCTCCCTTGGCCTCCATCTTCTGATGTGATAATGGCACAAAGTAGTTCAAGAAGGTTGGGTCAGAGTAGAGATGACCCCTTTAGTATAGGTACTAGGCATTGGCACAGAATTGTAAATAACAGACATGTAACTATCTGTATAAGCGGCAGCGACCTCCCATCACGGGGGGACTCCCCTGTGTCCAAGCTGCTGTGAACATCTCGGCCAGGCACAGAGAAAATTGTAAGATAAGAACTAATAAACACTCGAGAAACCAAGAAAGAACAAGACCTTGAGATTCCATTTCATTGTCACATCAGGCTCAGAGCCTTCAGAGGGCAAAAAAGACTCACTCGAACCACCAGAACCACCACCTGAATCTCGGGTCAGGGAGAAACCAAACCTGAGAGGGAACAGGGCTGGGAATTGTGGCTGGAACTGAAAGCTGAGCCAGGGAAGGGTGAGACCCTGGGAAGGGCCAGCATCCACTGTCCACAGGGCCTGGAAGCACAGAGTGAGCTCAAAGTGCAAACCCACCGTGTAACATTTGAGCAGTGCCTGTCAGGGGCCAGGGAGCGCTGGGACCTCGGTGGGAGGCTGTGCTGGGAGCTGCAGGGACTCACCGAGGAAAACACTGCCCCAGTGCCCCCTGGGGGTGTCACCTGCCCGTGTGACACGGCTCTGCGGGGCTCTGAGGGCAGAGCTCAGCCATGGGGAGCTCAGGCTGCAGCAGTGCTGCCTCAGCTCTCATCCCTGTCCCTCTGCTGCTGATCTCTGGTGGAAGTGACTCCAGAGAAACCAGGCAAACTTGCACAAATACTTGATGGGTTATTGATGCCTCCAGTTGTACCCCCTGAGACTTTGTGTGTTTATTCTCAGCAAAACTTTCTCCTTTCTAAAGCCAAAACAGCCCGAGAAAGCCACCTGGCACTTGTGCAGGTGTCTGAGCCTCCCCTGGTGCCAGGCTTAAAGCTCTGCGTGTGGATTTCTCTCCAGGGCTGTCACCAAAGTGCTTCAAGGACACTGAGCTGGGCTGGGGAGCTCTCAGGGCTTAGGAGGAGTGAGCAGAGGATTTAAGACAGAAGCAGGGAGCTGGTGCCAGCCTGCAGAGTGACACCCTGCTCTGTCCCTGCTGGTTGCTATGGCATTTTCATTTCTGCTTCTTTGCAAGGAGGATTTGTGTTTTTTCCCTGGTTACTGAGCAAACCTCAGCAGTATGGAGGACTAGTCACTACTAATGTAAAAACAGCAATATGGGAAAAATTGAGTTTAATTTTTAGATGAGTCTGAACGTCAGCAGTGGAGAATCACAGAATGGCTTGGGTTGGAGGAGACCTTGAGGATCATCCCATTCCAGCCCCTTCACATGGGCAAGGACATGCAGCTCTGACTGCCAGAACTCTGCAAGAGACACTGAGATATTCAAAATCTCTTGCTAAGGATTTGTCCTGTGAAAAAACCTGGGGATTTTAGGCCATGGATGACCCAGTAAACAACTTGGGCTTTCAGGACAAGGAACCTCATGACTGCAGGTTATTTGCTGCAATGTTTCAAGCCTATATCCTGCCACAGAAAGATCTCCCATGTTTCAATAGCCTCTTTTATGCTAGAAATTCTGTGCAAATTAGTGTAATTAGGATTAAATTACCCCTGAAGTATATCCAGTGGAATTTATACATGGCACTTTTTTTCCAGTTGAATACAGAAATGAAAGAATGATATGAACACCCTCATGCCCAGGTGTTTGAAGGTGATGAGCCACCTAAATCAAGCCACCTCAGTCTTGAAATCCAGACAACTCAGTCATACAAATACACTTTATTCAAAACTTCTAGGAAATTGATACAGCAGTATTTGGCTTCTGAGGAGATGGAAGAATCTATGAGCATTTTGGGAATGTTTTTTGGTCCATCACATGTATTTTGATGGGGTTTGGACAGGACAGACAGGAGAGAAGTGATTTACCTCAAACATTGGGCCTGTGCCTCTGGATACACCTTCTCCAGGACATCATCTCCCCCCACTGCCAGGTCTGCATGGGAGGATTTGAGCAGAACCCCTCAAGTCAGGAATGTGAATCACAGAATCATTAAAGGGAATCCTAAAATATCCTGAGTGGGAAGAGACCCACAGGGATCATTGAGTCCAACCCCTGGCCCTGCACAGACACCCCAACAATCCCACCCTGTGCCTGGGAGGGTGACACAGAGCAGCCTTGGGACAAGGGGTGGAGGGACAGGACACAGGGAATGGCTTCCCCTGCCAGAGGGCAGGGCTGGATGGGATTTGGGAAGGAACTGTTGGCTGTGAGGGTGGGCAGGTCCTGGCACAGGGTGCCCAGAGCAGCTGTGGCTGTCCCTGGATCCTTGGCAGTGCCCGAGGTTAATATTTTGGACAGGGCTTGGAGCATCCTGGAATAATGGAAGGTCTCCCTGCTCATGGGAGGGGGTGGAAGTGGATGAGCTTTAAGATCCCTTCCCACCCAAACCAATTCAGGATTCTATGATTAAAAAAAGAACATGAAAACTCAGGGTTGAGACATTTTGGATTGCTTGGTTACAGAATGCAGCACAGCAGCATTGATCCAGAAAAACACATTTCTTACACCTTGCTGCAGCAAATCCTCCATCCCATTTTAAGCCCCCACACTGTGCTGTTGGGCAGCTCAGCAGTGAGAAAGAGCCCCAATAAAAGGCAATTCTGCTCCCAGGGAAGCTTTTCATACACAGTCGAGTTTGAAATTCTTACACTGCTTCCCCTGCTGTGCCTTTTACAAGAGAGATTCCCACTTTCCAGAGAAAATCTGTGTGGCATCTTTTAAGTGATGTATTCACTGAATTAAATCAAACAGCCAGCTAGGAAAAATTCAGATAAATTAAGAAGAGAAAGCAAATAGAAAGAAATTAAGCACATACATGCACACAACCACAAGCATGAGAGCTCTCCCCCAGCAGCCTCCCCTGTTCACTGATACACAATATTATGTTCATGGATACTTTTCATACCTGAAAAAATAAAATATATAGGGAATATAAATAAATATATATTGTTACACAACAAATATAAAAGTATGTTTTATCATAATAGATTAAAATTACTTCAGGACTGGCATATTTTCTCCCCACAATTATGTAAACTTTCATGGCATTACAGGATCATGTGATAAAGTAGTACAAGAGGGAGTGCTAAAATTAGGAAGGGGAATGGCTCTATCTGCAGATTTCCTTGGGACTGGCCTAAGTGAAAAGTGATCACTGGAGCCTGTGCCAGTGTCAGAGAGGAAAGAGCTGCCTCGGGGTGGGAATTCTCCTGTCTGCACTGATGTCCCACAGGGAGCAAGGCTTAGCACAAAGCCCTGGAATAATTCATTAGCTCTCACCAAGACTGCAGGAGTTAAAGGAAATTCTTGTGTCACTTTACACTCCAGCCCACAGGAATTCCAAAGCATACAGTGAGAGAGTGGGTTTAATTTATTGTCTTTTGCTGAAAATTCACCCATATGTTACATCCTTCATCCCAAAACTGTTCCCAAAAATGTGTGAGGTCTAACACACCTTTGACAGGTGTTGTAGGTAAAATCCCAGCACTGTCTGTGTCCTTACATGCTGACTAACCATAGAATCCTTCAGGTTGGAAAAGACCTCCAAGATAACCGAGTTCAACCTTAAATTTCAGCTTCTCTCTGCAGTTCTCATGGATTCCTTCCAGAATCTGCAGCTCCAACTGCTCTGCAAACACGGATCTCTCTGTCTGGGCTGGAGACACCTCCCTGTCCAAACAGCACAATCACCTCCCTGCACCCACTGGAGAAGATCCTGCTGTTTCCTTCCCTTGGGAAACACTTTTTGTGGAATTGAGAGCCCTGCTAAGCCTCTGCTTTTCTTGTTTAAAAATGGAGTCTGAGGGAATGATTTTCAGAAGGGGGAAACTGAGTTCTGTAATTCCTGAAAATCTGAGTCACTGCTACCCACTGCCAGTTACCACTTTAGGAGCTCAGTCTGGCAACGGTGTCCCAGTGGGCAGAGGAAGTGGGAAATATTTGGGCATTGTCCAAGAGGAGAAGTTCTCCACAAACACTTCTTGCTGCTGCAGTGGTGGACGGGAATGCAGCGTGTGTTGTCCAGGGTTTTGGGAAATCCTCGTGCCTGGACAGGCTGGAAGTGCACAGTAGTTTCTGGGCTGAACTTGGCTTTGCTGCCAGTGCCATTAATTCTTGATTTAATGCAGAATTCTGCCATCCCTGCCCCGTCCTAAGGCACTTTCCTTCCCTGCAAACTGCAGCTTCCCTGCTGAGCATTTGTCTGACCAACGCAGTGCAACAGAGCAGGGAGGGCCTGATGCTTTCAGCAGCTCCAGGACTTTTCAGCTGATTTCCCTGAAAAAAAAAGCTGAGCTGATCAAGATTCAGACCAGGCTGGAAGGTTGGAAATGAAGAGGAACCATCTTCCCACAGAGGAGATCCTGGCGTGTGTCTGGATTGAAGCTCGTGGTGCTGTCTGGGCTCCCCAGGCTCCCTCAGCACAGATTTCTCCTTAAAGGGGAGATGAGTGTTGGCAATGAACACCAGCCTGTGGTGCCTCCCTCCACAATGATGCCTGTTCCTGGCTTTAAGGAAAGCCTGAGAAAAATTCAGCGACTTTGATAGGAAATGGTTGACTGGAACTTCACTGAATCCTGGCAGGATCCATCTGTACTTGAAGAGGACAGATATCTCTATAGCAACCAGTGTTTGTCACTTGGGCAGAATCCCCAGGGGCTCTTCCTAAGGGTGCTGGGTGTGCTCCCTCTCAGGCACTGTACACCCGAGGTCCCTTCATTTACCACCCCTGACTACTTTAGAAACAATTGTCTCAGTATTTTACCACCAGCATCATCGATGGTTCAGATCCTCTCAGCCATTTAAAGCAGGTTCCTTCACACCCAGGCAGTCACAGTGAGCCTGTGCCCTGCCTCTGCCT
Source organism: Trochalopteron elliotii (assembly GCA_024734555.1). Taxonomy (NCBI): domain Eukaryota; kingdom Metazoa; phylum Chordata; class Aves; order Passeriformes; family Leiothrichidae; genus Trochalopteron; species Trochalopteron elliotii. Next base: position 329,728 of record JANPWX010000428.1, read on the forward strand.
TCTGGCAAGCTGGGCAAGAGCGAATTTACTAAAATTTGTGTACAATTATGGCAACATCTGGAGTGGGGAACCACCCCCAAAAGAGCAGAACACGGGGAAAGATAGAAAAAAAAATTTAATCACTTTCAAAAAGCCCAGCAAGAGAGAAATGAGAAGGAGAGAAGAAAACCCCCTTCCTCAGGGATACTACAGCTGACAGCAGAGTTCCAGAGGCAGGAGCTGGTTGGCTGCTGCTCCTGGTTTTGTCATCAAGGGCAGGACAATATCCATGGTCCACGTGCACATCCCCGGCTGGGGGGATCCGCGGCTGCTGTTGCAGCGTCACCCCCAGGGTCAGTGCCGGAGCTCAGAGGCAGGAAAATGCCGCTGTCAGCAGGGGACGAGGAGGGAAAAACCCATCTTTGTCCAAACGCCTTTGGAATGCAGAGGGAGAGGAGGTGCAACCCCCTCAGCAGAAGGCCTGGCAGAACGGGCATCTCCCGTCCTGCTCACAGAGCATCCTCCGGTGTCTCCTCCAGGCTGCTCTGCCCTCCAGCATTCCCGGCAAGTGCTGGTTCACTTTGTCCCAATCCGTGTTCCTGCAGGTGTTCAGGACAGCTCTTCCCATAAGGAACGCTGCTTTCCCTGTGCAAACAGGGATGGTGCTCTGCCAGCCCAGCACATTCTTTCACTCAGGGTCACTTTCTGCTTCTCACAGCAGCCCATAATCTATAATTTCTGTGGATTTTTGCATTTTCCGGGAAACTGAACTGAGCATGTCAGAGAGAACCAGTATCAGCCAGAGCAGCTGCTGTGCTTTTCCTGGTTCTCTCATGAAATGAGATTTAAGAGGCTGGTGTCTCTCCCTGGCTGTATCCCTCTGGCATAGAGTGGAATAATTAATGAAAAATTAGTAATCTGCATTTATGGGCTCCTTTTGTAGACAATCCTTGATTCATCTCCACAGTCATCTACCCAAATAAAAGGAGATTAACCGACATCCTAATCTGTCATAAATCAAAGAGGCAGGGAGCCTTACCTCGAGAGACAGACAAACAGCACAGAGCCTACACTAGGGTTTAGCCTACATTATTCTAAATCAAATTTAAGCTAACACCAGGACCGAAGTCATGGATTTTTAGGCTGCATTTCAAAGCAATCTGGGATGTGTTCCCTTCTTCTCCCACTGCATCTCCCTGCCATTGTCACTGATGGCACCAGTTCTTGTCACACACAAAGAAAATCGGCTTCCCTCGCTGCTTCAGGCGGTTGGGGGCAGTGGGGCCAGGGGTGCCCCAGCCTGCAGAGCTTTTTTTGGAATGCCAAGACCTGACAGCTCCATTGAGGAGCACCAGGGGCTGGAATAATTGGGAAGCAGCAGTTTGCTCTCTGCAGGAATGCCGAGTCTGTGTTGCAGGTTTGGGGGGAGCTCGCTGCAATTTGCAAATCAAAAGCAAACGAAGTCAGCCAACGAAATCTTTTCCGGGGACATTCTGGATTTCCTCAGGCTATAAAAATGTTGGAGCCTCTAAACATCTCAGACCTGTTTTCCTGCATTCCAGGGCTATAGCCTACCTGTACCCTAAGGCTAAGATGGAATCAGTCTCACACCGATTCTTCCTGACATTCACAAGCTCTTTAAAAAAAATTCCCTCCCCAGATTCGCTTTTGGCAAGTAAAGGAAGCAGATAAGGAAATATAAATGGCACTTTTTCTAAGGATAATGTGTGAAAGATGTAAATGCACAAGTGTGAAAGAGAGACCAGACTCCAAGGTATTCATGACTGTTGATCTTAGCACTATCAACATCTTTTTGTCACAGATGTCATCACAGAGGTGAAGTGAGTAGCAACTGTGACTCAGGATGGCAGCGTGGGCTCCGGCGTGACAGGGAACCGATTTCTCACTCTCTGCCTGTTCCCTGAGCCATCAGCCCCCAACAGCTTGTTCACAGACTGCTGCGTTCGGAGCAGGATTAAATTCTTAGCTGGGAGGTAATTTTGTGGGTGTTTACCAAGTCATGTTGATGTCTGATGAAATTCAAACCCCTTTAATTGGCATTTCCTTGTGGTGGATGGGCACGAAGGATGAACCAGATGCCTTGGGGCCAACACCAAGAGCATCCTAAAGAGGAAAACAGTAACCTTTTGTGCAGAGTATTTGGCATCAACAGCATCATTTCTCGTTGTGAGTGGGTTGCCTTGTCTGTGTCCTGTCTTCCTGGATGGAAGCAGCTCACACTAAACCCAAACTACCTTTGAGACCTTTCTGGAAAGTTTTGTGTAGATGCATATTCCGATTGCTCGTTAGTTGGGCAAAGAATTTAACTGTCTCGAGAGAAAAATCTTTGGTGCAGCAAAAATCCTGGATATCTAAGGCCATAGGAAAAGCCATTTTATCCCAGCCTTGCCTCCCTTATCATCCTCACAGGAGCCAGTTACATCCTCTAAAGAATAGCACAAGAAACATAAAAGAGAGAATCATAGCTAAGGGCCAGATAAAGCTGTGCTACTCCGAAACACATAAAGCTCTAAATTTTAATGCTTTTGTGTGCCCTTAAAGCACCATGAACAGGCTGCAGGAAGGAGCAGGCGTTTGGCAGCTGATTACCTGGCAAGTGTTTAAAGGAACAACTTCTGTACAGCTCAGGAGGCGGCCAAGGTAACATCCATCTTTATCCTCTGGGTCTTTCTGCTTCGCTGGATTATATAATTTGTTTATTCTTTGGACAAAGCGTGTAACAATGTAAATCTTGGCATCAATAACAAAAGGAAAAGTGGAAACCAGGAACACAGGTTGCTCTGGCTTGGTGCTCTAGCACTGGCTTTGCCCTTTCTTACACAAATTCTTTCCTTTACCCTCCTCTTTTTGTTACTTCATTTACTGTGAAGAATTATTAATGCTCTGTGTAAAATTATCCTCTGGGTTTGTTTGTTGTCATTGTTTTTTTTAAATTACAAATACATAAAGCCTGTAGAGCTTTCCCTATCTGTGGGGCTGATCTGCCACAGTGGAAAAGCTGCAGGCACCGGGTTTGGCTCTGCTACAGGAAAGGGAAACCTGTCAATCCACATGAAATGCTGAAGCAGCAACTGAAACATTTGCTTTTCCCAGCAGGCACCCAGGGCCTCTTTGAGGATTAAACCTACTGCTAAATTTAGCCTGGTCTCACTGGAGTCAGTATCAGAAGTTATCAGATCAGGACATCTCTGGAGGGAATGACGTCTGTCCCGTGGAAGTCTGAGCCCCTGAGCCCTGGCAGGCTCCTGTCCTGCCCCGGGCTGCAGCAGAGCTGGGAACATTCTGTGGAGACAGAGACTCCAGAGACATCGTGGGATTCTTCAGAGGACGTGAACAACCTGCTCTCATCAGCCTGTTCACTTACAGGTCCTGAGCAAAATAACCCTGAACTGGATGTCACAGGGCAGGAGAATGGTAAAACCACCTGAAACTTTGTGATCCATCGTTTTCTGAGTTGTTTATGCAGTGCAAGACTTGCACTGATCTTTTCCATTGGTGGATCATATCAATGGAAATTCCCTTTTCCAGTGCAGTTTACACTCTCATCTGCTCTAAATTAAGGAGTGTTTATAAGGAGTGTTTATAAACATTTTAAGAGATAAATCTGTGGGGGAAGACTAGAGATCCTTCAAAATACAAAGAGGCTTTGCAGATTCTCGTTTGGGTCAATTGGCTGTGTCATGCTTTCCTCATCACTTCCACCTCTGAGCTGTGGAAACAAATGACTCCATCCCCTTGGGAAACACCTCACTCCCATTTTCTTTCTGTTTGGAGCAGAGTCTGAAGGAAGGAAGTGTCTGGATAGGTCAGGGGGGGCTTTCCAGAGATGCTGGAGCAGCCCTGTGAACCCAGTTTTTATGTGTGGTTAAAATGTGCTGCTTTTTCAAAGGCCCCTTTTTTGCTTCTTGGGATGAAGGACACCAGGCTGGAAGGGTACCAGACTGCCAGTGCTGAGCCAGGGAAATTCAAGACAAGCTCCATCTCTCTCACTGGGAAAGGCTTCACTAAATGGAACTTGTGACTCCTCTGTGGCTGTTGTCTTCTCAAAACTAGCCCCACTTCTGTTGGGTACTCTGAAAGTGTTCAGAGCTTCAATTTTAACCTCCTTTGGAATATTTCTTGTGTTTGATTAGAAGCTGTGATTTAACTCAGTTCTATTTGATTCAGGTCCAAAGACACTGAAGAGCAAAGACTCAGCACTCAGAGAGCAGAGTAGCAGCTATGCACTAAATATTCATTGCAGAGAATTTTGATTTTTTTTTTCCAGTTTTAAATACTGATACTCCACATAAATACACTGGAACTCTGTACGTGTGTGTATATTTACAAGTCCCAGGTGAATGCCTTCCTCCCTCTTACAGTGACAAAAGGAAAAAGAGAGACAAGTGGTATAAACACCAAAGGAGTCAATTTCCTTATTTCCTTCCCTGAAATCTGAGGATGTCTGCTCTGAGAACAACACCACAAACACCTTTTAGCCTGTTATTTTCATTTATAAAATACTCAGACACAGCTGTAAGACATAAAACTCTGATCTCCTTCAATCAGAATCATTTTGTTTCCAGGTCCTGGTGACACAGAGCTCCTGTGTGGCTGCCTGGGACTGGGAAGGGTAAAACAAACACAGAGATTTCCTCAGGTGCCACTGGACAATCAGAGTCACTTCACAATTTTTATTTGTTGACGGCTTTTATAAAACAAAATTCCCCTTGGATCAGACATTTCATAAAACATTGATTCAGTCTCGTGCATGCCCATGACACATCAGGTTCCAGCAGAGCAGCATCTGCAGGACCAGACAGTGGAGCTGGCAGGCAGAACTGCTTTCTGCTGAAGGGGAGGGAAACTCACAAAATTAAGGCACTGTCAAACCCCAAGCCCACAGATCATTGACCTTTCCTACTGGCTTTCCTCTGCTTGCACACAAGGATGGTTTCTTATCTTTAATTAACTGTCAGTTGCAGTTTTGAACAGGGACACACACACAAAGCCTCACTTCTCTTAAACCTTGTTTTCCATTCCCAGCTGGAATGGAAACAGCAACAAACCTCAGTGCCAGGGATGCAAAATGCCCAGTGCTACATCCCCAGGCTTGCCACTCTCACTGTGGTGATCCCAGCCCTTGGAAGATTTATAAGAACAAGATCAGTTATAAGAAGAGCTTTGAACTACTCTAAAAGCCAGTGTTCACTAAGCAGAACACAAATGAGCTGACAGACCCCTCCTGAGCCATGCAAGGCAGTTCAGATTCTTCACTCTTTGGGCACAAGCTGCAATCACAGCCCAGCAGTTTGGCCTGAGGGGACCTACAGAAGGTAATCACTATTTTCAGCTGATGTGGTTTTATCAGTCCTTTAAAGTAGTTCTCATCAGCTGGTGTGAAATGCCCTGCTTCAGCTTTTCCATCTGAATTTAAGAATATAGGAAAGGTTTCTTCCTGCCTCCAGAGAGTGTTCAAGCTGTCCTGGAGCACACCAGGATCACTGCAAGCCCAAAGCAGCACGTGGCTGTGGGCTCAGGGCCACAATTAGAAGTTCCAATTGCAACGTTAAAAAAAAAGCCAGATTCAGGTCCATGACTTAGGTGTCCTGGCAATTATAAATAAACAGTAATAAATACTTACACTCACACACACTCTTCTTGTATCCCACAGGATTACAAACAAACCAGAGCCATGCTTCTCCCCTGGTTCAATAGGAGCAGGTTTGGGGTGGGACACACTCAGAAACAACGTGCAGCAATGCCACACACAGCCTAGGATAGTGACAGTGCCAACACATGGCACTGGGAGCACTTCACAGCTTCAGAGCTCTTGCAAACACAGACTTGGCTGAGCAAATTACAATGTCCTGACCATCAGAATCAGAGGGAACTGAGGTGAACAGGGTTTGGCTCGGCCAAAGGCCATGTCCTTATTGCATTTGAAATGTCACATTACTTGGAGATATGGCAGGTGTGGGAGCTGGGAAAAACCAGACCAGGCTCATACCAGGCCATTTAATTTCTTCGAGTATGAAACCTGATTTCCACATCGTGTCTTAACAGTTTGCTGTTTTGGCAGACACTGAAAAGGTCAGTGAAAAAACCTCAAAGGGAGTTATGAGTTGCAGGAGCACAAACCCATTCCCCCCATTCATAAATAAATACAGTGAAAGATTTTACATCAACTGAAAATGCTGCATCAGATTTGCTGAGAGCTTGGGAACTGGCACCCACTTACCACCCTGGCACAAACCTACAAATCCCTGAAAATCTGATCAGAATAGAGAGGCAGAGACCAAGAAGCAAGCAGCAGCACAGAGAGCAAAAATGAAATTCAGGGACCCCACTGGCAGCGTCCTGGCTTCCACCTCTCCTCTGGAGTCTGAGAGAGAAGGACTGGAGCATAAAGGAGGTCACAGGTGGCTTTGAGACTCAGCCCTGGAAGAATTTCCTTGGCCTGTTTTCTGTGCCGTTGCTTTTTTATTCAGCTTTTTTTGCCTTCCGTTTCCTGGTGCCTTCGTTCAGCTCCTCTTTGGACTTGGCAGGAGGAGGAGCAGGAGGAGGGTGGGAAACCTCGTGGGAGGCCCCGTGGTGGTCGTGGTGGTGCCCACTGGAAACAGAGCCAAAGAGGACGGGGCAGACGAGGTTTTCCAGCGGAGCAAAAGGTGAGGCATGGGAGTGAGTGGCTGTCATGAAAACCTGCCAGGACACAGGGAACACTTAGAAATCACACAGAGCAAGGAAATAGTGACCAGTGAGCATTCTGCTGACCCCAGAGAAAGCCCCTGCTGCTACAAGACCCGAGGCACAAGGAGTTGCTCGTGTGATGGAGAATTCAGCATTGAATTTCCTGAGTAGATGCTACAGCCAGTGAATCCTGTACTGGCTCAGGAAGGTGAATATTCCCAGTTCAGGTTCTGCAATTTGCTGGCAACAAAGCTGCTGTAAACTTACCTTGCAGACTATCATGAACATGGTGAAAAAGAAGATGAGGTTGGCTTCAGAGATGGGGAGCCAGTGAGTCTGCTGCAGAGTGAAGAGAACTGTGCCGTACAGACTGGCCTTTGTAGGGCTGGAAGAGAAAAAAAGAGGTTTTCTGGAAGGTTTGCACCCAGCCCTGACTGGTTCTTTCATTCCATTCTTCACCTGACTGGGAATTTCCAGGTTGCTGACTTACAAGGACATATGAAGGATTTCGTTTGTTTCAGGCTTCCAGACCCCACGCAGCAGCTGCTCAAAGTTGGACATCAAGGCCACACCAGAACCTGTGAGACAAAGAAACCTGTCAAAGAGCTGGAGCTGCCACAGCAGAGGGCTCTGAATCCTCAAGGGGGACAAAGGGTTCTTGACATTCTCCCCAAATTTAAAAGTCAGCCTAAGCCAAAAGAGTAGGGCAAATGCTTCCTTGGCTTTCTACTAAGTGCATCCTGATGCAGGGAAAAGGCATTTTGCCTCTTGCAGTTACTGATGCTCAAGTGCTTGCTCCAAACACAACCTTAAAGGAAAACTGACTGGCAGAACCCCCTGAAAAGACACAGGTGAGGTCAGAGATCACAGGAGAAAGAACAAAGAACTCCTGACTCCAGTTCTTCACCCATCCTGCGAGGCTGCGCAAACACCCGCGAGGTCAGAACCTGAGCACCCCAACCCACATTTTCTCCCTGCTGCACCCCCTGAGCTGCCCCCAGACTGTCCCAGCCCTCCCTGCAGCCCCTGGAGCATCTCAGGTGTCACCTTTGACCCATCCCGTGGCCATCATCACGAACCACCCGTGGTGGTAGAGGTGGTGGGCGTGGTGCACCCCGGCCGCGATCTTGCGCACCCGGACCACCTCCTTCATGGCCACCAGCACCAGCTTCACGGGCAGGAAGCTGACACACTTGTAGAAGAGGTTCATGGGACAGAAGAATGTCAGGTACCTGCAAAAAGATCACAGGTTTGCTCTGATCTGGGATATGCAGAGAGGGGTAGTGTGGCAGGTTTGAGTTCTGGCAGGTGGGGGTGAAGGAGAAGAAAAAGCTAAAAAAAACCCCAAATATTGCTAATTTCATAGCTAATTCCAAAGGGAAAGCAGCATGCAACAAAGCCTCTCTAGAGCAACAACTCAGTGAGCCCTCACTACTAATACTCCATCTTGAATAAAACCCAATAATTTTAATTCAGAATTTTTTTAGAAGTTTGTGTATCAGCTCATATAGAACAAGAAGCTACATATACTGAAATGATATTACAGACACAGGACAGATTTCAAATACTCTTTTTTTTCCAGAAGACTGCCATATTTTTCAGCCCTGAAAAAAGACCTTTCTCTTTATCTTCCCAAGTATAGAAAACTAGATGGCTGAGGGATTTACTCAGAGACTTCTGTTTATGAAAATTTCATTCACAATGCTTCCCAACAACGCTCATTCTGCCAGGCAAAAGCACCTACAACCCATACACACTGGGGAAGTTAAAGGTTAATCTGTGCACATTTCACCAACACAACAAATAAAACGCCCCCAAATCTTCAGGATGTGCCACTCCTCACTCTGTGTGGGATCCGTGGCTGCTGCTGCTCCTGGGGTTTGGCCCTGGCTCAGCAGTGGCTGCTATGAATAGAAGTGCCCCAGCCCAGATAATCACAGCATTAGGCAGCTGGTCAGGGAAACTGGGAACCAGAGCCAGGAGTGCAAGAGCCTCAAGGGCTGCCTCAGCCCACCTCTGCTCCCCCAGTGAGAGCAGAGCTGTGTCCCACAGGGAGAACATCTCCCTCCACACCTCCCTCCCCAGCAGAGCCCTTGTGCCACACCAGGAGGGGTGCAGGGCACTCACCACACTGCTGTGGCCAGGATGACACTGGAGTTGTGGCTGAAGTAGCCAATGGGTGCCTCTCCCAGCAGCAGATCAGCCAGGATGTAGCTCCCAAAGCAGTGGAGCATGGCACAGAGCCAGGAGGCAAAAGGGCTCTTCCGGGACATCTCCACGGCTCCTGTGGAAAAAATTGGGGATCACAGAGTCACCAGTGTTGGAAGGGACCCTCGAGGCCATCTAGTCCAGCCTCAGTGAGAAGATGGATTTAGCAATTAAGCAGGAACTTCAAGGCCCAGTAAGAGAGAGGCTCGAGGTGCGTGTTCTCCCACAAAGCAACTCCAAGAAAAGTGCTTGTAAAACAAAATACAAAAGTGTGAAGCCCAAACAAGTACCAGAGATGGTCAAGAAATGATCACAGCCTGCAGACCCCCCCGAAGGTCTCACGTGAACAGAGTCATTACAAGTTTATGAACTGGCTGAGAGATTCTCTCCTTCGTTTGCTGCCATCAGAAAGGACATTTTTTCCCCTTGAAATCAATGTCTTACAGTCTAAAAATAAAATGCATACTAGTACCATTCTCTCCACTGCTTCACCCTAGGTGCCCTCTAGAATTCATGAACAATCTGTTCAGCTCTTTCATTCATAAGATAACCTGCAAAAATAGAACAGGAATTCTTAATCTTTATTTGAGAGAAGAGGATTTGAGGGTTCTTCCCCACTCCTGTACTAGTCTGGAAATACTTTGTGGTCTCCTCCCACAATCTGCTATGGCCTTTTTTTAAATTCCTGTAGCAATTTTCATCCACCTTTGTACATTCTCAGGGAAACCTCCCAATAACATCAATTCTGTGAGCTTTTTTCATCACCTTAAACTACTCCAGAATCCTTCATGCAGGGTTTCAGATACAAAACTCCGTTCAGTGAGCAGACAAAAAGAGAAAATGCTAAAAATGTTATGTCAACATGATTACCTGGTACACCTGAAACAGCAGTAAGTGGATCAGCAAGAGCCAAAGCTGTGAGTGCCCAGGCTCTTCCATCCTCAGGGACATTTGAACCAGCTGAAAACACAGCGGCAGCGAGACAGCTGCAACAGCCGAGACATGAAACTGGTTCTATAGGAACCTGAGGTTTAGCTTGAGGCTTAAATTTAGTAACACTTGTTTTTCCTTGGCTCCACGAAGCCATGCTGTCTCCAAGGAGGAAACAGGACGGTTCTGTCCTGACACTGATCCTCAGCCCAGGAGCTGTGGGATGGGAGCACTGTAGGAATCTGGGGAAAAGTACACCCCGGCCTCATCCAGTCCCAAGTGGATTCCTGGGCTTGCATATATTTAAAAGTTATTTTTGTGAGGGCTGCCTGTTAATTGTTCAGTTCAGGAGTCCACGCTGGAAGGCAGCTGGGAGTAATCAGGCCTGGAAAAGCCAGCACTTGTTTACAGGGAGTTTAACGGGAACAGCGTGTGGATTGTATGGCTCGGAGGTCACACAACACCAGGTTTGAAAATCATTCCCGAGCTCAGCGTTGGTTTTCCCTTCAGTCGCTGTGCAGTTACAGTGAAACTGCTCAAAACAGAGCAAGAGGAGTGCATACATGGTCAAAAACAGAGGGAAAGTGGCGCTTGGAAAAGACCGAGGCACAGCCAGGCAAGGCGAAAACCAAGGCGAAGATCTATCGATCTGTACAAGATAAGCCCAAGAGAACAAACAAAGCAAGGTCAGTTATGGTTCCTGAGAACAGCTCAGGGCATGGTCCAGAGGGTGGGAAAAACCAAGGTTTTACTTCCAGCCCTTTTCTATATAAATAGAAGGGAGGTACTGCCACAAAAATATTCAAGCCAAGGGACTGGCCAGAAACGCAACTCTCAGTCCTGAGGTGGCAGCCAAGTGACCGAACTTAAATACCTCAATGCGGCCAGAATCCAGTCTTAAATAAAATCCAAGATTATTTCTCAAAATCAGAGTCACGGGTTCGTGGGGGTTTTTCCTGCTCTACATTCAGACACGGGTGTCGGAGCTGTGACACGGCCTGTGACAGGCGGCACAGCACAGTGACGGGCAGGTGGCAGAACCTGTTGGTGCGGGGCAGTGCGGGGTCTGTGCCGCCACAGCGGTACCGGAGTTTCCCCCCCGGGCCAAGGGCCGCACTCACCGGGCTCGTACTTGAGGTAGAGGACGGAGATGATGAAATAGGCGGTGTCGAAGAGCGGGAACACCGGCAGCGAGGCGAAGGCGGCCGCCAGCTCCCCGAGGGGGAGAGCCTCCGCCAGATCCATCGCGGCCCCGGATGGCGGTTCTCAGTTCCCGGTTGTCGATTCCCGTCCCGGGGCTGCGGGAGCTGCGGGGGATGCGGGAGGTGCGGCCGGCGTTGCCGGGCCGGGCCCCTCGCTCCCCGCGGTGTCCGGGCGCGGAGCCGCCGCCGCTTGGGTCTGCTTGCG
>JANPWX010000428.1:345918-368623 GCA_024734555.1 Trochalopteron elliotii
GTTCCTCGGGCCCAGCGGCCGCTCTGGCCGCGGCCGGGGGAACCCCGGGCTGCGGGGGACACCGGGAGGGCTCCGCCGGTGGCTGCGGGGCTCTGGAGCTGCTCCAGCACTCGAGCAGCCTCGGTCTTCGCTTTTATCCCTTCCTGCAGCGCCGTAATGAGCTTATCTGCTCCTTCTGGGATGTGGTGTAAGCACAGAAGTCAGCGTGTATTTTACCTGTAAGTGGCCTTAAGTGGCGGTTATCCAAAGGATCATTTGCTCCTTTTAAGGGTTTTTTGGCTCATCCGAGCAGTTCTCCGCTTAGGTGTTGATTACTGTGAGCGGACTGCAGGGCCCTCAAGCTGGCCAATTTTTGAGTTTTAGATCAACAGCCACCACCGCAGGATGCCAAGGTGGGTCTGTCTTGGCCATCTGCAGTTTGTGGGGGAAGCCTCTGGTGCATCAGGCTGAATGTGTACCTGTTATTCCAGGGGCTGGGGTATGTGAAATGGTGCTTTAATTCTATTAAAGTCATACCTGCTCCTGTCTGAACAAGTGCTTTTTTGTGATAGATCTGTATCGAAGTCCTAAAGTAGCTAATAAAGTTTTTGTCATTTGGAACCCCTCCCGGAGCGGCCTGAGTGTGACATGGGGGCTGAAGAAAAATCACCCTGTCCTTGTAGGTTCTGTAGAACCCCCTGGGCTGGGCATCTGTGGGGTGCTGCAGTGTTACACACTGGAGTAACAGTAACAAATCGTGGTGGTAATTGCGGGCTGTTAAATGTCAGCGTTGTCTGAGTTTGCAGTACTTTAACGTGGATCTTGCTGAAATGTCAGTTAGTTCACTTCATGAATCCTGTTTGCTCTGAGCTCTCTTTCTGTGGCTGCAGATTTTTCACTCTACGTGAGACCGAGTGCCAACCTACTTTAATAAAATTCTAGCAGATCTGTGGTGTCTTCTGACTTCAGTACTGTCAGCTGCAGTGGTTACCCTAATTCTGGTGTTACTTTGTCAGACACTGTGGCTGTGCAGAACGAAGCAGCCAGGAAGTGAATTTTGTGATGGGCTCTTTTCCCTTTCTCTGCACCCTGATGTTACACGGTGCTGTGGTGAGAGGACCCAAAATAACCAGGCAGCTCCCTGCAAAGGGAGGCCAGAGCTCCCAACAGGTCAGTAGCCCCTTAAGTTTAGGAGTGATGTATGTTAAATTATAATTCTACATACTTGATACTTATCCAGGGCAATCATTGGTGGCAGAAAAATCAGCCCATTGTTCCAAAGTGCCTGTAGGCAGGGTCTGTGTTCCAGTTTAACCTTTTCTTGAAGGAGAGCAGAGGTGGTGTAGCTGAGGTTCATTGTGCAGGCTGAGAGCTCAGACTCTTGGCCCCAAAGCACGTGGAATATGGGGTGTTGTTGATTGTTCATTACCTGGCACATCACTGACACAGAGGGAAGGAAAACTTACATTTTGAACACGTTTAAAAAGCAGATTTTGAGTTTAATCACACTTGGGCACTAGCGTGAAAATACAAGGAGCTGCTCTGCTGTTTTCCTGCTGGGAGAGTCAGTGCAGCCATGAGCTGCTGTGCCTGCAGGGACTCATGGAAAGCTCCAGCCACTTTCTGCTGGCTCTTAGAATCTTCTCCTGACAGAATTACTTCTGTTCAAACCTACAGCATTCATTGTTGCCACTGACTTCCTCATTTACCGAGAAAGTCAAGCTTTGAGGCCTAGATTTAACTCAAGCTTTTCAGTGTAGCTGGTGTGTGTGTTTCTGAGAGGGTGAAAGCTGCACCAATAGTGTCAGGTGGGCAAAACCAGTCCAGTTCTATGGGGCTGGAGAGGGAGGAGATGGTTGGTTCTTCATGGTGCTTTACTGGAGGGTCTGTAAATTTAAGCTTCACTTAAATTCCCTAACACATCCCCTAACAGCAGCTGCCATTGTGGATATTCATTCCTGAGTGGTTAGTTGGATCTTGGTCAACTCACAGGTCATGCCTTAAATGAAAAGAAAATAGGACATGAGTTTCTCTACCTCTGTTGGGTTAAACTGGTCAAAAGAATCATTTCCCCAAGCTTGCAGAACCTGCTGGCCTCAGGAAATCATCTCCTGTGCTGATTGTTCATCTCCAGCTGCTTCATAAAGCCCTGCTGACTCGGGAGCAATATTGAATTTACACATGTTTAGCACTTGAACCTCCTCTAGTAATTGCTGCAGAATATATTTATAACTTAGTTTCCCACACTTAGAGGTTACCCGTGTAAATCCTGAACTATTTCAAAGGAGACCTATAAGAAATAAGCTATTTTTAAAAGAACTTACATCATCCTAGAAGCCACCCGGGATGTCTGGTTATTGTGTCTTCATTTATTCAGCCTTTTCTCCTCGAGGAAACATATGGGCAAACCACTTCTGCTCCATGACCTAAGCACTGAGTACCAGCATCACTTTCCTTCCAAGACTTCTGTGAGAACATAGCAGGAGGTGGAGGAGAGCAGGAGTTCTGTTCTGTGAGGTCTGATAGGGGAGATGTTCCTCAATTCTGGTGGGAACAGGCTTTTGCCATCAGACTCTGTGTGCTGAGAAGTCACCCCTTCCACCCAGCAGAATACCTTTGCCTTGGTAACTCGTGCTCTGTGCTCCTGGGGGAGTTTATTCCCTCGTGTCAGGAGTAATGAGAAATGTTGGGTTTTGGTCTGTGGACAAGCCTGTCCTTTCCAACCAGCTGCTAGAATTGTGCTTGCAATTAAATGGTTCCTCATGCTGAATATGTAGCAATCTGTTCCTGTTTTTAAATATTAGATAATAACTTCATTATTTGCCGTTAGTGCCCCTCTGTGACACAAACCCAGCTTTGGTTTGAGTAACAGCCTGTATTGTGTGTTCCCTGGGAGCTTGGGCTTGGCTCTAACTGCTGTGGTTCATGCAGTATCTCAGCTGGACTTGCTGCACGGGCCTTCAGGAGTGGTCCATGGTCTGAATTATTAATAATTAATTGCCCTGTGTGTTGGAATATGTTGGGTGCTGCACTGGCATGGGCAGATCTCCCAGCTGGCACAATGGTTAAAGATGCTTCCGTGGCTGTTTTCTCTGTTGTTTTACCAAGGTGCTGGAGACCAAACCCCCCTCACCAGTGGTAAAGGTGCTTTCCAGTAGTGTCTTCAGAAGGTGCAGGGCACTGCTGTAATAACATAAATATAGAAGGCAGGGGAAGCTGGTGGTTCACTTCCTGAGGGTCTCAGTGATTTCGCTGGATGCAGGAAGTGTTACGTGTGGGCGAAAGTAGACTAGGAATGGCTCTTGTTTGAGCTTTATCCTTTTCTGTGAGCCCTAATGAGCTTAGCAGTTTTGAGGGAGGTGCACAGAACCTGTTGTACCTCTTGCCCTCTTTGTCCCTTTCCTCACTTGCAGCTCATCTTGTTCCGAGCAGTCTCACGTTTTGTGTGTGAAGGCAGCAGGGTGTTCCAGGTGTGTGACAGAATGCAGGGGGTTTGGGGAGCATTTCCAAATGTGCAAGGTCTAAGGTTTTGTTATCATGTCATTCTTGAGTTCCAGATAAAGATTTGGGCCTGATGTAGAGAGTCCCATTGTGTTATGGTTCTTTATAATAACTTTAAATGAGGTCTGTGTTTCTTAGTGCTCTTTATTACAAACACTTGGATTCACTTGAATTCATCCTGTCAGGGTGATGGTACAGTTGGTTTTTTGGCCTTGCTTTGAAGTTTGTTTGTCCACTTCTTTCCAAAAAACCTTATTTGGCTTGATGGCAGTGCATGCAGGCTGTCACTTCTTGAGAGGAGCTGGGAGGCTGGAGGTTTAAAAACTTTTAATTTGTATAGTGTCTCTTGCAACAGTGAGACCATTCTGAACTTTGAGGATGCTGAGACAAAATCTGAGTGAACAGAAATATCAGAGAGTTTGAGGGGTCAAAGCAAGGGGAATGCCAAACTGCTTTTCAGTTGTTAATTCCTTGAAACTCTCCAGGTTGCAGTGGTGATGGCAGTAGTCATTTGCTCTGAAGCTCTAATTTGAGTGTTTGTTTCGGCAGCAGTGACAATTTAAATAACACCCACTGCTTATTCCTGCTACACACACCCATTTTATGTGTGCAGGATCATGTGGTGAACTGAACCGAGGAATTGATCAGGATTTAAAGAAGAAAAAAGGCAATATATGGATCTTTTCCCAGGTAGTTTTTGATGTAGCTCAATTATTTGATAAAACTTCTGGTGCATCACGAATAGTTCTGGCAGCAGAACTGGGTCTTAAAATGTTTCAATGAGTGTGGAAGCAGAAAAGAACAGCTTCCTGTGAGGGTGGGGAGGCCCTGGCACAGGGTGCCCAGAGCAGCTGTGGCTGCCCCTGGATCCCTGGAAGAGTGTCCAAGGTCAGGCTGGACAGGGCTTGGGGCAACCTGGGATAGTTGAAGGTGTCCCTGCCCATGGCAGGGGAGTGGAATGGGATGGGCTTTAAGGTCCCTTCCAACCCAGCTCAGTCTGTGATTCCATGAGGAGTGGAATGTTGCTGCTTCCTGGGTGCTTCCCTGCTGCCCTGGGACCTGGCAGGAAGGAGGTGTTGTCACCTGGAGAAGTTTACCACGCCTGTCTGGGTTTTTTGAGGTGACAGTGGCTGCCTTATGGTCAGGTTTCACTTGCAGTTTTTGCTGCTGTCACTTGTGTGTGGTTCACAGATGTCTGGAATTATCCTGTGTTTGTGGGCATGCAGCAGTACAGGAGCTCTGCATGTGTCCTGGAATAACTGCTGGGAAACATCTTCACAGGCAGCCAGGAGGATGCTCCTGAGTTGTATCTCATGAGTGAGCTCTGCAATTCAGCAGTAAACCACCACCTTCCACTGTAGGCTGTGTGGACAGTGCTCCAAATGATCAAAAACTGGATTGATTTGGCTTAAACCCCTGTGCTTACATCAGCTGGAGCTGCTAGTGGAGCTGGGAGAGCTGCTGGGATCCCCCTCATGTCCCCACCTCCAGCTGTTCCTGTTCCCTTCCTTGTGCTGACCCAACTCACCTGGCCAAACCCTTCCTGAGCAGGGGCTCCTCAGGGACCCCTTTCCATGCCCCAGCTCCTCCTGGCTCAGAGAGGTGGCAGTTCTGGCACAGAGCTGGGAATTGTGTGGCAAGGAGAGGTGACAGTGGGGTGGTGGCAGCTCAGGTTATCCTAAAACAGCTTGAGCCCCCTCACGTTGTCAGACTGGGTCATGGTAGGGGATGATTAAAGTGCTTTTTAAATGCAGATGATAAAAGTTTGGAGCAAACACCCATCTGTATGTGGGCCCTTGGTGGGAAATGAACACTCTGAACGTTCAGAGGCTGCAGGGAAATAACTCATTAACACGTTTTTATTGGTGCAGCCGTGAAACAGCTCCTCAATGGAAGAACCAACTTTCTGTAGGTAATATAAATATGGGGAATAACCTCAGGCAGTCACCACCAGGCACAGCTTGGAACAGACAGCTGGTGTGCAAGGTGAGGGTCCTTCCAGGAGAGATGTGCTGGAGCAAACTTCCCAGGCAGCAGAGGACCTGTGGCTGGTGCTTCCCGAGTTGCTCCAGTTGGGGATGTTGTGGATCCTGTGTGAGGCCATTTGAGTGCACCTTGGAGCCAAGAGAGCAGGGGGCTGAGCAGGTCATCCTGGCAGGGCTGGAGCTGGGATGAGCATGGGATCCAGCTGGATCAGCTGCTGCTGCCAAGGCTCTGCAGCCTGACACCAGCTGGGGCAAGAGGGAAAACACTCCAAAGCTCCCACGTGGAGAGGGACCCAACCTGTGCCTTAGAAAACAGGAAGACTTTCAGCTTAGGCTGTGTTTCAGAGCTCTGGGTCTGGGCTGGGAATTCCAATTTGACTTTTTTGGGGGGGCTTTAGTCTGGTAAGCTGAGGGTGAGCCCAGTTTAAGGTGTGTGTGTGTGTGTGTGTCTTTGGGGTTTTGCTGTGGCCACATGACACAGCAGCACTGTCATTCTGATCCTGATCAGAGTAGCTCCACTGCAGCTTTTTCTCCCTGTGAGATCCTTTCCCAGTTTCTTCAAGAAGCTGCAGCAGGTGACAATTAGTGTTGCTTTTTTTTTTTTCCCAGGAACCACAAAAGTTTCAGGAGAGGGGAAGGAGGAATCGATTCTGCCTGCTGCAGAAGTTTGATGTTAGTTAAGAAGCACTGCTTTTAAGGCATAGTTACTCCAGTACATTAGGCCTGGAGTTAAAATTAATGTCAGTGTAGTTTTTTTACATAAAAACATGTCTGTTTTGGCTGATAACATTTTACTGCTATCTCTTCTCAGCAGTTATGTGCTTGGTGATAACTCCAGATATACTTCTTTTGGTCTGTGTAATGTGGTAGATGTGGCCCCACTTTTACACTTGGTCTTTAAAGAAATAATTTAAGGTAAAGGTAAGTAAGTACCTCACATCCAGTTTAATGTAAATGTAGGTTTGTTTATTTAGCTTTCTAACAGCTAAATTACTCTTTCTGTGGGTAATTCATGCTTTTGGTGTTTGGAATAATATTGAAGTGCCAGCAAATTGCTTTAATTTGAGGTGCAATCTCCTAAAACTCGGCAGCGAATTGGTGTTTTCAGGGGCACAGCTTTCACAGGGCAGCAGTGCCTGCCTGAGTGTGATTGTTAATATCAAAGTGTACAATTTTCAGCATGTCCAAACAGTCAGTGGTAGCAGTTTCTGCTGAGGAGTCACTGGAAGTAAAACATAATTAGTTGTGGTTTAGTGAACAGAGTGGTTTCTAACCTGGCAGCTGGGGAGGAGGGATCCTGCATCCCAGGGATTCAGGGACATGCTCAGCTGGGCGTGTTTTCAAACTTGGTGCTGTGGAGATGACTGCAGAGGTGGAAGTCTTGTCTCAGAGTGACAGCCAGCACTTCTGTGGAGCTGCTTTCTCACATAGTTTCCATGCAGGATCAGCTTGCAGAGTATCACAGTTATAGTACAGGTCTGGAGGGTTTGGGTTTTTTTAAGGAGTGTAGAGCTGTGGAAGGTAGAGGAACATGGTGTTTTCTCAGGGTGGTGATGCACAATCATAAATTGTCTTGGGTGAACAGACTTCCAGCACATCTGTGAATGTCTGTAACTCAAGTCACATCACTTTCTGAGCAGGTCAGTACAGAACACTCCTCGTGCTCTGTAAATTAACTGCAGCAGGAATGGACAGGGAATGTCTGTATAGAACTTGTCATCCTGAAAATTCCAGGAAAAAAATATTTCAGTATTGTATTTAATCCTTGGAGAAACCACAGTTGATTCTTGAACAGAATTGAGCACGGTGAAGTGGAGGAGAAGATGCAAGAAGTGATGTTTCAGATTTCTTTGTGAAGATGGGTACCTGCAGCTCATGGGCTGAGCACACTGCTCAGGAGCCTGGCTGCATCCTGGAAAACTCAGTGTCTGTTGTCTTGTGAGAAGAGTTTGTCTGTCAAAATAGGAGCTTTTGACTTTGTGTTCTCTTTGCTGGACTTTTCAAGACAGGCTGACAAGGGGCTTAAGCCTCACTGAAGCTTTCTGAACTGAAAATGGAGAAGTTTTTTGCCACTAGGTTAGAAATAACCAGGCCAGGTTGGAGCTTCATGAATGTTCTGCCCCATCCCTGGAAGTGTTCAAGGCCAGGTTGGACCAGGCTGGGATAGTGGAGGGTGTTCCTGCCCATGGCAGGGGTGTGGAGTGAGGTGGGGTTTAAGGTCCTTTCCAGCCCAAACCAGTCTGGGATTCCACAATTCCATGTTCTGTGTTTAAATATTAAAAAAATTGCAGATGAGTGCTGGGTTCCTTGGTCCTGCCATGACCACACTGGGCACTTGGCTCTGGAGTGGAGCTGCTTTTACAAACCCTGAGCTGAGAAGGCTCCATGCTCACCTTCCTCCAGGGAAGATGTTTTTTTCCCAGCCAAAGGTAGAGAAGGCATTTTGTTTCCAAGGAGCTGCTGAGGATTGTGCCACGGGCTGGAATGGCCAAACATTCTCCAGGGATTACTGGGGGGCTTTGCTTTCCTGACAGGTGACATTGTCCTGAGGTGACACAGCCTTCAGAGAATAGAGGTATTTGGAAATGGGTGATAGGCAGCAGTGTTTAATCTGGAATTTGGAGAGCAGTAACTCTAGGAGATGTGTAAATTGATTTCAATTTTTTTTTTCCATATCCATAAAACTTGTTTATGGTATGTGCTGACAAGAATTCACTATTAGTAACAGTTGTTGAAAGGATACAGTGACTTCTCCACTAACTTTCCCAGTTTGTAACACTATTTTTCTCAGGTTTTGTGCACAAACACATCATGCCTAAACTCTCATGAGAAGTCACATGAACATCTTGCACTTCGGTGTGATGAATTAATAAATTCCACAGAGAATTCAACATTGTATTCACCTCAGCCTCCTCTATCATTTAAGGAATCAGCTGAGAAACTTCCCTAGAAATTTGAGAAAAGTTGGCCTGCTGCATTTAAAGTACACTGGTCTGATGATAAGTGGTTTTACTTAAAAAAAAAAAAAATGCAAATTCTGTATTGAGGGGACATTAGTAGGTCCT
This sequence comes from Trochalopteron elliotii, assembly GCA_024734555.1. Classification (NCBI taxonomy): domain Eukaryota; kingdom Metazoa; phylum Chordata; class Aves; order Passeriformes; family Leiothrichidae; genus Trochalopteron; species Trochalopteron elliotii. The sequence goes on from JANPWX010000428.1 coordinate 354,449, forward strand.
TTCTGAGTTTCACTCAGATATAAACTGCTCTGTGTTAACAGCTCTGGGTAGATACTTTAAGGGTAAAACAATATTTAAGAACTTCACAAAGCTCTGGACCCCTTCTCATCAAGTCCTTAAATGCCCATTGCATGATTTTAAATGCTCAGCAGTTCTCTGGGGTGGATGAAGGTGGAGCAGGGGGTCACAGAATGGTTCTGTCCAAGTGATGCCTTCAGGGCTCCCTCTTACCTTAACCCAGGGGGGTTCCAACAGTGACTTCAGGTGAGTTCCTTAAGCAGAAACCACCAAGATCATGATGAATCAGAAAAGGCACATTTTAAAGCTGGATTTTCTGTATATTCTGTATTATTCTGCCTGAATAATCATCCAACTGCATTTCTGTCTTGTTGAAGTAGGACCAGTTGTCCCTGTGACTTTGCTTGCACAGCAACCTCATTTTATGGCTCTCTAAATTTTGGACTTCAGTTCATGGCTTATAATAAATAGTAACTACCAAGATTTGTCTGAAGTTTCTGTACAGGGGGAAGAAGAGGAGAAATCAATATCCTGTAGACAAGGAAACTATCTCAGTTGGTTGTGCTTAGCACCAGTGCAGGGATTGAGGGGTTGTGAGGGTGAGTGTGGGGTGGCTGAAATTGTGACAGGGAGCAACTACAGAGCCTGGGTGGGGAGAGGAGTTTTGGGCCTTTCTTTGGGGAGTTTTGGGATCACATGGAACATTGGATCACATGGGGCAGTGAGGTTGAAAGTATGGATTTTTAGGTGCTTTACAACACAAGCTGTTTCCTGGAGTTATCTGTATAAATCTTTTTGAGAGGATAATTCTGATTTGCTACTCTGAGTCTAGTTTGGAGTAGATGGAAATGGGAGTTTTGATGTGTTTGTGCTCCTTCTAGTTCAGTGTCTGTTCCCCAGGTATAGGGGCATGGCTGGAAGGGACTTCATGTCCCTTCAAACAGCTCGTTCTGGACTTGTCTAATCTGTTCTTAAACCTCCATAGTGGCTCTGGAGACTATGGAGAGATAATATTTGAGTGCACTGGTAGCTCACTTGTTATTTCTATATGCAATCAGTATTTGTCTTGTTGCAAATTAGGCCAGTGAGCATGAAAACCAGTTGATTAACATTTTCTTTATTATGACTAATAACACATAGGAAGGCTTATTTCAAGCTTCATGTGTCTCTTTCCTATTATTTCAGCACGGTGTGAAATGAAAACTTCAACTTTATCTTACTAACTGTGTTTTCAGAATCTTTTATTGCTGTTGTCCTCTGACCTCCTCTTTGTCTATGTTCTTCTGTTGTGCCTTGAGATGAGGATGTAATTGCAGCTGGACTGGATTCTTCTGCCATTCCTTATAGCTTGGGATTGAGTGGGAAACAGCACTAAATGATCTTGCTTGCAGTGTGCTGTGGTAGATGCCACTGACAGTGGCAGTGGCTGCCTGGGTTTGTGCTCCCTGGTTCTTGCCCTGTTCCTTCAGCAGGAATTTTCACCAACTGAATAGTATTTCATGTAGCCTCTTCAGCTGCTGGGCTCTTCAAAAAAATCAGCCTAATGAATTTTTATTTCTCCAGCTTCACAGTCTGGTGGGGTGGGTTTGTTGTGGGGTGTGGAAAAAGAAGTTGGGGTGATCATATTGCAGTGAATCTTCTCTGTACATCAGGGTTGGCACTACAGGCACGATTCTTGTGGTGTTACAGAAAATGTTTAGTGACTGTTGAAGTGGACAGGTATTTCTCTTTGTAGTAACAAAAATGTCTTCCAGTTATTGGCTAATAAACGTGAATGGAGAAAAGTGTTTCACTGTTGCTGTTTTCTGTTTGCCTGTAAGACATTTTCCTGGAGCACAGGGAGCTGGGGGTGTGTCTTGTCTTCACAGTCTGTGTTTTGCTGCCTCTTGTACCATCCTCCTCCACTGGATGCTCCTTTTGTTGGGTGGTTTCCCCTGCCCTGGGCCAGCCTGGAGTCTGTTCCTGCTGTGCCAGGGGTGTTGGGTGCCTGGCTGGGAATGGGCCGTGCAGAGAAGAGCTGGAGCCTTCACAGCACTCCCAGCTGCTGTGGATTTGTGTCTGGAGGCCCTTTGTGAGTGCCAGGGCAAACTGTGCTTTGTGCTGGCAAGCTCCTCTCATTCTCTTGGCTGCTGTGGTGTCTGCCCAGCTCAGGGATGTGCGTGGGCACTGCCAGGAGGGAGCAGGGAAATATTTCAGGTCCACTGGTTCCTTCACACTGAGGAGTTTTATTGGAATCTGACCTTTGATGATCCTGGCTTTGTAAAGTATGTACAGGAAGGTGTCTGCATGATGTTACTTTGCCATTAAATAAAGCCTAAGTACAAATAAAATATATGCAGATTGGTTTGACTCTTTAAAGGAATCCTGGGAGTTTTTAAGTCTAGAGGTGTGGATAATGCTTCCTGTGCCTGGTCACTCTTTGGACTGTTCTTGGTACTCAAGGAGCATTTCTTCTGCCCCTTGTTTTGCACCACAGATTTCTGATCAGTTTTTCAAAGCACGGTCTCCATATGAATTTCTCTGTCGTAGAAGATTCTCCCAGGGAATGACTTTCAACCCAAATCATTGATTCCTTCATGTTTAAAGATCTGTTTCACTAAATACTATTAGAAAACTGGCCTCCACCTTTAAGAATATCTTTTGTGTACTGGTTAATATTGGACTTCTGCTTGGGCAAACTGACTTTCAGACATTTTCAATAATGTGAGCAAAGTAGTGCGTGGTCATCTTTTTGGTATGTTGTGTCTGTGAATAGTATCTGGTGTTCCCTATCTTTAGACAACATCATGTCACATTGGGGCTGGGAGGACTGTTAATAGATCAGCTGCCAGGGAACTGAACTAAATACCAGCAGGTTGTAACCTGAATTCTGACTTGGTGTGTTTGGTCTGTACCTTTGAACAAATGACATTACAATTTTCTGTTGGTGGTGTGCATTGTCAGTGTCTGGTGTCTGGTAGTTCCTACACAAAGTGCTAAATAAACTCTGCACCGCTGTATTTCTGTTGGCACATTTAAATAAAGCCTCCTGTGAATAGCAGCTTTTCTCTCCTCACTTCTTATTCCATATTTTAGATTATTGTGCAGCAAAGTAGCTTTTGTACAAAAGCAGTGTTGGGGTGAGATGTGACACTGAGGGAGGACCCTGGTCTGGGGCAGGAGCTGGTGTTGGGCTGCAGGTGACACTGGGAGCTCCAAGAGAAGGAACAGCAGCAATGCCATCACCCCTGGAGCCAGCACTGCACCTCTTGGGAACCAGCTCTGCCTCCCTGGCCTCTCCAGCAATATTCACCTCGAACCTGGGATTTTCTTGAACATTTTCCTGCACTCCCTGAGGAGATACAGAGCCCTGGAGTAGGGGGAAGACAAGAAATGTACAAATGCTCCTGTGAACTTCTGTCTGGACCCTACTGCTGGTATTGTCTGCCACCAGAAACCTCCAGCTTGGCAGTCGACACCTGGATTTGTGTTTGTAGGAAGGAAAAAAGACCTGCTCAGTCTCCCACAGTGTCTCCACTTCTCTGCTTGCTTCTGTCAAACTGCTTTGGTGCCACAGGTGGGACAGTGTTACAGAAATACTTTCTCTGAAACCATCGAGATTTTGAGTATTTATGGATATGCTGATGAGGTGGTTAAGTGTGGTGGTAAATCCATTCTCCCCAAAGCAGTGTGGTGTGAAATCTGTGTGCTCTGTTCACCGTGCCCACGGTGGAGTCAGGCTGTGATAGTTGTAAGCTGTGATTTCAGGAGGATGATGATGTTACAGTTTGGTTTTAGAGGATTGTCAGTGATGGGTGACTCCAGGCCAAGTTTAAATATCCTTTAGAAACTTGTGAAGGTACTAATGTGACCCAGAAGGATGATGTTACTGTATCAAATGATGCCTTTTAGCACTGTTACCTGAACTTTGTTGTTGAAAGGAGCCTTTCTACCAGAAATCTGCATGAGCAGTTTCACTGCAAGATTTTTGGAATTGTGCATTGAGTTTTTCATGTTACACAGAAAATGCTGTTTCTCCTATTCCAGGTAACTCAGATCTGGTTTGTTGTCTATCATGGTCTAGTCAGGCATGCAAAGATCTTTAGAGACATCTCTGTGAAATGTTAAAAAGAAAAAGAAAATCATTGCTTTATCTGAGTGTCTGCAATAGAAAGTTTCTGTAACATTTGTTTTTCAGGCTGCAGTGAGAGAGTGCAGGTTGTGCTGTGTGTCCAGGCAGTCCCCAGGAGGGACAGGAAGGTGTTCTGGGGGTGCTCACATTGTGTTTGGGGTCTGGGCTGGTGTGTGAGCAAAGGAAGAGAATCAAAGCATCCCATGGAGTGTGCTGGTCCCACAGAAAACACATCCCAGCACCTGGAAATGGTAGTAGACTTTGTATGGATGCTGAGCTTGCTGCTGCTTTCAGATTTGGTGGAAAGGCAGCAGTGAAAGTGGAGTTGGGAGGGAGCAGCTGTACCTCAACCTTCCCCAAAACCCCTTTAAACTGCTGTGTAACACCCTGAAATTAGTCACTGGCTTGGCCCTGGTTTATAAATGCTGAAATAAGATTAAGATGGCAGTTAAGAAAAGAAAATTAAGCTTCTTGATCTTTTCCTGAGAGTTCAAAAACCCCTGCTTTTGTCAGAGGCTGGAGTAAAAACATTCAGTGCTTAACTTGGAAAAGGTCTCAGCAATAGTAAGCTCCAGAGTATGGCTGAATGGCTGGATGACTTAAGGAGCCTTGCATGGAATAAATAAGATTTGTTTTGTGTGGCTGTCATTAGGGTTAGCTGGAAAGGATTATCGTGGATGACTCAAAGCAGATGTGCTCCAGTAAACTTTTGAGTGAATTAGTCTGTGTGCCAGTGCTCTCAACAGGGGAGCAGCAAGGGAGAATTTGGAATGCTGTATCAATTACTTATCAATTATTTGGAGCTGTTTGCTGCAAGCTCCTAAATGAGGGTCCTGGAAATTGTTTTGGGGGATGCTAAGGGGTTGCAGTGTGAGCAGACACAGGCACATAGAATCTAAAATGGAAATTCCTGAGACACTGGCCTGGGCAGTCACAGCCCTGCCCAGTGTCCAAAGGGAGCAGGGCTGTGAATTCCCTGTCCTGCTCTGCTCCCTGGCACCTCACCTGTCTGTTCTGTTCCCAGTAAGCTTCTTCAGTAGCCCTTTGTGTTTAAAAAATATCATTTCTGGTGGTGTCCTGGCAGGTTCTGTAATATTAGTATCACCTTGCTTATGTGACAATGTATGAATTTTATTGTAACAGTTGGGTGGAGGTGAGGATAACTGGTGTGCAGGATGGGTGTGCTGCTGTCATCCCTGTGGGTGTCTTCTCATGGAGTAGGTGATGCTCGAGGTGTTTTGGGAGGTCTCTTGTTTCCATCACTGTGTTTAACTACACCACAGGAAATTTCATAGTCTGTGTTATTTTAAAATAGGCAAATATGATTTTTACTATAAGCTTCTCTTTATGGCACTTTGGATGAAACATTCTGAGAAAACTACACAAGGAGAGGGAGGTGAAGTTGTTGAATGTACTTGAACATTTAATGTATTTATTTTCAAAGAATCAAGCTTCCCTACAGGTCAAAAAAAAAAAGGAAAATGAGAGGAGCTGCTGGCAGTTGTCTGGAGTGTGAGATGTTCGTGCTCTGCTCAGCAGTTGCTCTGTGACAGCACGTCCTCAATTGGTTACAAATGTGTGAGGAATCCAAAATGGGTGGTTTGTGTTCCAGCAGGAGCTGAGGGTGCAAGGCCACTTTCACTGTCCTTAATTGGCAGCACGTGTCCCCCAGAGCAGGGAGGGAAGTCACAGCCTGTCAGCCCTGCTGTAGACCTGGTTTAGCATTTGGGGCCATCCACTGGTGTGTGTTTGGGGGTATTGAACAAAGGCAAAGCTGTGCCTGGAAATTCCCTGCCCAGTTTCACCTTTCTGTAGGTGTGTGTGCACATGAACGTATCACTTTCCCCATCTTGACCTTCTGATAGGCCAATGACCCTTTTTTTTTTTTTGCCATCAGTTCTTCATTTAGATAATGAATATTTGGGGATTACCAGTAAGTGCAAAAATAATTGTACTAGTTAATGGTGTGTGCAACAGAGCATTTTTCACCCTGGTAATTCACAGTCTAAAATATGTGTTGGGAAGGAGAGTATCATGTTTTGCAAGTTTAAAAATATCAGTCTGGAAGCTCCCAGAATTGAGCTTTAACCATTTTAAGGACTCTGGGTCTAAAAACTGACAAAACCAACCCTGGTGTTGTTTAAAACCAACACCAGTTTTGTTTGAACTGTGGTGCTAAGCTGTCCTTGCTGGGCACTGAGGACAGGGCAAGGGTCAAAACATGGAAGAAAGTCAGTGCACTGAAGTGAAATAATAAGAACTAAAATATGTCAGAATAGGTGCTCTTGCTGCTCTAAAGGTTAAGCAGAGTTTTACCAGGCCTGACCTTATGGTAGGGCTTTAAATATCTGCAGAGTGAAGGAAGAACCAGGACAAATTAATTCATCTTTGGCCTGGACTTGGTTTTACACCCTATAAGAGTTAGAACCATTCAAAGCCTGCATGGACTTTAAACATAAGTTTGATAAAAGTGAATCAAAAAATCAAGACAAGTGTTTTAACACTGTCAATGTTACCCAGGTATCCCCAGCACTAAACAGTCCTGCAGGGATGGTCTGAGCCCAAGGTTTTCTGAAGGGAAGAGACTTCAGCTCCTGGTGCTCCTGTGGTATTGTAGTGGAGGGGCAGAACTGACTTGGAGAAGCCAATTCTTACACAAGTCAGTGTTTTTAAGATGAGGGGTGGGAGGGCAGAGCTGCCTGGTGATGATGATGATGATGATGATGCTCCTGATGAGGTTTCAGGATGATGTGAGATCCCTGCAGAGGTTCTTGCTGAGAGATTTTTCTCACATGCACTTCACATCCAGTTGAGTCATAAATGCAATTAAGCAATAAATGAGACTGTGATTCAAGTTTTCCTTTGCTTATCTTTTAAATCTATCTCCAAAGGTGAATTAGAAATTCCAGGTTTCAGCGCTCTTAATATCAGGTAATGGAAACAGAGATCTCTGTGTGGGATCATAAACTCATTTGGGTTGGAAGAGCTTTCCAAGATTAATGAGTCCAACCCAGCACTGCCATATTTAGCCCTAAACCAAGCCCCTAAAACGTGTAGTGTGTGGTTTCTCATGGAGCCCATTAAAATCCCACGTGTGCTGAGGGTGTGCAGGATGTCCAGCTGTGCTGGGGGTGCAGTGCAGCCCCTCAGAGAACCTGATCCTCATGTTTTGAATGGATGGGGATTTGTGCAGTTCCTCCTCCTCAAGTACAGCCCCAGCAAGGGGTGGTGGAGTGGCTGGAGGAGCTGATGGTCTGGGGACACCTGCTGGGCACAGCCCTGGCCCAAGGAGGGACCTGCAGGCTGAGACTCCTGTGTGCAGTGCAGGAAGTGATGCTGGGAGTGAAACTGCAGAGCAGTGACCTGAGTAAATCTGCAGTGGGTCTGAAGGATTAAACTCCACATTTCCCATTGCTGCTCCTGCTCCACTTGGCTCTTGTTTACCCTTAGGCTGTGCACAATTAATTGATGCTTTGCAGAGGGGTCTCAGAACTTTGTTACTCAGTCACTGTGGTTTTATTGCCACTGTTTCCTTGGGTTTTACATAAGAGTGTGTTTGTTACAGCTCCTGCAGTTTCCAACTAGGTCAGTAAAAGTGTCCTTGTCCCTATTCCTTGAACAATCAGCTCCCTAAAGCCAGACAGTCTGATAGCAGTTTGTGATTAATGCTTCCAGCAATTATAAAGTGGAAGGTCTTAAATTACATTTGTTAACTAAGACCAGTACATGAAACATGAAGTGACTTTGTCTTCCTTGTTGCAGATCCATAACATGGTGGCAGTGCTGGAAGTGATCTCCAGCCTGGAGAAATATCCCATTACCAAAGAGGCACTTGAGGTATGTTACCCTCTGAACATGATTTTTTTTATGTGTACACAAGGACTTTTTCCTGCCTTTCTAATTTCCATCGGAGCTTTACTGGAAACAATAGATGGATTGCAAAGGATTCACAATTAAGATATTATTTTGTCCCTCTCGTGCTGCTTCCGACATCTCACTGAACACAGGGATCCTTTCTGGGCCCAGATCAGTATTCTGGGCAGCACAGTTCCTGTTTGTGCAGGGCATTACATTAATCATCACTCACCACTGATGAATTCTGTTGTACTCAGCAATATCACCCTGCAGTTCTGGTCACCTTTGTAGACGTTTGGTGACCAAGCACCTAAAAGCTGAAATAGGAATAGAGTTGCTCTGGGTCTGTAAAATTAATCTTAAATTCAGTTAAGCAGGTTTCAAGGTCTGATATTTGTGGTGAGGTCAGGTGTAGGCAAAGCTGAAGGGTTACTGGCTGAAGTGGTCAGGTCACTGGCCACTTGTAGGAACAATCCAAAGAAGTTTTATGGATGAATTATATATTTCTTTTTCACTCTTTGTATTGGAATTAGCGGTGTTCTTGCTTTTAACTGTTGCTTAATTACAGCTCCACCTGTATTTCAACATATCTATCACAACAGGTTGCATATTTCTCTCCCAGTCTGGTCTGTGTTCTCCTTTGAAGTACTTTCCTTAAGAAATCTGACTTGTGGAACAGTTCTTTGTTTTCAAATGTGCTTTGGGAACAATCAAACACTTCCTTCCGCTCATGAAACCACCTTGGGACACCCTGGGAATGTTGTTTAAATGACTTTTTCATACGTTTCCACGAGGCTGGGGAGTGAAGGGAGAGGAGAGAGGTGGAGGAAAAAGGTAGGACACAACTCACACCTGGTAGTCAGGTTTGTCAAATGGAGATTTTTATTGTTAACGAGTTACTGTAACAGGCAAAGATCCTGGAATTCTTTTCTCTTGGCTCTCTCTGCAGATCTTATACTTCCCTTGTGATAAACACACACCTTTGGGTGCTGCATTTTCCCTCGAGTCTGAACCTGTACCCTTGTTCTTATGGTCCTTTCTCATTAAAGAATTCCTTTCTGATGTTTTTCCCAGCTCTCCTGCTTTTACCAGGGAATAAAGACAGCATGACTTGAAACCTACAGCTGGTTTCATGTTGTGTAGCAGAGCACTAGACTAATCCTTTCCAAAAAGATTAATTCAACACTTGAATCTTTAGTGTTTTTAACCAGGTGTTTCTCAGGGGTGAGCATTACAAAGGAGAAACATTCCTTAAGAATTTTGCTTGGGATGATACGTGTTTGTAAAACCCCTTGTCTGTCTTTGTAGGAAACCAGACTCGGGAGGCTTATCAATGAGGTGAGGAAGAAGACATCCAATGAGGAACTTGCCAAACGTGCCAAGAAATTGTTGCGGAATTGGCAGAAGTTGATAGAACCCGTGACCCAGAACGAGCCAGTGCCAAGGGGGCTGCCCAACCCACCAGGATCAGCCAATGGAGGGGCTCACAACTGCAAACCAGACCCACAACTTCCTGCTGTGCCCGGCGCCAAGCCCATCAGTGAACTGAAAAGCAGGAATGATATCCAGAAACTAAATTCCCCAAAAACAGAGAAACTGGGAAATAGGAAAAGGAAAGGTGAGCACAGGGATGGGCATCAGGGCCCTCCTCCCCCAAAGGTCTCCAAAGCTAGTCATGAAGTATTACAAAACTCTTCACCCCCTCCAACCAATGGAATTGGAGGTAGTCCTGAAAATTTTCCTAGTCCTGTAGACATAAACCTACACGCAGGGCCCGAAAGCAGCAGGACAGATCTCAGTGAAAACGATAAACACAATAAGATCCCAGTAAATGCTGTAAAACCTCACACCAGTTCTCCAGGACTTGTAAAACCTTCAAGCACTTCCTCTTTACTAAAGACTGCAGTGCTTCAGCAGCATGATAAATCAGAAGAAGCCACGGGCCCCCACCAGCCCAAGAGCCCACGCTGCTCCTCCTTCAGCCCCAGGAACGTTAGGCATGATACTTTTGCTCGGCAGCACACCACGTACTCACCAAAGGATTCGATGCCCAGTCCATCTCAGAGGTCTCAGCTGGCAGACGCTGCGCAGGTGCCGTCGCCGCCGCCATCCCTGATGCAACCCTCCACCCCTCCCCTGCCAGCCAAGAGACTGGAGTTCCCTCCTCAGGCGGCCCCCGAGGCGGCGCAGCACTGGCAGGAGCAGCAGGGAGCCCCCGAGGGCCAGCACAGGCACACAGCAGGGACACTTCAGCAGCACACGGCTCCCGGCTGCAAAGCCCACCCCGGGGAATCGCACACGGGCTTCCCACAGGACACCTCCAGGATGGACAGTGATGATGCTGCTTCAGGGTCTGATAGCAAAAAGAAGAAAAGGTACCGACCCAGAGACTATACAGTCAACTTGGATGGGCATGTGACAGAAGGGGGTGTGAAACCTGTGAGGTTAAAAGAGAGAAAACTCACTTTTGATCCCATGACAGGACAGATAAAACCTTTAACACCGAAAGATCCTTTGCAGGTAGAAATCCCTGCACTTACTGAACAGCACAGGACAGAAACGGAAAAGCAGGAGCAAAAACCCAACCTGCAAAGCCCCTTTGAACAAACGAACTGGAAAGAGTTGTCCAGAAATGAAATCATTCAGTCATATTTAAACAGACAGAGTAGCTTGCTGTCTTCATCAGGAGTACAGACTCCAGGAGCTCACTACTTCATGTCTGAGTATTTAAAGCAGGAGGAAAGCACTAGAAAAGAGGCTAGAAAGACTCACGTTCTAGCTCCCAACAGCAAACCTACAGACTTGCCTGGGGTCACCAGAGAGGTCACGGGCGATGACCTCGACAGAATACGTGACCACAACTGGCCGGGCGTGAACGGTTGTTATGACACACAGGGTAACTGGTATGATTGGACACAGTGCATATCCTTAGATCCACACGGGGATGATGGGAGATTGAACATCCTGCCTTACGTCTGCCTAGACTGAGAGCAGTTCTGCTAACCACGCTTTTTACACCTGCAGTTAGCAGAACTGGCAGACACGATGCCACTTCCAGCTGGAGAGAGCCTCCTGTCCTGGACAAACAGGCCCCACGAGCAGAGGGGGGGAGGGAGCTGGGCCTTTCCAGCTCGTTCCTTTAAATTCTCCTTTTGTGAAATGCTGCTACCAGTTTACTAACAATTGCAAAGGAAGGCATACGAAGGTTGATCAGTTGAGTTCAAAACTCTATAGCAAGCCAGCTATAAAAAGTGTTAGTCCCCAAGAAGTGAAGAGGATTTCCAGCACTTTCTGAATGCCGGAATCTTATTACAGGCAGGTACAGAGAAAAAAAATTGTGGAAGTTACCTTAACAAAATATGCATCTATTTATTTGACTTGATTTGGGTTTTTATTTGGCAGTGAGGTATTCGAGAGACAATGTGCAAAAACTGTAGTTTTATTTCTATCACATCTCTGAACATGATTGCGTTATTTAAGAGTCATGTGGTACGGAGATTGGGTTTTAAACAGCAGGTGTTGCACTGCAGGCTGGGCCACCAGCTTCAGCTCAACATTCCATAGGCATCCACATATTTTAGTCTGGTTTCAGTTTAAATCCAGTCTCTGAGAAATGCTGCAAAAACTAGATGTTTAACGATATTTTTTGATCCCACCACCACCAGCCAAATATTTTTCCTCCTTTTCCCTTCCTGCAAACTTATAGGTAAAAAACAAAAAGACAAAAAAAACAAAAAGACAAAAAAAAAAAAATTACAAAAAGAAAAATCACCTTTTCTAGAATCTAAATGTAATGAGGGTGCTACAAGTTTGTAACTGTACTGTGAGAGGGAAAAAGGAAGCCTGTTTGTATGCTGGAAATATACTTGTTACCATTCCTTTAGATATTGTTTGCCTTATGGATATCCATCATAAACGCAATTTGCAAAAACAAAGAGCCTTAGTGAATGTACAGTAACTAGACTTCTGTGTTCCTGGGATGCAGAAGGGAGCAACTTTGCTATTTGGTCCTTTAAGCGGACACGTTGTGATATAAATGTGGAAATAAAAAAAATTTGCACAAACCAGTTTGTGAATTATTTATATACACTCCACTCGTTTTTTCCCCCACCCCAAGTTTGCTCAGTTCAGCCCAGCTAAGGGAGCCCTGGCACGGGGAACCCGTCGGAGCAGGGAGGTGGAGCCCAATCCCTCGGACACTGCCGGTAGGGATAACGGGATTGTCTTCCAAGAACCTTGGTGTGCCCTTCACTCACACAGGGTCGATCTGTTTTTTAACTCTGGAGACTGAGAACCCAACTGCTGATAATGTACCTCAAAGTCTAAAGAGATCAGACTTCATCTTTTCGTCTCGGTAACTTTGTAATGTTTTATTCCTGATTGTTACAGTGCTTTCTGAAGCAGCCTGGGGTGTAGAAAGCAAAGGATTTCTATTAACTGTAATTGCTTTAATATTTGGGACTTTGTTGTTTGATGCAGTCCCCAGTGTTGGGCTTCTGTTCAGGGGGCCGGGGAGGGGACACTATACCAAAAATATTCCTGGGTTTAGTGATGTTAACTCGGTTAACCCATCTGTGCTGGAGATGAGCCTTGGCAAGAGTTGTCCTGCCTTTGAGTGTAGAGTCAAGCTCTGCCCTGGTTTTCAAAGGAAGGTGCTCCTGGCCAAGCCTGCATTGTGTTAGTTCTTCCCTGGAATACAACTGATGCATTTTGGTTTATTTTTAAGTCATTCTTGTTCATCATTTATGATCTGACTGTTACTAAAATGTGTGGGTATCTCAGAAATAACGATGTCTGTGTGCTTCCATTTCTGAAATCTGAGGTCTGAGAGTGAAACCAGAAGTGGTTACCAAAAAATGTGTCCAAGTATATTTTCAGTTTACTTCCATTTTGTCCTTCTGCAGTTGCTGAGGTTGAGCAGTGTGGTTTAGAGCTGGGGAAAGCTCCTGTCTTGCAGTTCAGATTTGATGGTGGAGGGCTAAGCTGCTGGTCATTTTGGAAATGCTTAAATTTTGTTTATGTAAAAAAGTACTGTGCATCTTATCTCCCCCTGCCCTTCCTCCCTCCTTCCCTGAATGGTCCCATTTAGGAACAGGGTCCGTGCTCTTTGGAGGCCTTTGAATATTTCCAAATTTCAGGAAATGACGAAATATTACTTGATAAATTCCATCTTTTTCTTCACTGCTTCTATTTCTGATGCAATTGATGGCCCTTGACTGCACTGGGTGAGGTGATGCCCGAAGCTCATCACAGCTTTCAGATTACACCCAAACTGCCTGTGCTGATGCTCCTCTGTTTGAGGAAGCATCAGGAACCAGACCCAGCCCTTTCCCTGGTGGTACAAAAACTGACTGAGGAATTCCCTCCCAATGCAAGCTTTAAATCTTGTTCCTTGCTGAGTTTGTTGCTGCTGTAAGGGGTCAACTCACTTGTGTGTCCTCCAGGGTGAGATGAGGCTTGACAATCTTTATTTCAGCATGCCAGTATAACCAGTTCTGTGAGCTCCAACAAATGTGAATAAGTTTACAAGGTGATATTTTTTTGTCAATTTTGTAAACAAGTTCAAATGAAGTTTACTATGTGCGTACCTGCTGTGTACTCTCATTTGTGCATGACTCAGTTTCTCTGCCACTGCTTTCTCCTACCTCTCTCGCAAAATTTCTCCTTCTAATCCTAAAACCTGAAGTTAAAACACTGCCATGTCTTCCTTGTCAACGGGTGACATGAAATGGCTCATCGGCAAATCTCTGGGGAGTCACCATTACCTAAAGTGCGTGTTTTTATGGGGAAATTAATGCTGTAGAAATGTCTCTTGACAGGGTGCATGGATGAACCGGGCTCTACAACCCCTCCTGCCTGCCAGGTACTCACCCATCCTTTACCCCAGCCGGCGCTACGCGTTCCTCGCGTTAGTTTTAAAGGTCGGGAGCGATCGTCTCGGTGCCTCCGAGCCCGTGACCTTCGCTCCGTCCCTGCCCTGCCGCTGCCCCTGCGCTCCGGTGTCCAAGGGCCGGTGCTGCCGAGCCCTGGAGGCGGCTCTGCCTTCCCCGAACGGCGTCCCGGGAACCCCTCGGGCTCCAGCGCCGGGGTGCGGGGACACGGCGGGGCCGGGCCCGGGGCCGTGAGGGGCTGGCACCGAGGGCTGTGGGGACACGGCCCGGAACCGTGAGGGGCTGGCTCCCCTCAGTGAC
>JANPWX010000428.1:368994-394769 GCA_024734555.1 Trochalopteron elliotii
GCATGATGTGTAACCTCGTCTCGCTGTTTCACATCCTGGGGCTGTGCGGGCTCCTGCCGCCACTGCTCCGCGCCTGGCGCGTCCCGCCCGCCGGCCCCGCGCAGCTGCCGCCCCGCGCCTACCCCCGCTACATCCTCCCGCTCGCCTTCGGCAAGTACTTCGCCTCCGTGTCCGCGCACGTCTCGCTCTGGCGGGTCCCCGTGTCCTACGCGCACACAGGTGAGAGCCGCGGGGTGCCCGGGGTGATGTTCCAGAGCCGGCTGTGCTCGTAAGGAGGTGCCCGGGGGGGATGTCCTGGGGGCCAGCTTGGGTTCGTGCCCAGTGGGGTGACTTGAAGCCCGGTGTGTGCTCGTATGGGCAGCTGGTGCAGTGTCCCAATGCCCACTGTGTCCTTCCTGTGGGTACCCAGTGCAGTGTCCCAGTGCCCACTGTGTCCTGTGTGTACCCGGTGCAGTGTCCCAGGACCCACTGTGTCCTGTGTGTACCCGGTGCAATATTCCAGTACCCACTATATCCAGTGGGTATGCACTGCAGCGTCCCAGTACACACTGTCCTGTGTATACCCAGTGCAGTGTCCCAGTGCCCACTGTGTCCTTCCTGTGGATACCCAGTGCAGTGTCCCAGTGCCCACTGTGTCCTGTGTGTACCCAGTGCAGTGTCCCAGTCCCTACTATATCCAGTGGGTATGCACTGCAGCGTCCCAGTACACACTGTCCTGTGTGTACCCAGTGCAGTGTCCCAGTGCCCACTCTGTGCTCATACAAGGATCCAGTGAGGTGTCCCAGTACCCACCGTGTGCTCATGCAGGTGCCCAGAGCAGGGTCCCCATCCCCAGTGTGTGCTGGCACCAGCTCCAGGGGCAGTGCCCCAGTGTGTGCCCTGTGGGTGCCCAGAGCACCAAGCTCCAGTCTGTACAAGTGCCCAGGATGGTGACAGGGAGGGAGGGAGGACCCATCCTGGGCTGAGCCCTTGTTCCATCCCTCTGCTCGTGGTGGTTGATGGAGTTGTCCCAAGCCTCAGGTCCCCACTGAGGTTTTCTTCCCGTCCCCAGTGAAAGCCACGATGCCGATCTGGGTGGTTCTGCTGTCACGGATCATCATGAAGGAAAAGCAGACGACGAAGGTGCGGACAGGTTTGCTGAGGTTTCTTTCCTTGGTGGTGCTTGGGGGGTGCTCTGTGCTGGCTGGGGGCAGCAGAGCTCAGGCTTTGGGTGGATTTTGTGACTGGAATTAGACGATGCAGATTTAAAAAATTCCTTTTTCTTTTATTGTGAGTGTAAGACACACCTAAACAATGACCAGGGTGATGGTGTCTGATGCAGTGGAGTTGTCTGTGTCTGCTGAAGTGACTTAAATTTCCTCGAACTACAGTAGTAAAATGGTCAATCCCTAAATCAGCAGGATGTGTAAACTCGGTTGGAAACTCTCAGCAGATGCAATTTACCCCTCTGTCCCTGCTCCAGGTGTACCTGTCTCTGATCCCCATCATCACTGGTGTCCTGCTGGCCACGGTCACAGAGCTGTCCTTTGACATGTGGGGACTCATCAGTGCACTTGCAGCTACTCTCTGCTTTTCACTTCAGAACATCTTCTCCAAGAAGGTACCAGCTCTGTTCACAGCACTGCTCGCTGCTGTCACCCTTCAGCAGGACAGGGTGTCATTTCCATTACAGAAATGTATTTTCTTTAGTTGGCTTTGCAGTCAGACAAGCCCAGAGGGATGGTTGTTACTTTGTGTGTGTGTTCCCTGCAGCTCTTCCTACCTGTTGAAGCTGTTACACTGAGTTTATCCTGAGCCCTTTCTTTATCCTCAATATAGATTTTTTTTTCTGATGGCAGTTCAATAGTGCCTAAATTCAACAGTTCATTGAAAGCTTTTAATGTATCTTGTTCTATCAAATCACTCCTCTATGCTGAACAAGTCACTGTCAACACCAGGCACTCCTTGAAACCACAGAAACAAAATTCAAGCGTGTGGTTTGGCTTTATTTAGTTACAAAATGGTTTCTGTTTTTGTAGAGCTATTAATATCAATTTTAATACTAATATCTTGTTGATACTAAGAGCCACCACTCAAGAAACCATTGCTTTTCAAAGAGACATCAGTTTTTCTTACTATAAGAGTATTTACTTATTATTTTCCTAGCTTACCTGTCCCCTAGAGCAGTTTCTGTTTTCTGACTGGTGTTCAATCATGGCTCTTGTCAGGTGCTGAGAGATTCCCGAATTCATCATCTGCGGCTGCTGAACATCCTCGGGTGCCACGCTGTGTTCTTCATGATCCCAACGTGGGTTCTGGTGGATCTTTCTTCCTTCTTGGTAGAGAATGACTTGGTGAGTGCTGTATTTGGAGAACTGTTCGCTCCTATGAAAGAAAAGAGCAAAAAAATAAATAACAAACAAACTCCAGCACCCAGCCAGAAAAGTGCCCTGAAGTGTTTCAGTGTAGTTCTTGTCAGTGTGAAAGGAAGTGTTGGGAAACAGCTGCAAATTGTTTCACAAGAGTTAACAAAGTGTTTATAGTGCCCGTCAGGGTTAGGAGAGGCAGTTTATGGGACAGCAGAAATTTCAGGAGCTGGGAGCTGGAGACAGGAACAAACTCCCAGAGTGTGTGGGGAATGTCCTCCTCTGGTTTCTCTGGGTTGGGAGTTGCAGAAAGCAAAGTGCTTGGGGGCCTCTTTAGAGCTCAGTGCAGACGTTCCTCCCTCCCATGGCAGGCAAGGAGTGCCTCAGGCCATGTTTGTGTTGTTACCTGAAACCCGAGATAATTTTTTTCTCCTGCTGTTTGCTTTGCCAACAGAGCACGATGTCTCATTGGTCCTGGACCTTGATGCTGCTTATAATCAGTGGGTTCTGTAATTTTGCCCAGAACGTCATTGCCTTCAGTATCCTTAACCTGATCAGCCCCCTGAGTTACTCTGTGGCCAATGCCACCAAGAGAATCATGGTGATCACCGTGTCCCTGATCATGCTGCGCAACCCCGTCACCAGCACCAACGTCCTGGGCATGATGACAGCCATCCTCGGGGTCTTCCTGTACAACAAGGTAAGGCACTTCTGTGTTTATCCATCCAGGAAGCTCAGCTGAATGAGTCCAGTAGCTCTGAATTCATTTTTGTATGAGTTCAGAGGTGCTTGAGGGAAAGTAGACAACGCAGAGGGCACAAGGCAGAGGAGGGATGAGCACGGCCCAGGTGAAGGACTTGGGTCACACCAGCTGCTGGGCCTCTCACAAAATGAAATTTTGATCTTAAGCTTTTCTTGAAAAGGGAAGATAGGGAAAACTCTTCAGCAAAAGATCAGCTTGTTTGTTTAGCACGTGAGAGGAGTGAGGTTTTTATTAGAAGACACGGATACTTTAAGATTCTAACAAAAAAAGTGATGTGGCTGTAGAACCGTCTGATTTTTTCTGGGTATGTGAATATGTCTAGGTGGTATCTCAGGTGGTATCTAAGAAAATCTACCTTCACTGAAGCGTTGTTAGGCTTTGGCAGGGGCTGCCCAGGGAGGTTTGGAGTCCCCATCCCTGGAGGTGTCCAGGGAAAGCCTGGAGGTGGCACTCAGTGCTCTGGGCTGGGGACAAGCTGGGGATGGGGCACAGGATGGACTCGATGATCTCAGACTTACCCCAGCCTAAACAATTCTGTGAAAAACTTCCTTTCCTTCCTTCCCCAGACAAAATACGACGCAAACCAAGAGGCAAAGAAGCAGCAGCTGCTCCCAGTCACCACTGCAGACCTGGTGACCCTGGAGCGGCACCGGAACCCTGCGGACAAGTCCCAGAACGGCCTGACGGGCTTTGCCCAGCACGGAGACTTTCAGTACGGCCGCAGCAACGTCCTCACAGACCACTTCCAGTACAGCAGGCAGAACTATCCCACAGCCTACAACCTCAACAGGTTTGATATTTAGGGTCCTGGCACACCAGGTACAGACTGTGATATTATCACAGTGTCCCCAGCATTATCAGAAAACTTTTAGTACATCCATGAATGTCACCAAGCCATTGAACTGTGCAGGTTTGGCAGCAGGGCAGGTGCTTGTGGAAGGGGAGTGGTGCAGGACCTGCAGCTGCTGCTGGGCAGAGCTTTAAACCTGGAACAGCCAGACCTGAAACTGGAACCAAACCCACAGAGCAGATTCTGGGGAGGTGCAGGTGTCACTGCCGAGTGGAACATCTGTCACTGCTCCTTTCAGAGTCTGCCAGCTGGTTGTTCTCTTGGCAGCTGAATTCTGGCCAGTATCTTGTTTCCATGCTGGTAATGTCACCTTTAATTTGTTCTCTTAATAATGGTTCAATGATACTTTTAATGAAGCTTTCAGAAAGAAAGCAAGGGGTACTTGTGCTTATCAGGATTTGTCTGAGGTGGATCAGTGCAGGCAGGTAAACTCGAGTTCATCTCCAGCATCTGTGGAACTTCTTGTGGATATTCACAACTCTTGTGCCTCTGCCTTCAGTCCTGGATGACAAACCAGAAGTGTTTCTGGAGGAGCAGGCAGTGGAAGGATTGATCTCTCCCAGAACTGCTTCAGGCACAGAAAAACACAGTTCTCCAAATCACTGGTCATGGCAGAGAGCAGCCAAGCCCAACTTAAAATCATCTTTGTTTTCTGAATCATGTAGTCCTGTAACTCCAGACATTGCTATCCCTTGGCCATGCAGGAAACTCCTTCACAAATAAAAGTGTTTGGAATAATATGATTTTATTTTTTTACTTCCTTCACACCTGTTCTTTCAAAACTGTTTTGTTGCTTAAGAAATGGAAAGGTGAAAGGTGTTTTGTTCTCAGTTTTATGCCTAAGTTATGCTCTCTTATATGATTCATATATTTTGAATGCAATGACTTGAACAATCATCATTATTAATTGTTTCTTAAATCTTTTTAGCCCCTAATTGTTTGGGTTTTTAAAATTTCTTATTTACTGCTGTTGGAGTAGCTGTGTGGGTTTAGCCTGATTTCCACTTCCTGCTGGAAGAAGTTAAATTTTTCCTGCAACTCCCCTGGCTCAAATAGGAAATTAAAGAAAAATTGTTTGAATCAGCAGTAAATAGATAATTTATGGCTAAGAGCTGATTCAGTATGAATTCTAGACAAGTTGATTGTGTGTGTCAGGTACTGCATTTGTGCATGGAAGGGATGAAACTTGGCTTTCATTCCTTTGAATGAAATTCCTTGGAATGAAGTGAAACCCAGCTTGGAACTTGGGTTTCACTGAATCAGATTTTTCTCTCGTTGCTTTAGCAAAAGATTTTAGGGGCCTTCTTTCCTTCCTAGACTGTTGTACAGTGAGACTTTGATAGCATAAGTTTTATGCTTTTAACCAGAGAGGTACCAGACACCAATGAGAACATTCAGGGAGTGGCACAGAACACTCCTCTTATTTATTGCTTTACAAATGACCATTTCCATGATGTGAGATGATGATTTGGCTCCTTTCTGGATAATAAAGAATTTATTTTTAAGTGCAAAATCAAGCTGATCTTATTCTTTTGGCTGCTGGGGGTGATAGTTACATGAACAGCCTTCCACCAGAGAGTCCAAAAGAGGAAATGGTCCTTCTGAAACTTCAGAGATGGGTTAAAAACGCTGCTGCTGTGTGTGAGCAGAACTTCTTGCCTTGACTGGAGTTCAGTCTGTTTGTGCTAGCTGAGAACTTGGGCTTTTAGTAGAAAATCTAAATAAATCTGTCCCTAACCCGGGTGAACGAAGTCATGAGGAAATCTTTCCTTCAGATGAGATTTCTTTTGCCTCTTCCAATATTAATGTATGTGTAATTATTTCTTTTTTAACACAGAGAAAGTGCCAAATGTGTGTTTCTAGGCCTCACTTCCCAGCATTTCAGTGCTTTTACCTACAAGTAACAAGGATTTGGTGGACTCTGGATTTGGATTAGGTGCTGACTGAGAGAGACTGAGTTGAGGATGAGAGATTCAGGCTGAGATTTTCAAGAGGGGCAGAAGTTCTCCAGCTGCTTTCAAAGGGAGCTGCCTGTGACCTGTTAAATTCCTGCAAATGCTGAATTGTGGTCTTTGTGCCTCAGTTTCCCTTTTGGAAAATGGAGATAATTCTCTACATCACAGGGGGTAAAATACCAGAAAAAAGTGGCCCCAGAGATGTCCAGGCATACTCTGAGTTCATCTGTCCATCCTCTGCTGTGTCTGCTGCTGTGCCACATTCCTACAACCTCAGCTGCTGTGGGGAGCAAATAAAAACCAGATCAGAGGCTTTACTAAATAAATTCAGATTTGTTTCCTTTTAAAGAACATAACCAAACCTTTTCTGGCAAGTGTTTTCAGGGTAAGCTTGCCCTGCACACTTGCCATGGCATGTTTTAAGCTCAGCTTTTTCTGTAGTCTTGGCAGCAGGTGAGGGTTTCCTGTTCAGAACTGTCCCATATTCCAGTCTGGGCTTCACCCTTGTCTCTGAAACAAAACTTCTGTGCTTGCAGGGACTGGCCCAAGATGAGGATATCCCGTGAGGATAATGGGTTCATTTAGGGCCCAGGGGGTGAATCTCTTCCCTGGAGAGTTCCTGCAGCTCCAGCCCAGCTGTGTGGGCAGCAGGGAGGGTTGGGTGTGGTACCAGCTGCAATTACAATGGTCGGGTGAGTTGGTTACAGGGGTGGTTTTGCTGGATCCCAAATCCCAGTCCTTAAGCAATATTGCCCACATTCAGGGAAAGGAACTTCCTGACACTGCTGTAATAAACATTTTAATCTTGGACCTCTGCAAGATTATTGTTTGGCCAAGTGAGGTGTTTGTTTTAAGCTGGTTTGTAAATGAGTGGCGTGTTTGACTCTGTCTGTAGAAGGTACAGAAACACTGGAATAAAGAGGGCAAAATCTGCACAACTGTGTACAGTGACCCTGTTATTAAATCAAAGCCAAGGGGGTTGGTTTGGGTTTATTCCTTGCAGGAAGCTTTGGGAGTGTCATAATGGCCACTGGTGAGGAGTTGGGTGAAGGTTTTGCTGGGGGTGATGCCTCACACACAAATGCTGTAACCAGGGTTAGAACACAGGCACTGGACTCCCTTGAGATATTTTGATTTCCACCATGTATTTTTTACACATAAATACATCACAACATTGAAAAAGTTCTTCCCCAAGCAGTCCTGGGGAGTTGTGGAAATAAGAAACCCAATCTCTCCCCACTCCACGTGGGTGTTCTGTTGTAGTTCCAAAGAGTGTTTGGTGCTCTTTCAAGGGAGCTTAAAAATATTCCCCCTGCAGGTTCAATTTTAGTACCCAGTGGTGGTAAGAGTGTCTTTATCATCTGGTAAAATGCTTGTGGTTTTTAAATAACTGAATGCTAAATAAAATTGAGGCAAGACGTAGGTTTTGTAAGTGCACAGTGATTTGTAAAAAATAGTTTTGGTATTTTGGGGTCAACTGATGATGATGATTTCCAAAGCTCAGTTTTCCTTTCTAATCTGTGTTCAAACCCATTTTTTTCTGATGCAGCATTTTGCAGCAGAAGGAACTTTTGCCATGTTGCTCTTTGTGAAACAGGTGCAATATAAATAAAGGGAAAATTTTGTTTTTTCAAGGCTTAAATTTCTGGGTCGTGCTGTGAGCTGTTAAAAATAATTCTGAAATCTCTTTGTGGTGATGTTCCAGGGCAGTGAAACAAATCTGTTAACCCTGTGACAAGTGATACACTCACAGTGTGTAGATATCCAAGGGGGCAAGCAGCTTTTTTTGTTGCTGTTTTTGTAATATTAGACCTCTATAAATTGATGGGAATGTGGGTGAGTTTCCCAAAAATACCAGGAACCAACCCCACACTCCTTCCTGTGTGGAATCCTGCTCTGCAGCAAAAGAATTTGTGTTGTTTTCCTGTTCTCCAACTGTTTTGTTCTGTGAAGTTCTGGATGTCACTCAGGTCCCTGTGGATCCTGCTGGGATCCCTTATGGAATAACCACACTGGTGACTTCCAGCTCCTGGGACTCCTTCCTGCCTTACACCAGGACTGGGTTTTGGTGACCCCTCTGGAGCTTTTGGGGCATTTTGTGGATAAACCATTGCTGAGGAACGTGGCAGCAGAAGGGTGACCACGTGGGCTCTGACAGCAAGGCAGGAATGGTGGTGCTGGGATGGAAGGTGGCAGCAGGAAAACTTCTACACTGGCCAAAATTTGAAGTTCATCTGCTCTTCTGGGATCTGTGCATCTCCAGAACAGCAGAGTGCCTCAGAATCATGGCCAGAGTCTGTATGATGATTATTTTTTCCATTAGTTATTTGGATATGTGAAAATATCCATCTTTCTGAGGTTTTGTATCTGTAGATGACACAGTGGGTTCTCCACACATCTGGATGGTAAGAAGCAGTTCTGCCTTTTTGTGAGGATGTCTGAGTGTCCTCTGTGTGATGGGAAACCCCATGAGGTGAAGGTAACACCTGAAAATAATGACTGGCCCTCAGCTGTTGCAGATCTTGTGTGGGAAACCTACTCTACACAGCACAAAACCAGAGTCTTATTGTTCTGTGTCCTTATTCTTGTATCCTTTTAGCTTTAGGCCTACATCCACACTGCTATGAAAGCTTTCTGCTTTTTCTATGTCCCACGCTTGGATGTGTGAAATTTTAGGAAGCAGATGCTGATTTGAGCCCAGAGGGGGATTCCATCTCCTAAACTGTGAATGCTGGAGGATTTCTGTCAGACAAAAGCTGCCAGGACTGATGGCTCTGGCTGGCCTTGGACTCCTTGGGGTCACCCCTCAACTGTCCCTGAGACATGTGGGTGTTTGATGGCACTTGGCTACAGCCACTAGTCTGAGTTTGGGATGACACAGCCACTGTGTCCCATGGCCATCATGAGTGTCTCTGTCCCCCACCATGAGTGTGGCACTGTGACACTTGGCTCTGTCCACCCCCCTGAGTGTGACATTGTGACACTTGGCTCTGTCCACCCCCCTGAGTGTGGTACCAATGACTTTTGGCCTGCCATGTTGGAGGTGGCCAACTTGGACTTCCAGCCTGCTGAGTGTGACCAAAATTGACTTCTGGCCAAGCCCACCACCTTGTGTGTGGCACACTCGAGTTCTGGCCATGCCCACCGTGGGTGTGGCACACCCTGAGGGACATCCAGAGCCACCAATGCTCATGGTGGCACCTTCCCCCAGCCAGCCCACAGCTCCACACACATTACAGACCCCACACATCTTGTGTGAGCCCCAGCCCTCACTGCCCCACCCCACCTGCACTCAGGGCTCCAGGGCCACCACACCCACCTGCTGTCACCCCTTCTGGAAAAACAACACCCCTGTGCACCTCTGTCCCTTCTTGTCACCACTCCTGCTTTGGGATCTTCTCACAGGTTTGGTCAGGAACTCTGCTCAATCCTTATCTCTAGCTCCATTTTTATTTGCCAGGGGACAGCAGCAACTCCCCAATGTCACCGTGCCAGGGACCACCAGTGAATCCTCAATGTCACTGTGCTGGGGACAGCAGCGAGTTCCCAATGTCACTGTGCCAGGGACACCACTGAGCCCCCAGTGTCACTCTGCCGGGGACACCAGTGAGTCCCCGCTGTCANACACCACTGAGCCCCCAGTGTCACTCTGCCGGGGACACCAGTGAGTCCCCGCTGTCACCGTGCAGGGGACAGCAGGGACTCCCCGATGTCACTGCTCCTGTGTCCCTGCCCTGCAGTTCCACCTTTTCCCCGAAGGCGGCACCAGCGAGTCCTCAGACCCCTGCAGTTGCTCACCCTCACCACCAGGCGGCAGCAGCAATTTAAATCGATCGTGTTAGAGACAGGAAAAAATAATTACAGAAACCTCTATTTCCTCCTTACTGAACCTATTTTCTTACATTTTCAAGGCCTGTATGTTTAGTTTTTATATGTATATACAAAATTATATTTTTATGTTCAAGAGATATATATATCTGTATTCAGAATTCCTTACCTTCTACAGTTCTGGGTATAATACAGTAGATGAAGAGGGTTATTTGCAAATAATCCTCAGTTATTATATAAATTAATGTTATTTTTCAGTATGTGTAAGAATAAGAAGTTTTAAAGGGAGGAAGTAAATGTAGGGAGAGGAAGCCAGAGGTGAATGGAAGAAAGGAAGATGGGCCACAGTGAAGAGAAGGAGGAATTAAAACTTGTGACTGAGAGGCTCCACCACTATGACATGACCCCAAACGTGTGAGCACGGCCCCAAGGGACACCTGTTTGTGGTCTCTCCTGCATCCTCCTTCCCCTCAGCATCCCATCTGTGCCCCAGAGTGTCTGGGGGGGTGTGGGGCACTCTCTGCCCCACCTGTGGCCTCCAAGTGTTTGTGGTGCTGCTGAGGGGGGAGATGTGACTTCTGACCCCGGGAGTATTTTAATGTTTGGCTTTCAGGTTTTTATGCTGAAGATGCAAAGCAATGAGGAGAGCAGAAAATCAGCATCAGATGGAGGTGTAAGCACTGACCCCTAGGCTGAACTAGATCCTACTTTTCAGGCCTCCTCCTTTCCTCTTCCTCCTCTCTCTCCTTCCCCCTTTCTCCCAGATTTCCTTCTTCCTCCTTTTTCTTCCTCCTCCTTCTACTCCCATAATGACAGAAAACTAAAATGGAAATACAGAAAGAATATTTAAACTTAATGCACAAAGGAAATAAAGGCAGGCAGAGTCTGCCAGTCCCCTCTTCATCCACAGTGTCACAGATCTATCACTGCTCTTCAAATCTCATGGTGCTAAAAGCAGATTGTCACTTTAATGACTTTTAAACCCCTCATGAGGTTGCCAAAGAGTCCAGAAACAAGAAAACAGTAGCCATAAACCGATTTTATTATTTTTGAAAAATGGAATGTTTCACTTACAGAAACTTAAAAGCGATGTCTGACCAACACCATGTTCATTACAAACGGGGGAAAACAAACCAAAAAAAAAAACAACCAAAAAAAAAAACCAAACCAAAACCAACAAACCCCAAACCAAGTTGACACAGTATTTGGCTACAGCGCAGCAGCAGTCTTGCTTTTTGTTTTTTTTGTTTAGAATCACAAACTGAAGGTGACCCTGGGTTAATAAAACTCACGACCACAGCCAGTGGCATTAATAAAAGACACCAAAGTACACGAGCGCCGTCAGTAGCGGCGGCTGAAGCGCGGCTCACTCAGCCTGTTTGTCCTCTCGGGGCCTGCAAACACACCTGGCATCCCACTGCCCTGCAGCACCTGGCCCTGGCTCCCAGCTGGAGTGAAGCCTCCACGCCTGCAAACAATGCCACACACGTTGGACACAGCCCAGGAAGTGCATGCTCTGAAAGATGTTTCCTGAGTTTGTTGGGTTTTAATTTTTTTCCCCCTCCAGTGCAGGTATTTTTCACATCAAACTATTTTAAAAATGTTCTGACAGAGTTTCCTTACCCTGATGTCCCTCCTCGAGTCATCCCATGGCCTGGTCCTGACTGACCAGGCATGCTTCTATCACCACCTGATTCAAAAAGAGAAAAAAATGGGGGGGGGAAAAAAAAAAAAAAAGAAAAATACAGGCTTTTGTGTTTCTCTAATAAAAATGTCACCTCGTTCCCAGAATTTCATTTGCTTTCTCAGTAATTTAACTACCACTAGAAGGTTCAGCAGCAGTAATTGACAGAAAAAAACCACAATCACACTGGTAAGCAGCAAGTGTACCTTGCCATCTCTCATGATCCCGTCCCATCACTCCTCCATCCACATTTCCCTGCCATGTACGATCTTGATGCCCCTCTAACTTTCGACCATGATCTCCCCAGTCACGTCCATCTCTTAAAAAAATAAAAGAACATCTTCTAGGTATGTCCCCTACCCACTGAGCAGCACAGGGTAAAGCCAAACACCATACCCCATGCCAAAGTGTGTTAAATGGTTAATCAAGCTGGAGCTGGAGCCACCCAATCACTGCAATCAGAGCTGGTCAGAGAGAAACAATGAGACACTTGCTGAACAGCATCCTTCACCTAACAAAACTTGTCTTTTTTGATCCAGAGACATCATGGATATTGCAAAGGACTGAAATACTTGGGCATGGATCAATTAATTGGCTGCCACTCCTCTGAAAATTATGCAGCTGGACTATGCCCAGCTTGATTAACTGGTTTAAAGAGAAACCACTAGGATTCCAGGTGAGTCCAAGTTCTCTACCCCCACCACTGCAGAGACTTCTCATTCAATTTTCTTTAAAACCTGACCCCTGGCCATGAATGAGACTCATGTAGTCCTTACTGGGGCATGTGTAGAAACAGACTGAATCTCATCTGTAGAAATGAAAGTTATTTACAGGAGAACCACAGTCAAGAGCTGAGCTGAGCAGCTCTTTCCTCACTACAGAGTTTCACTCTCCCAAGGCACGTGGGAGCTACACCTGGCGATTCCCTGCTCCTCCAGATGCTCAAAGACCTGGCGAGAGGATTCACACTTGTCAAGCTGCTTACTGCTGTCACCTTTTAAAGGCTTCAGAGAGGAAGTGCTGAGAGCCCCCAGTGACTTCCCTGATTTGCCAGGCACTCACCGGGTTTGTGGGGGGATCCCTCTGCCCTCACTGATCCTCCTGTCGGAGCCGTAGCCCCCCCAGCTGTCCCGGGAGTGTCGCTCGGGGCCCCCGTGCCGCTCCTCTGGGTAGTGCTGCAGGGCAAACAGGACACACACAGGCTAAAATAACACAAGTTTTCCTCCAGGATTGCAAAAATTTGGCTTTTTGGATGTTGTCTTGCTATGAGATGTGAGAAAAAAAGTCGTAGCTGTCTCATTTTCTACAGGTTCACTTCAGGTGTTTATTTTGTTTACTGACACGGATTCCATGGTGCTCACTGGTGGGAGAGCTCTTTTTTGTTTAGTAAAGAAAAGTTTAAGGTTTATGTTCTTGGCTTCAGATTTTTAATTTTTACACAGAGTATCTGCCTACTCCCTACCTCTCTTCAGAAATGAAAGGTTTTGAATCCCATTTGGCATTGATTTTCACACCTGTTCTTCTACAGCCTTGTTTCATTATGGCACCAGTTGTTTTATTTAGATAAGTGTGAGAGAAGGCATCCTTTGCCAGCTAACTAAGTACAGCAGCTCCCTCTTAACACCTAAGATGGTCACCAAAAAGCTTTTAGTGCCACATACCAGCCTGAAAAGATGCTCCCATCACTCAGAGGTTTCCCTTTGCCTGTATCTGAGGTGACCAGCCCAGCAAGCAGGTAACCTAATAATTTACTTTATGCTCATTAGCACACAAAATTAGTTCTGCTTAAACATCTCAGCTGAAATGACTGTGTTTGTACTGTGTGCACACTGTGTCCTTTCTGCTTTGGGGTCAGCTTGTTTTGGTTTTTAACTAAAGCAGTAATTTGGTTGCAACATACCTGTCCATCCCGATCTGGGATTCCCCTTGAACAGTCTCTCCTGGAACAAAAAAGAGAAGTTTCAATTGAATCAACACAGTAATTATAATTCCAGTGTCTGCATGAAATAACACATGAAAAGTTAATCTTCATTAGGCTGTACATCTGGATGCTAATGTTCAGTGGCAAGGTAACTCAAAAGAGTTCTTGTTTCACAGCATAAAGAGATCAAAGCAACACCTCTCACTGTAATATGGGTGAAAAAGGCACCACTGAGGATGGCCAGGAACTAACTCAGTGACACCAAGGGAGAATACTGAGTGAACCTACCAGTGTCTGAAATGAGTTACAAGGAAAAACAAATGGTACAATTTTCACCAGGGATCCTTTGAGAGCAAACAGAAGTCTCAATGGCACCACGCAGAAAATATTTTTCCATTCTGTGGCGCTAAAAACCTGCATTAGCCAGGCTGCAAAGATGAAAACAGGCAAAGTTTTAAAGCAAAAGGAAATGGCTAAATCTTAGGGATTCAGAAAGCAGACTTCCATACACCTTGAGAGAGGCTGTTGCATATTCATCTGTGGACCCAGTATTTTCTGAGCCTGAGAATTGCTAGCTCTTCCCAAGGGAAACTTTTCAACAGTTTTCTTTTTCCCAAAACAACCTTGTGTAAACAATACTCCTTTCCCACAACAACAAGTGTTGTTTGCTATTTCTGTTACTTAGCCAATGAGAGAGGTGTCAGCCCTATGGACCAATAAGGTGGTTTTTAGTGCAGCATGTTGTAAAAGGGCTGAATGAATTGTAAATAAAGCTTCTGATTCCTACAGCCTTCTCACTGGAGTCTAGCATCTCTTTTTTCATGTCCCATTGCAACATCCATCAGCATCATGGCAGATTACATTAGGACTTGGCTAATAATCTTTATGCAGCCTCTTTCTGCTATGTTCCTAACCCACAGCAACAAAGACTGCGGGCATGTGTGGAATTAGACATGAGAAATGCACCAGAGTGATTTCTTCGACTCTGCTGACACCATTCAAGGCAGAAGAGGACAGCTCATTTCCCTGAAGGCAGAGGAAGAAGCAGCAGAGGCAGAGCCTTGCCCACCTGTCCAGGCAGTGATCCTGGTAGCGGCCGCGGTCCCTGTGGTCGAAGTCGTGGAATCGATCCTGCCGGCCGAAGTCCGAGTGGTAGCGGTCCTCCAGCGCCAGCCGCTTCGCCTCGGGCCAGTACGGCTCATCCCGCCTGCACAGGGGCCACGTCAGCAGCAACCCCACTGCCAGCTCCCCTCTCCTGCTCTCTCAAACCTCATTCAACCCAACAGTTAATAATCTGTTAAGCAGGAGTCACATTTTGGTTTCAGAAAAAATTCTGGTTTACCAAAACCACCCTAATTTTGGCACATGCTGACGTGAGAAGAGAATGAGTATCTTTCCCACCACCACTTAGAGTGGTACACACATAGAGAGATATACACAGTTTCCACTGTTGGTCATCCCTCTTTGGGAAGTAAGACCAGAACAGTGCTTACAAGTGTACAAGCACAGCATTTGCTCTTCTTCAAATCGCTATTAGTGTTAAAAGCAGCACGTAAGGAGTCTTTCAGCTGTGAGCTCCCACAACTGCCTTATCCAGAGTGCTCCCCGTTTCCACAGGCTCCCAGAGGGGATGTGGCTGAGGAATTTGGAGCCCCCCTGCCCTGCTCCTCACCTGCTGTCAGGATCATAAGGCCTCCTCATGGCAGATCTCCGCTCCTGCTCGTAGCGCAGCTGCTCCTGCTGGCGCCGCAGCTCTTCCCTCTCCCTTTGGATTCGCTCCTGTTCCCGTCTCCTCTCCTGCTCTATGTGCATCCTTTCCCTCTCCAGCCTCTCCCTCTCCAAGCGCTCTCTGTCCAGGCGCTGCCGTTGGAATTCCAGCCGCTCGCGCTCCCTCTGCAGCCTCTGTCTCTCATCCCGCTCGTGAATGGCTGCGAGGCGCTGCTCCCGGTCTCGCCTCTCTCTCTCTCTAATTTAAAACAGACACTTGGGTTTTAATTGAGACTCTTCAGTCCAAGCTTTACTGCTGCTTTCGTTTGGGTGGTGTTTCTTGCTTGGTTTTGCCCTTTTCTTTAAGAAAGCTTTCTGTGTTCGCCCCCTTCTTCCCAATTAAGTAATAGCTTAGGAGAAAATAAAAACCTCCACACAAATGACAGAAGCAAAGGTGAGGATTCTGCATAAGTAACACAGTATCTACTCTGAAGTCAGGTCTGAAGAAGCTTTCAGAGAGCACAGCATGTCCTAAGACAGAAATCTGACATACAAAAAGTATTTACAAGCTTTCTGGGGAAAAAAAAAATCAAGGAAATTCAAATCTGGTCAAGTGGAACACAAAGCCTGAAAGCACCCACAGAAGTCTCATGAGAACATTGATTTCAGCAGTAAAAGCCTCCATCACTTGGCACCATATTTGTCCTAGCAGTAATTAGCATGAAATCAATCTGAGATATCCCTGTTGGAGGGTCAGCACAGCACCACTTTGAAGCCTGTTCAAAACACAAACCAGGTAAGGGAGTGAAAAATGCCATTTAAAGTTCAGAGGGAACTGGGAACTCACCGGCGCCTCTCCGTTTCCCTGATTTCTCTCTCCCTCTGCCTCTGTCGTTCCCGTTCCCGCTGCTCCTTGATTTTATCAAAGGATAAAATATCCTGCTTCTCCTTGCTCTCTGATTTGCGGTCCTGGCTTTTTGTGCTCTGAGATGAATCAGAACAATGCATGAGCTGAACACGGTGCATTTCCAGCTAAAACTTCAAGGCAAATATCTGCACTAAGTCAACCTGAACAAAACACGCTACTCTACCTTCCCCAGAGGTAAACAACAGTGGAATTCCACGGAGAAGTACCCTGAATTTGACCAGAACTTCTAAATATTACAAATAAACACTAGGGGAACACAACCTGACTTGCCCTGATTTCAAACAACACACACCAGGACAGGGAAACATATCAACTTAACACCATTTGCATATTGCAATGCATATGAAAAGTGCATTCTTGCACTAGGTCAGCAGCAAAAAAGTATATAAAAAAGGTGAAACAGAAGCACTTCCCCTCTGCCACATCATTAACACCCTGATGCTTTCCAGGAAGTGATAAAAGGATAATTGTACTAACATGCTAGGCTAAAAAATCCTTCATCTCAGAGCACCTAAATCTATTTGACACCTATTTTTACACAAAAGCTTCTCTGGAGATTGGCCTTACCCTCTCTTTTGATGCAGAGGTTTTCACACTAATAACTGGCTCTCCTTTAGATTTATCCATTACCACTGTCCTTTCGGTTCCTCGACTTGCTAGAAAACAAAATAGAGCCAAAATTAAATGGTACAAAAGACATTCAACAATTCTTGCAAGATTCAAAACTGTGAAGATACTAACTAGTAAAAAAGTTGTTTTAATGAGGTTTTTTAATAGCATATGGAACTTATTTATTATTTAAACAGCTTGCCAAGACTGGGCCAACTTGAGGATGGGGGCAGTAAATTTATCACAAAACAACAGCAGTATTTTCTGGCAGGGATGATAGCTAAAAGAACACAAATTTAATTTTTTTCTCCTGTCCACAAAATATATCCTTTGCCACAGTTTAAAAAAAAAAAAAAGCCCAAAAAAAGACACAGAAGCACACACCATGTCAGGTCTAAACCCAGTGACAGTTCATAAAAATTGTGGAAGCTCTGTAGTACATTATTAGAAAGTGAAGTCAAAATTTTCAAGCTGTTTTCTGATGTTTGTGTCAGTTTTACTAAGTAAGCTTCTTTTTACTGAATTATCAATCACATCTAATAATACACAAGTATCCTTGAAAACATTTCTGAAAGACAGCCAGCATCACCTGATTTGCTTGCCCTGGACCTATCAGAAGATCCAGTCTTTTGTTCATCCTTTTCTTTTCCTTCTTTTTCATCTTTTTCTGATTTCTTAGCATCATCTTTTTTCTCTATCTTCTCCTCCTTCTTAATACCAACAGACCTACAAAAAACAGGAAAGCAAAATGCCTCTTTCAAAAGCAACAAACCACTTGAAAAACCAATGTTGGAAGTACCACTCACTAACCACACAGTCAGTGTACCAGAAAACCAGACTGAATGCTAGACATATTAGTCAGGTAAAAGAAGAGTCCAAGACAGAGTCAGATCAGAGGACAAACAACTAGTAAAAATGATGGTTTACCTAGAAATAATTTGATTTAATATCTCCTGATATAGCTAACAAGTTTTTATATTAACACTAAACAGCTTTGTATTTCTGAACAGAAGGTCAGTTAAAATGCCCTTACTACTGTAAAACATCAACTTTACAAGTATTACTATTTCAAATGCAGGATGAAACATTAAATCAAGATTTGTTACAGTTACTGTTCAACTCGGTCACCTGGCTGTACTTGAAATGAGTGGTCTTTAAATATCAAAAAAATACAAAACAACACTTTACTTCTCAGATTTGGACTCTGCAGAATGGTGTCTGTCTTTTTCCTTCCTTGTTTCACCTTCCTTTTTGTCCGAAGGCTTTTTTCCTGCTGGTTCATTTTTTGCCTAGAAATTCAGCCAGAAATAATTACATAGTCAGAGACAAGAGATTAAAATTGCACGCTTTTTGATTGCACTGCCATGAAATAACTGCCACTTACCTTTTCCACAGAAATCATTTTACCATGCAGCTCTGTTCTGTGGAGGTGATTAATACACTTGGTGGCCTCCTCAGATGTTGACATTGTCACAAAGCCATAGCAGCGAGCGCCAGGACTGCGAGCGTTTGTCACCACTTTTGCACCAACCACCTTTGGGAAAAAACCAAAATATTCTGTGTTTGCAGGTCCATGACTAAATAAATTCCAACTTAATCACCATTTCTTAGAACAGTTTGGATGGGAAAAGACTTTTAAAAGCCATTTAGTTCAATCAATCCCCTGTCACAAGCAGGGACTGCATCTTCAATAATGCAGCTCAAAAAATTCCTCTTCAAGTTGCTGAGCAGGTCAGGAGCTCAAGGCAAATATATACAGAGAAGGGAGAGTGGTATTGCAAAAACCAAAATAAAACTGAATAAACAAAACTATTATCACTTTCTCTTTCATTACAGGACATCTGTGCCCACACATGACAATCTCTGACAGGCAGTGGCACTTTGTGACATAAACATTTAATATTACATTCAGAGAAGTATTTGGCAGAAGGGGAGATGGTCATACAGAGAGTTCCCTTCCACAACTTCTGCTCTGTATCCTAGCAGGCACTGCAAAACAAGTGACAGCCTGCCCTCAAAGACTGGATTTCTCCAGAGAATATTCCTAGAAATGGAATGATTTAAAACACTGTTAACTATTGCTGGACATTCAAGACATAAATAGACTACTACAGGATGATCTACCAGTCTCTCCTGACAAGAATTGCCTCATTCTCACAGGTATCTGCACAGATTTTGCAAACTCCATCTCTGCTCCCACTCCTCCATTTCAATCTTCTTTATTGAACTGTGCTCCTTTCAGATACAGAGTTTCCAAATAACACAAAGATAAGAACTCAGTTACTCATTAAGGAAAATAAGAGCTAAGTTTAAGTTCAGCCTTTTAAACTGACAGAATGGTTTGTTAATTTACATATCCACTACGTACCTTTCCATACTTGCTGAAAAGATTCTTCAAATCTGTAGCTCTAGTAGAGGAGGAAAGTCCACTAACCCACAGATTTCTGCCAGAACCACTCCCCACACGGCCTGGGGCACAAAAAAAAGCCAAACATAAAAGAACATGTGAAACACAAATGCAGCAGTGCAAAATTAAGAGTCCTAAACCCCCCACATTTTCCCTTCACAAAACTCTTCCACTGCAATTTTAATTCTACCTCTTCCATTCATTCTTAAAACCAAATTACAGGCTACACACTGCAGCCTGGAAAAATTAACATCTGAAATTCATAGATAATGTGCATTTGAACAGCATTAATGAGTTTGTAGCTACAAATTTTCTTCCTGTACTTCAATCACTTTTAGGAGAATTACAAAGTATCAAATGCTAACTCACAAAAAATAGTTCATATTTAAAACAAATCCCAACTCTGTTAATAATGCTACAGAAGCTACAAGGTATTTTAACCATGTATTTTGAAGGGATGTGTTACAACTGCATTGAGGGTTCACTGAATTAACAGTCCCTCCTTTTTACTCCAGGTCCTTCGTACATAAAAAAACCCCAAAAAACCCCAAACATACACTGACCTTTCTCATCTTTTGCGACTGCCTTTGTATCTTTGTCTTCAACAGGGCTAAAGATAAAACACCACATTATTCAAGAGATCATACGCAAAAATAATATTAAATCTAGACAGCACAACTAAAATTGGATACCTACCAGTAAATTAGTTCCAAAATAAACACTATTATTGGAAAATTTCTAGAAGAGTGACAGGAAATAGGGATTTGTACCCCTAAACGGACAATTCTGTTTTGCAGATGACAGAAGTAAGAGTAATTTGGGGAAAACAACCTTTGAAGGTTGAGGAAGGAAAAGAAATCAAACCCACTGTTCTTAAGAAAAAAAAAAATACATCTACACATGGAGAAATAAAAGAGACCTTTAGGAATAGGCTACAATTTCATCAGTCTCGGAGGCCAATTGAAGGAAACAGCTTATTCGCATCACTTAAGGACCAATGATAAAAGATAGCATCTGGTCTAGAACGGAGAAAAAACAAACCTCTTTTTCTGATCACCGCCCTCACTGGCTGAGGACTCTTTAGTGGCAGGGGAAGATTCCTCAGAATTAGCTTTGTCTTCTGCTCTCTTGCCATCTTCTTTGCTATCTCTGGCTTCGGCACCTGCGCCTTTCTCCGCTGTCTCCCCACTAGAGGCTTCCAGGCCTTGGGAGCGTTTGCTACTCTGATCGCTTAGGGTCTCTACCACTACACCTTCAGAGTCCGGGGCCTCTTCCTCGGGGCTCTGTTCACTTGTCTCCCCTTTTGCTACCACTAAACGCTTTGCTTCCTTCCTTGCCAAAGCTTGGGCCGATTTGCTGTCCAAAGCTAAAGCATCTTCCTCCAGCTGAGCGGCAGCGAGAGCGTCCTCTTCCTCAGCCAGCCTCTTGCCTGGCCCCGCGTTACTGGCTTCCTGCGCACGCGGCCGCTCCGCTTCGGGAGGTTCTTCGTTAAGTAGCTCAGATTTACAAGTTTCCCCCAAAATGTCGAGTATTTTCTCATTTTCTACGGATTTAACAGGAATAGAATGGCACAAGATTTAATCACCAGGGAAATACAGCAATCACAAATGTGGAACTGGCAATGGC
Source organism: Trochalopteron elliotii (assembly GCA_024734555.1). Classification (NCBI taxonomy): domain Eukaryota; kingdom Metazoa; phylum Chordata; class Aves; order Passeriformes; family Leiothrichidae; genus Trochalopteron; species Trochalopteron elliotii. The sequence continues at coordinate 389,618 of JANPWX010000428.1, forward strand.
TGCCACACTAACACCAAGAGAACTGCTAAGCTACACAGAGATTGGAAAACCCTAGTGTACACAGTGTTACTACGCCTACCACGCTAACTGCTCTCTCACACACTGCCAAATCAGCCCTACCACCTCAACAGGCAAGAAAAATGCCCCCACAGATTTAACAAAAAACTTCGGGCTCAGCCTTCATATTCTTCAGCAAATCGTTCAGCTCTGTTTCTTCTCTAGTTAGCTTCCAGAGTCCGAGATGCTTAACTGAACGTATCAAGGCACTGAGAGTTCAATTTTCCAAATTTCTGTGAAGTTCCTTTAGCAGAGACAGTCCAACATGAGAACTGGGCATCTTCTGATGGTTCTGAGTGTGTTTGCAGTCCAGAAAGTGAGTGGGATCTGTAGCAAACTCCTGTCATGGCAGCGTGTTCCTTCTTCTGAAGTCCAGTCGCTCTTTAATTCCTGTTCTGCACCAGAGCTTTGCACTGCCTACACTCCTGTATTTATATTTATTCACAGAACCACTGTACAGTGTGATATCACAAGATCTGTTTTCAGAACCTTTACATCTTTAAGGCTCGTTCCTTAACTTCACTCTGCAGTAACAGTTCTAGGGAACCATTTCATGGCATTAAACACATTTTCCAAGGGTGGTTATTCACAGATCTGGTGATATGACTGGGTTTCCAATCTCTATGACCCTGCATGACCTGGATTTTCCACCATAATAACGTACACTACAGTAATGCATTAAAAAAAAAAAAAAGAACCATAAAAACCAAACAGGGACGCAAAAAGCCTAAATGAAGAATGAAACTGTTTAAATGTCCAGGATTTTTTTTTTCATTAAAAAAAGAAAATCAAAGTAACCAAACAAAATCAAACAGTACCTGGCTCCAACGGTAACTCTTCAAGTTCCTGTAGTGAAAAAGATTTTAAAAAGGAGAATTATCACTATTTCATAAGCAAGATGCTATTCTGAATGACATCTCTTAAACACCCATTACAGGAGAGTATTTAGTGAAAGCATTACTGTGATTTAGGCTATTTCAGCTTTGAAAACATTGAACTTTAAACAAATTTCTCATAAGGTTTTAAGATGAGTTTTTAACATCCTCAAAGTTCTATGAAGTCTGTGAGAACTTTAACACCTCACAAATTCAGCCACCTGTTGAACACATGGTACACATTCATGTGGGTAAATAAACCAATAAATATAAGTAGCACAGAGGAAAGCTTATCTTCACATTACCCTTCTCTACCCCGTGTTTTTTAAAGTCTCTTTTCTGTAAAAAGGATCAACAGAAACACCAGCTTCACCTGGAGCTGCTGTTCTTAACCTACCAGGAGTCACCTGGAAACAAGGCCAGCATTTCAGGAATAGACAGTTCCAGCTTTCTTCTCAACACGGAATTTGGACATTTTTAATGGGAGTTAAACACAATGTAAGGCACTGATTTGGTATTTATATCAGATGAAAGGAAGTCAATCTACCACCAAACTTGGTGATATGTACACCATAATTATATGTATATATACATACATACATGACCTGACACAGAAATCAATTTTTGTCTTTATGACTAAATTAAAGGCATTAGTTCCTATTCTTTGCAAAGTAAGAATGCACCCACTGTACCAACACACAGTATTATAAAGTGTATTTTATGCTTTTTTTGTTTGTAAAGAAAAACTGGCTACCATTTACCTTTATTACGGTTAAATCTGATGAAGGAGCATCTAAACTGTTCCCAACATCTTCAAACTCTACCTTTAAAAAATAAACGGGAGACATCTCGTTATCTAAGAAGGAATATTGTGAGTGAAACCTGAATGAGAAACTGAAGATTTGTATTTGCACTGACAGCTGTTATCCAGCAAACACATCCAGCACCCAAACCAACCAATAATGGTAAAAACTGAGTGACAACCCTCAGGACTTGTCCTGATCCCCACTGACTGAAGAAGCTCTCTCATTATCTCCTAACTATGATGGTCAGATCACAAAGATCTTTTAAATATGGAGATTCTAACAGCAATGTTTCTCTGATTTCTATCCCTGTCACTTACAGCAACAACACAGAGCCAAAAAACCTACAGGACTTGATAATTATTTCTTTCACTGATAAAAGCATGATGGGAGTTGACCTGGCCTCAAGACATTTACTCACTCAAAAACCCCTTTTTTCTAAGTATTTCCATCTGATTTGTGTAGGACAGGGATATGCCTGGGGATAGAGGGCTAAGCTTATTGCTGCAACTTCAGAACCTCAAGTCAATGTGGACACACAACAAAGTGCACTAGTCCCCCATTAGATGAGGCAGAAATAACTTTTTTCAAATGCTTTGTTGTACACTTTAAGAGGCAAACCACTTGATTTTGGGGTAAGGGGATTATCCTTTAGCCCAGTGTCAACAGCCAGATGAACACAAAAAACCAACATAAAAATACTTTCAGCAACTGAACAACTGCAAGACCCTATCTTAGCAGAAAAATAACCCTGAATATAATTTCGTGAGTGGTGCTGCTCAGTTGAGAAATAAGCTACACTATTTGTAGACCTCGTAAGTTCTCTACAATAAAGATGTGAAAATGAGAGTATTATATATAATTAATAAGGTGAAGCAGAGTTCAAAGCATGATTACAAACAAATGCTCTGTAAACTGCTATTAATACAATCACTTGTAAAAACAACATTTAAGTATTTTAAAAATTAAGATTTGTTAAGCAATGACCATAAGAACCAGTACAGTCCCAAATTTTCCCAAGTACTCTTTAGCCACCATTCTGCTATTTAATTCATAAATAAATAAATTTAAAAAAGAAAATCCTGATTCCACACACATAAGAGGTGCATACCATCACTATTGGTATTTCTCTTGATTCTTCTTTAATTTCTGAAAATTGTGGGGATGCCTCCAAGTTACCTACAGCATACTCAGCAGGCTGATCTGGAAGTTCTTTCACTTCTGCATCAACATTTTCTTTACTATCAGACAGCGAGTCAAGAATATTCTGGGCACTGTAATCATCTCCACAATCTACTGCATTGCCATTATCTATTTCAGCTTCATCTAACACACTAATATCCATCATGTCAATATCCTGTAAGGTATCAAAACTCGCTTCAATATCGTCCTGTGAAGAGAAAAAGAAAGCACATGTCACAGTCAGGGTGACTGGAGAGCCACCACCTCCCTCCACAGGCAGCCCCCTGTACCTGCCCATCTCCAGAATCCTCCTCCAGGCCGTTGTCTTCCACTCCCTCCTCGTCTGGCCTACGTCCTGACAACATTATCATCATCAGAATGAAAACAGTTAATTACAGTTGTACCTTTCAAGCTTTATTTTTTCACCAGAGTTTGTATTCCCTTCAGTTTTTCCCCTGTTTGCCACAACTGTTTGTTATCACCCCCAGTAAGTGACATGTTTACACCACAGTCCAACGCCTGGCAGGAGCTCAAGCTCTGTGACCTCCCCAGAACATTTGGCTCAGCTCAGATTGCAGCAATTTATTACCTCAACCTTTCATTTCTTTTCAGACGTTTACTAGAAGAGGAAAAAAAAAACCCAACCAAACAAAATACAGCACCAAATAATGAAAAAAACCTCACTCAAGCTGTGGGTTTTACTGCAGTGCTCTGTCCACTAGATGGATGTGAATTATCTCAGCTGGCATTACTGAAAACACTCCACCAGCTTCAGCACCAAAGAGCAGCTCCTCAAACTCTGAGCTAAGCAGCTGTTTGGTCTTTAATGAATTTTATTTTCCTCACAAACTACAAGCACATTACAACTGAAAAGTGAGAGGGGTTTTAGAAGCAAGAAGAACATTTCATCTGTTTCCATCCCAACACTGAAAGGGCTGTAATAGAAATCAGGTGTTTTTCTGAGACTTGAAAACACATATGATTCCAAAGATGTCTTTCACCCAGAGTTGTGACATTTGCCCTCTATTTGGTCAAGATTTCACATTTTATCCTGCAAGAACTGCACCATCACTCCAAATCAGATGGAATGACAAAAATCAAACAAATTAACTGGCAAAACAGTCGAGTTTCACCTCACAAATTTACACTTCGTGTGAACCAAATCTAGTAATGAAAACACCCTCTCTAAACTAGTTATTTTGCACAGCTTCAATGCAAACTTTTAAATGCTATTTGCTTACAAAACAAGATCAAATTGTGCTAATTAACTAATTTTAGAAAACCAGCAAATTATTTTCTGAAAATAAGGATTATGTAAGGCTGTCTCACCACTACAAAAACCAAGCATAAAGCCTTAAAAACACATCTGACTTCAGAAATTAATTAGAAACTTGTTTTCTGGGAAGAAAAATGCAACTGCTATTAGCTATGAAACATAACACTACAGAACTTATTCTGCACTTCTACATAAAAAAGTATCAAAAACACTGACACTGCTTCAGTGTTACTTGGTTATACTTAACAAAAATTTCAGGGAACTCTGAAAACAAACCAACAGATTCTTCAACATTTCTTGCCTTATTAAATCACATGAAATTCTCTGAAAAAATGACTGCTAAGTTGAATATTATATCACCCATCCCTAGAAATGTGAGCACAAATGTAGGGAAAAGTAGCAGTAACAAAAAAAAAAGATTATGAAGATACCATTTCAGTAGTGAAAATGGTGAAAAACTCAAGGATGATAAAGTAGAAAGTGTCTCTAACTGCTCTATACCTTTGCTGCTTCTTTTTGGAGTTTTCTTCATATTTTCCGAAATCATTGGAATTTCATCAGGATTCCCTCCTTCCTCCTCAATAGCCTAATCGGGGCAAAAGAGAAAAACAGATATAAAAATAGATACAAAAAAAATTTCATTTGCTCATTTTGGTTGAGCGTAAGAGCTGGGCACCAAAGGCTGAAAAATTCCAAACCGTGAATCAGCAACTTGGGTACACAAACGAAAGCACGCAGAAGACAATAACACGTTGGTGTAAGGTTTCGGGAAAGCAGTCAGCAAAAAAAGCCAATCCCACGGCGTTTGTGACTGTGCATAAACACACGAGTTGTGACAAGAATAAAAGCCTCGGCTCTGGGACACAGCAAGCAGCAGCTCAGAGAAGCAGCTCCGCATGCCATTAACACACGAATGTTTTGATTAGGATACAGCGGACGGGCTACCAGCCGGATTGCCA
>JANPWX010000428.1:399739-424137 GCA_024734555.1 Trochalopteron elliotii
CGACGCCGTTCGCGCCTGCGCGGGGAGATTCTCCCGCCAGGCCCCGCCCGCTCCGTTCTGCCCGCGCCTGCGCACAGCGCGCTTTGTTCCCCCTCCCCTCGGCGCCTCTCGCTCCCCACCATTTTGTGCCGTGATCGCCAGGTTCGCTGCTGGGTTGTGCCGCGTTCTCCTGCGCGTTCGGGCTCGAGGCGAAGTATCGAAGGGGCCTTGATGGCGGAGAGTCAATCAGCGGCCGGACTGGGGGATTTCACATCCCTTGGTGGGGCCGCGGCCTTTGGTTCGGAACCTGAAACCCGGCGACTGAGCGAGCTGCGAGTCATCGACCTGCGGGCTGAGCTCAAGCGGCGTAACCTGGACAGCGGCGGCAACAAGAGCGTCCTCATGGAGCGGCTGAGGAAGGTGAGGCGAAGCGCGGCAGGGGGAGGCGGGGGGAGCGGCGTGCGGCCATCCGGGTCCTTTGTCTGTGGCGCTGTCGGCGCGTGCGCGCTCGGGGCTGGGCCCGAGGCCTGGAGCGGGGCTGCGCTGAGGGGAGCCGGGCTGTCCTGAGGGGAGAGCGGGGCTCCGCTGCTGCTGCCGGGCACCGGCGCGTTCCCTGTGCTCCCGCCGTTGCAGAGCCGTTGCCTTTTACGACACCGCTTTGAGGTTTGGGTGCCCATCCCGCCTCCCGCGCTCCATTGCTGCTCCGGAGCAGGGCTCAGGTTGCACTGGATGGAATGTGAGATGGCCCCGGCCTTCCGTCCCTGCCTGACCCCGACCTCCGCGCGTCCTTCCCCAGTTTACTCTCCCGTTCCCCCGACACACACACCCGTGCCCCTTCTCCTTATTTCTTTTCGTATTTCTTTTTTATGCTATTCACAGAATGGGCAAAGTTGGAAGGGATCGCAGTGGGTCATGTGCTCCAGCAGCCTTTTGACCTGGAGTCCATAGTTCAGGATTTTGTCCAGACACTTCTTGAATATGTCCCGTGGGAGAGACTCCACACCCTTTCTGGGCAGGCTGTCCGGTGCACTCTCACTCGCACTGTAAAGAATTTTATCCTCCTGTTTAGGTGGAACTTTCTGTGCATCAGTTTCTGCCCTAATCCTTGGCACCACCACACTTGACCTGACTCCATCTCTCCGACCTCTCTGGAATGTAATCCCACAGACTTCCATGAGGCCAGGACAGCACGGTCAGCCCTTTTATGGGTTCTGACAGGCCTGCACATTGAGAAAAAACTCATGCACCTGAGCTCCTGTAAGAGTCTCTCCCAGTTCTATACCGTTAATGTGCTTATCTGCAGAGCAGGGAGCTTTGCTCCCCAGCTGTAGCTTGATTTGCCTGCAGGGATGTGTTGCACCCTGTTATTTAGCATTTCTGACAGGTGATACAGCTGCCTGGCTGCATGGCCTGAACTAGGGAGAGTCACCAATGTTTTTCTCTGAAAAGTCCTTAAAAATGCAGTTGTGTTAAACCCTAGCAGGCAGCCAGGCCTTACATGGCCACTCACTCAGGATGGGGGCTAAAATTGGAAGGGTAAAAGGGAGAGTAAACTTGTGGGGTTTTGATAGACAGTTCTATAGTCTTAAAAAATGTGAAAGACTAACATAGATGAAGAGGATTAATAAAGCACATGAGAGAAACAAGCCATGCTAAAGAAAATAATTTCTTACTGTGAACCAACTCAACTGATGCTGAGCCAGACCCCAGGTAATGGCAGCTCCACCAGTTTTATTGCTGAGCCCACCCTCTGGTCTGGAATATCCCTTTGGGCAGCTCTCCAGCTGTGTCCATTCCCAATTCCTTGTGCCCCCTTCTTGCTGTGGGGCAGAGTGAGAAACAAGAAGGGCCTTGACACTGTGTAAGCTCTGCTCAGCAGTACCCAAAACATCCCTCTGTTCTCAGCTCAAATTCAAACCACAGCCCCACGTCAGCTGCTGTGAAGAGAAATAACTGCCCCATCCAAAGCCAGTACAAATGCACAGCAGCAAATAATACAGTGGATCTCATCCTGCTGTCTCCAACAGGCCATTGAGGAGGAAGGAGGAGATCCTGATGAAATTCCTGTGGCCTCAGAGCTGACTACAAAGAGAATGCCAAAAAGAACTAGCAAAGGTACAGTGTCTGGACATTTGCAGTTCCACTGTTTGCATGGCACTAGAATTTGGCATCCAAACTTGTTTTCCCCTGTTGAATTGCTCTAGTTAAAAAACAAATCACTTTCTACCTGGTGGAAAATGGTAGAACTCTCTTGCATTAATGAGCAGTAGCAGCTTGAAATGATAATATGACACCTCACTGTTTTATTAGCAAGTCTTGAAACTTGAAGCTGAAACTGTAAATTGCAGGTGTTTCTGTATTTGTGACCATGAGTAGAATTGTGTCAGGTACAGAGCAAGCAGCTGCAGCATGAGCTCCATGGAAAGCCTCTATAATTACATTTCAATTATACTTAAACTGTAACTATATTTAGCTGTACGTTGCTTCAAAATATTAAATATTGTACATGCCATTTTACATGAGTTGAGTTGCTCATAGCTAGTTCTGAAAAATACTTTCTGATGAGAAATAGATTGTTAAGCTGCTTCTTTTAGACAGAGTGGCCAAAAATAGAAAAAGAGCTGCTGGCTTTGAATAGCAGTAGGAGTTTGGGGGTGACAGATGTGCAGAAACGTGATTTGTATGTCCAAGATCTTGAAAGTGAACACTAAGTCTTAAATCCATTTAATTAAGGGAGGTGTTTTCCTAAGAATCTTAAGGTGTTACTTTTAAATTGATTACCCAGAGGCTGTTGCATCTTTTTAGGTGTTGAAACATTGTGGAATAAGACTGTAGCTTTAGAGAAATACTGTAGCTCTAAAAAAATACTGTGCTGCTTGTAGTTCCTGCTGTTGGCTTTTGTGGAGTGAGGTGACCTCAGCTATATCCACACAGACCCAGACCACTGTGTCAGCCTCTTAGCTATTACTTGTTGTAACAAGCCCAGTGTTCAACAAATAATTCACCAAAGCTTAAACATATTACAAAATGTAGTGCTACATCTCACTGCAGTGATGCTGTTTTTAGGAAGAAAGCCAGAAGAAGAAGGTGTGGAAGACAATGGTCTGGAAGAAAACTCTAGAGATGGGCAGGTAAGTGAAATCATGATTGCAGTTACTGAGAATGTGCATCATGTAACCTGCAATAAATACACATTTACCCTTTTTCTCTCTGTAGGAGGATATTGAAGCAAATCTGGATACCTTGCAGGATATTGACATGATGGATATTAGTGTTTTAGATGAAGCTGAAATAGATAACAGCAGTGCTGTAGACTGTGGGGAAGATTATAGTCCTGACAATATCCTTGATTCTCTGTCTGATAATAAAGATAATGTTGAAGCAGAAATGAAGGAACTTCCTGACCAGCTAACAGAAAATGAGGTGAGTGAGTAGAGCTTTTTGTAATTTATTCTAAAAGTATTTAATAATTTAATAGAATATTTTATATGGGCACATGAACAAGGTATTTCAGTCCAGTAGAATATATGACCTGAGTGTGATCTGGATTCTTTCCCCCATTCACAGCTCTCATGTCCTACTCTTACAAATGGTAAATATTCTTGGGGTTTGGAATGTTCTCAGTAAATGAGTCACCATCTTCCTTACCTTGCAGTATCATCTTTGCTTGCTGTGAAAGGAGCCTGGAGTTCAAAATGCTGAATTAGTTTCTGTATTCCCTCTTCCTGTTTATATGTGTGTTAAAGTGTATATATATATATGCATATACCCAGCCATCCAGGTATTTATGTCTATGGGAAGGGAGAAAAATAAAATTTCAACTCAGGTAATTTGGATATTTTTTCTGCAGAAATAATGCTCTGGTTTAAGGAAGTTGTGTTCTATTTTTTCACAGTGATTGATAAAAGGAGAAGTTACTATTTTGCCCTGTTCTGACATTGCCAGGCTTTTGCCCTGGTTTTGAGAGCAGCTTGCAGACACGATAGGGTTTTCCATATGTCACATTCACTCCCCAAATATTATCCTCCTTGAATCCTTGTGGGTTTGGTTTTTTTATTTTTTTAGGCTCTTCACTCACCAAACAGAATACATTTTCCTTCTTTGCCATCTGCATATCTACTTCAACTTCTTCTGTGTGATCATTTATATCACCTGAAAAGGGAGATTTTCTCAAAGCCTTTGTGTTTGATTAGTCTGTCACTGCCACAGGAAAGACCCCTGGCCCATAAAGTGTCAGCATCTTGTTCTGGGGATATCCAGGGCAGTCCCTGGATCAGAGAGTGGTCCCAGTGCCCTGGGGAGGGTCATACAGTCAGAGCACAGCAGAGACCCCTGTCCCAGATCTCCTCAGTTAAATGTGTTACTCCCTGCAGGCATTGGTGGTGCCCTTGAAGGGCTCACACTGAGCCCTTTATGGAATAACACCATTAATATAATAGAAAAGTACAGCAGGTTAAGGTTCCAGGGTTGCTGGTGGTAGTATCTGTCTGCAAAAAACCCCCACCATATTAACCAGCTTTAATTCCTAACAGAAACTGGCTGGAATTCATCATTCATCATGCCTATAGTACAGTTCTTACCCATCAGACACCCCTAAAGGGGAAAAGACAGGTTCAGAGTGTTGCAGTGGAGCCTTCTCTAACTTCTCCCCATTTTTAACTTACTTTTGTACTATTTTTACATTTAGGTGGAGCTTGAGTGACTCTGGTTGTACGTCCTGTTCAGTGGGGGGTGGTCATGCCTTGGAGGTGGGTGACATCAGTGTGACATCTGAGGTGACCCTTGGCACAGAGCTGTGCATTCTGCTGCTTCAACAGCAAATCTTCTTTCTCCTCCTTTAGTTGACAGCAGCTCTGTGGCTTATCAGCTACAAGGTGCTGCTGAGTCCCCCCTCCTGCAGGGATTTCAGTGGAGCCTGGCTGTGGTGTCTGCACCCCAACAGACCAAATGGACACAAAGGCTTGGAGAGAATCTCCCCTTTCATGGGTCTGAACACAGAAACATTGCAACAGCATCCCCTTCACCTGAAAGGCAATTCTGTGGTGTTCTGTAAATTAACCTCATGTAGCCAATGAGTTATGGTTGTATCTCACCCTCAGCTCGTTAAAGGAGAAAGGTTTACACTCTTCCAAACTGAAAACATATCCCAAAAACCTAAGTCAGCTTCATTTCTAACTTGTTTTTTTCATTTAGAAACTAAAGTTAAAAGTGAAAAACATGTTCAGTAACCACAGAAATGTGAAATAAGACTCTTAAGAATAACTTTGAAATAGACAATGTCCTGTTGAAATTAAAATGAAAAGTAATTGGAGAAAGATATTTAAATATCAGGTATGTTTATGTGTTGCTCCTCATTTTTGGGTCACTCTGAAGTAGCAATTGAGATCTGTCAAAAACTAGAATATTTCTGGTTTTCTTGAAAAGGAAAATTAACCACAGGTGTATTCTTCTTAAGCTACTTTGCTAAGAAATGCTTTCATTCCTTTCTTACTCTTTTAGGAAGATTTTGATGAGATTGAAAACAATTTAGAAGCCTCCTCTTCTGATTTAATTGAAATGAAGGTAAACTGAAAATGTGGCTGTATTGCATAGCAGTATGTTGTATTATTAATATTTACTCAGTTGTCATACTACAGAAAAGAAAATGTGACTGTAATATGAAATTGTAACAGGATCCAAGACATTCATGACCTTGCTCTCTGTGTGAATTGAGGGTGCCCTGTGGTTTTTTCCCTACTTTTCAGTCATCTCTCAAGATTTCCTTCACTTTATGGCAGATGAAAAGTGTCTTGTACTGCTGATTTCTTCTCTCTCCCACGATTATATGAAGTAGTTATATAGACTGGGGTTTGTTGTTTACTCTGTAGTTGGTGTGGTGGTACACAAAGATACTTTATTAATCTCTTTATAATTCAGAGTTATTTGGGAGAATGCAGTTGTGGCTGATATTTTGATTTGGATTTAATGTGCCAGAAAAGTTACTTATATAAAATACTCATTTCCCGTGGATGGTGAAAAAAAGAGCTAAATGTAGTAGATGAATTGGTTTGGTTTTTAATTTTGGGATTGGGCAGGAAGTTGTTATTTTTATTCTATGTTAGAAAACACATTTTATAAAATCCTCATTCTGTGGTCTTTTTTTCCTAAACAGAAAATGGAGAAGCTGCACCTGGAGCCAGGTACTGTTAAAGAAAAACATATTCCTGTCTTTCAACTAATACTTTTTAAACCATTAACTATTAAAAAACCCAAGCAAACAAACATAATTTGCATTATTTTTATAATGGACAATCCAGATCATGCAGGGTCATAGAGATTGGAAACCCAATCATATCCCCAGATCTGTGAAGTGATGCTTGAAATACTTCCAGTGAAATGAAATGGTTTAAAAACCTGTTAAACTACATAAATGGATTTAGAGAAGTTTAATCACAGTTTTAAAAGCTAAATATTCTACTTGTAAACAGATCTTGTGATATTGCACACACCTTAACTCTGTTACTAAGTAGAGAGCAGTGAAAGCAGTAAAAAAGATATTGTAGGGCATTAAAATGTAAAGATTAGTTACTGGATACAGAAGAAAGAAGAGAGTTTCTTCATGGAAATTTCATACAGATACTTTTCCCTTTCTGGACTGCAAACACACTCATGCACCATCAGAAGATGCCCAGTTCTCATGTTGGACTGTCTCTGCTAAAAGAATTTCACAGAAATTTAAAAATTGAACTCTCAGTGCCTTGATACGTTCAGTTAAGCATCTCGGACTCTGGAAGCTAACTAGAGAAGAAACAGAGCTGAACGATTTGCTGAAGAATATGAAGGCTGAGCCCGAAGTTTTTTGTTAAATCTGTGGGGGCATTTTTCTTGCCTGTTGAGGTGGTAGGGCTGATTTGGCAGTGTGTGAGAGAGCAGTTAGCGTGGTAGGCGTAGTAACACTGTGTACACTAGGGTTTTCCAATCTCTGTGTAGCTTAGCAGTTCTCTTGGTGTTAGTGTGGCAGCCATTGCCAGTTCCACATTTGTGATTGCTGTATTTCCCTGGTGATTAAATCTTGTGCCATTCTATTCCTGTTAAATCCGTAGAAAATGAGAAAATACTCGACATTTTGGGGGAAACTTGTAAATCTGAGCTACTTAACGAAGAACCTCCCGAAGCGGAGCGGCCGCGTGCGCAGGAAGCCAGTAACGCGGGGCCAGGCAAGAGGCTGGCTGAGGAAGAGGACGCTCTCGCTGCCGCTCAGCTGGAGGAAGATGCTTTAGCTTTGGACAGCAAATCGGCCCAAGCTTTGGCAAGGAAGGAAGCAAAGCGTTTAGTGGTAGCAAAAGGGGAGACAAGTGAACAGAGCCCCGAGGAAGAGGCCCCGGACTCTGAAGGTGTAGTGGTAGAGACCCTAAGCGATCAGAGTAGCAAACGCTCCCAAGGCCTGGAAGCCTCTAGTGGGGAGACAGCGGAGAAAGGCGCAGGTGCCGAAGCCAGAGATAGCAAAGAAGATGGCAAGAGAGCAGAAGACAAAGCTAATTCTGAGGAATCTTCCCCTGCCACTAAAGAGTCCTCAGCCAGTGAGGGCGGTGATCAGAAAAAGAGGTTTGTTTTTTCTCCGTTCTAGACCAGATGCTATCTTTTATCATTGGTCCTTAAGTGATGCGAATAAGCTGTTTCCTTCAATTGGCCTCCGAGACTGATGAAATTGTAGCCTATTCCTAAAGGTCTCTTTTATTTCTCCATGTGCAGATATTTTTATTTTTTTTAAACGCAGTGGGTTTGATTTCTTTCCTTCATCAACCTTCAAAGGTTGTTTTCCCCAAATTACTCTTATTTGTAATCATCTTCTTAATGTAAGTCTGTTTAAGAATCTGACTTCATTATTTCTTGTCAGATTTCTTAAATCCAGTATACAAAGGTGTGTTTTCATTTGCAACATATTTTCTGGTAGGTATTTAATTTTAGCTTTTTTCATAGTTTATATTTAGTCACTTTTCTTTCTGACTTGAATAATGTGGTGTTTTATCTTTAGCCCTGTTGAGGAGGACAGAGATACAAAGATAATCTCAAAAGATGAGAAAGGTATGTGTATTTTCAGATGTAAAGCTTCAGTGATTGCTTGGATAGCTGTTTTGGACTGGTTATTCCAGTAGAAATTGATTGCAGTCTATGCAGTTGTTAAATAGCATAAATTCACCTCTTTCTGCATTTTCTTATTAATGTCAGAATAAGGATTTTCCTTTTATGCATTTTTTCAGAACATGTGCATTGCACTGTTGTGTTTGTATCTTGATTTTTAAAGGTCAATGTTAATACATGGCAATTATGTCTTTTTTGGCACTGGAGATGCCCACTAACAGCTGTTAGTGAGTCAATAATCTTGTGCAATTGTGTTTGCTTTACTGTATACTTGGAATTCTCCTTCCCATCTTCTGTTTTGCTGAAGTAATTTGGGAGCCAGTGTTCACATATTTAAATGCCACAAATATTACAGCTTAATTTTGTCTTGAAATTGTATTGATTTTATTCAGTCTTTATCCACACAGACTCTTATCTATGGTGCAAATATGCATCATAAACAAGAAGAAAATATTTTGATGAGTGTCAGATCCCTTCATACTTCTTGCTTTTAATACACCAGGCAGCTGAGTCTCTGCAGCTCACCCCACCTCTGTTCTCTTCTGCCTGCCCAGGGCAGAAAATTTAGATCTGACTGTTACCATTCTTTTTACATGCTGCTGGCAGATATTTCAGCACTTTTAAATGTGGCAGTTCCAGCAATTCCTGTAAAAATCAAGAAACTCATTATGAAGTCTGACAGCCAACTGGACAGGAGGAATTGGATTGATTTTAATTGGGTTTTACAACCCAGAATCACCTCCCTGTCAGCTGCTTTTTCCAAGATCCTGGGTTACACCTGTTTGCACAAGCTGCTGGACCTCCCTTGTTAGGGTCAATTTACCCCTTGCTTCCAGTCTGTAATCTCGTGTTCTCTTATTTCAGAATATTTCAAAGGAATTTTCTGTGCATGCTGTCTTTTACCTAAGGACCTGAGTTTGGGATTTTTTGAGAAAACTCTTCACTGAGTTTGCTTTCAGAGTAGCCTTCAGGAATGTGGGTGTCTGAAACCACCTTGCATCCCTCTCTCCAGTGGATGTGCTGTGTTGCATAACATTTGTTTTATTCATCTTCTGGCTTAGTGAACAGCAGTGGTGAGAGGGAGCTGCCTGACTGTGTAACATTCTCTGCATGCAGAGCAAAGTGACTGGGCCAGAGGGAACCTAAACCAGTGCATACAAGTCAGTTCCAACTCATACATTGCCACTTGCTCACCTGTATGAAAGGATTTTATTTAGGATGAAGAGGTTTCCATGTTCCATGCAATAATTGTGAAAACTGTCAACAAGAGTGCAGAAAAAAGAATTTATGAGCTCACCCTGGTGGATTTGGCTGTTGATGGATGCACATCTGAAAGATATCTCCAGTGTTGATGGTTGGCTCCCAATACCTGCACTGTTCCTGTTTCTAAGTTAAATATTTTCAAGTCCCAGTGTTTCTTTGTCTTAAAAGTGCAGAAACACTGCAGGAGCACTTTTTAAAGTCTTATGGGAGGACAAAACCTGGAGACATTAAGACTGACCAATCCTTAATGAAAAAGGACATTAATACAGTTTTAAAAATCTTTAAAAACTCATTTGTAAAAGAGCAGAAAAGAGAAAAATGAGCACTTTCTTCTTTCTCCAGGATTCTGGTGCCAGAGTAACTGCAGGTAGTAATTTTTAAATTGTAGAGATGTGTGGAGTAAAAGCATCAAAGCCTTTAGCTCAGCATTTTAAGACACTAAGACAGTGCATCTCCCATGTATTTGTGTGCATGACAAACCTTTGTCCATGCACTTCTGAGATAAATGATGGCAGATGTACTCACCTTTATACAGTAAAAGCTGGCTTTGGGTGTTTTTGTAGAGATTGATACAAATCACTGCATCCTTCCCTAGGAAATTTGTGTAAATATTAAATAACTGTTCTCAGTTACTTGTGCCAGTGATTGAAATTATCAGGAAGTAGAAGATGGAAATGCACCCAAATAAAACATCATTTTTGAAAGGTTCTGGGAAAAATGACTTCCCTCAATGAAAGAGGTTCTGTAAAATTCCATGTTTTACAAAAAAAAAAAACCTAAACAGAGGTATGAAAACAGGGAGCTGGAGTGAAAGCCATTCACTGAGGCCTTGGAGCTGCCCAGACTGACAGAAGGACAGTGCAGACATTTTAAAGGAAACTGGGAACAGTATTCTTGTGTGTGTGCTTCATGCAGACACTGAACCCTGGAGTTCAGTTCACTCTTTTAATCACTTGATGTTGGGTGTTCAGACTTGGCAAGTTCATCAGCACTTTTTAAATCACCTTTGTAGATGAGATGCAAAATTGGCCAGGTGTTCTGTAATTCTTGCATGTTAAAACAGGCCAGGTCTTTCCTAACTCCTGCAGCTGAGGTCAGACTCTGTATCCCAACTGTGTGGGCAGAAACAGAGGAATTTCCTTGGTTTCTTGGTGGTGAATGGCTTTCCTTGAGAGGAATTCTGCATCCTGTCAGCATTCCTTTGGACTTAAGATAAAAAGGCAAGACATGAGCACACATGGGCTGCAGAAAATTCCCACAGCTCCTGCAGGGCTTCTGTCTTCTGTAAGTTACTGGGATCTATCCTGGCATGTTTTGAAGGGCCTCAGTTAATTCAGAGGTGCCCTAATCCTGTTGCTTTCTTGAAGAATGATAGAAAACACTTCTGTATCAAAACTCGTAGTTCCACCCTAATTTTTTGTCTCGAAATGCTCCTTCAGCAAAGCAAATCATGGGAGGAGAATATCACACAATGCATTTCACTTGCTTTATGATTTTAAAAAATTAAAGATTTGTGATCCTGCTCTGTTGTAATTCACAAAACAATTCAAGTAATTAATCCCAATAATTAGGATTTGGGGTATGTTTTGGTTTTGTCTGTTTTCCCAACTAGGTCGCAGTGCCAGCGGTTCTGGTAGAAACTTTTGGGTGAGTGGATTGGCTTCCACCACCAGAGCTACAGATCTGAAGAATCTGTTTAGCAAATATGGGAAGGTAAGGGGTTCTTTTTGTTGGTTTGTTTTTTTATTGTGTAATTTGGTTTGTTTGCACAGGTTTGTTTGAAACTGTTAATAAGATTTTTTTAAACTCATCACTGAAAGTAGCCATGAAAGGGATCCAATTATCAAAGCTATTGTGGGATATCAAGGAAAATCACTGAAGTAACACTGGATGACTGGAGTTTTTTATTCTGTTGCTCAGAATATGTGAAAATAAATATAAAATTCCTTTTGTGGTCCTTTATTTGAAATGGTCAGTGTTTACACACACTTCTGTGCTGCAGTATGGTATCTTCACTTGCTAAAAATTCACAGTCCACTGTGAATTTATTAAAGATTTCGTTAGAACTAAGTAAAAGATGCAGTAAATGTTGAGACAGAATTACTGGGGAATATCTTAGTAATTGCCTGAGTGACTCAAATTTTATTTTATCAAGAGCTGTCAGTTCCTTTGAAAAACACTTGTTTGGGCAGTTTGGGAATTGGCAGGTGTTGTTTGCTTTGCAGGCAGGGGAGGTCCTGCAGTTGCTGTTAAGGGCAGACAAATTGTCAAATCTCCCTGTCAGCTGGAAAATTGAAAGAGCTCAATAAAAGGCTAATATCAGAGCCATCAGTAAGGATTTTTGTCAGACCTCTGAAGCCTTTGTACAGATTACTACCAGCAGATTGCAGTAAAAGTAAATTGTATGTGCTGACAGTCAGCCATTGGATGTTTTACTGATGAAAATACTCTGGAACTTAAATATGACTTTACAAATAGGTACAAAAATGGATTAATTGTAGCACAGCTTGGAGTTTAAAAGTCAGGGGACTGGTAAAACCTTTTTAATGCTCCTTGTAATGCAATACTTCCATTGATTTGCTTAGAATTCCATCTGGTGACTTAAAATGTTGATCACAGAGATGTGCCACAATATTTTAAATGCCATTAAAAACTAAACAACAGCCAACCCAGTATTTGGCTCCAGATAGATGCCATGGTGCCATTTAGTAATTTAAATAAAATATTGTTATTTTCTTCAGGGTATTAGCAGAGACAACTTCCTGGAAGTAGATGTTCTTGTGCAATAAACCAAATGCTCAGAAGTAGGTTCTTTATTCAGCTGTACTTTAAAACATCATTCCTGAAATATGATTGATTTCTGTATTACCAAGTGAACTGTATTGAATATCTGAGCATATATAAACACCATTTGTGTGACTTTTTCAAGCTCTAGATTTTGGGGAAACTTCCTGTTTCTTAAAGATTGAAGACAACATTGTTGGTCTGCCTCAGCAGTGACATGTAAACATTTTTTGGAGGGAAGGTGGCACTTTGCAGTTAAGCATTAATGTGGAAATTTGCTTAAAAATTTGTATTGTTTTTTACTATTTTATACTAAAGCAAATTGATGTAAAGTTAGATACCTTTAAAAAAAATGTTATTGCCACCCTGGGGTCTTTCTCTGGAAAAGAATTCAATCTTTAGCTCCCACCTCTTGGTGTTCAGCTTTTGTAGCATTCCACTGGTAACAGAAACATCGTTGGCTCCAAGCAATGCTCCTTTTGTATTTGTTAATCTCTCAAAAAACCAGAACTTTCCTGCCTAGTAATGGCCCAGAATGAAAAAGAGCAGAAGTGGAGCTTGTAGTTCTTGCTGTTTAACCTTGTGGACTTGTCACAGGGAGAGTAATTCCTGGGGGTTTTTTTTGGGAAGGTGGTGGGGGCCAAGGTGGTGACCAACGCTCGCAGTCCCGGCGCTCGCTGCTACGGCTTTGTCACCATGTCCACGGCCGAGGAGGCCACCAAGTGCATCACCCACCTGCACAAGACAGAGCTGCATGGCAAGATCATTTCTGTGGAAAAAGTGAGTACTGGGCCTCAGAGATACCGAGTTCCCACCAGACTGTGCAAATGATCGAGGCCACATTCTCAGCTGATGATGTGCAAAATAAATTTCAGGCAAAAAATGAACCCGCTGGGAAGAAGACAAGTGAAAAAAAAGAGAGTGAAGCAAAGAGAGAAACAGTCAGTGAGAGGTACTGTGTTAAAAATTCTCCTACCAAAGGTGTTTTGCTGTTCTTCAGTCTGTGTTGATGTCAGGAGGAACTAAAGTTACAGTAAGAATTTCCGTGGCAAACATTCAAAAAGAGGAGTACATGGATTCTTTTCAGCTTTTACTGCAAGATAGACTTCAGTTGATGTTCAGTGCCTAAACGAAAGTGTTTCTGTTGTGTGCTTTAAAGTAGGCATTGGGAAGTTGCATTTTCAAGCACACCTTTTAATTTAACCATATTTGATGTTCAGTAATGATTATGGGGCTTTCATGTCTTAATTCTGTAGGAAAGACCATGTGAGAATTTTGATCTGTGTCACTGTTTCTTCATTACCTTGTCTCATTGGAATAGGGTTTCCTCCAGGTCCCAAACAGTTAAAACAGACTTGTCCAAGATCTGTTCCCAGATCATGTTCCTCTTGAGCACTGTGCTCTTCCTCTCTAGCATTGCTAAAAGTAGCTGAAAGAGGCACTAAGAGAGTGAATTAAACACTAAGAACTTTGCCTTCTTGAATTATCTTCTTGAGGCATAACTTCTGTTATATGCCACTTGCTAAGAAGTTTTTGCTATTGTTTCACCCAGTTGCCTGTCAAAAATGGTTCATTGTAATGTTGTGTAAGAAACTTTAAGGATTAAGCATGTGGTGGTGTGAATTTGTCTTTGTGCTTCCAGTTGAGGTCCTGAATCCTGGCTAAGTTTGTTAGCTACTGCACAGGATGGTCTGAATATCTTGTTTTGTGGTGCAGGAAGTTGTGAAATGAAATGTTTGGAAATCTAATTATGATTGTTATTACCTCAGAGTTCTACTTTGTTGCTGGAATTTCCCTTGAATTTTCTTTTCTCTTAGTCTGCATTAGTCTAATCTGTATCAATATCTATCCACAGACCTGGCGGTCCTAAAAGAGATGAGAAATCTGACCAAAAAGATGATCCTAAAAAGACAGAAGATAAAGATGAAAAGGAAAAAAAAGATAAAGATGACCAGAAATCTGGTTCATCAGATCAGCCTAAAACTATTAAATCAGGTAATTTGGCTGTTGGTGTTTTATACAGATAGATTGAGAGAGGAATATTTAATTGTAGGTAGTTCTTTCCAAAAATACATTCTAGGATTGTTTCAGGTTCTTAGTTGAAAATCCGGAATGAATAAGGGGAAGGAGAGATGTTTGACATTGTGCAATCCTTAAAAGAAGTACCTGGATTAGGTGGAGTGAAATAATTGATTTTGAAGAGAGGGTTAAGTGCCCATTTTCTCACTTTACAGAATGTAGGTCATGTAGTTTGATTGTTTCTTTCGTTTGATTGTTTCTTTCCACTTCTGATTTATTTAGGAAGTAAAGGAACAGAGAGAACAGTAGTCATGGATAAATCCAAAGGGGAACCTGTTATTAGTGTGAAAACATCCACTACATCAAAAGACAGAGTAAGTGATCTTTTTGCATGGGAAACATTTTCCTTACAAACAGATCCTGAATCCTGCCAGTCTGTTTTTACCCCACACTTGTCTTGCCAGTTTGTGCAATTAGAGTTTCTATAACATGGTTTAAATTAGTAAAATACCTCTCATTTGGCTGGTACAGCACTCAAATCCTGCCAAACAAATGGGGCGAGGTATTACTGTATTAATATATGGTGTCTGTAATGGTAAAGAAGAACAGCTTTTGGAAAAAAGCAGGGACAAAGCTTTGACATATGAATTGCACAAATGGAAACACAGCTCAGAATATTGTTTGTGAAGGTTGTCCTTTAATAAATTAAAGTTTCTCTTTTAAATACAGAGTGTTAAGAGCCAAGACCGCAAATCAGAGAGCAGAGAGAGACAAGGGATTGTCCCCTTTGACAAAATCAAAGCACAGCGAAAAATGAGGGAGGCGGAGCAGCGCCGGTAAGAGCAGCACTGACATTGTTTGGGGTTTTTCCCCCAAAATAGATATCATTTTCATTTTTAATGAAATAAGACAGAGAGAGGAGAAGGCCTTCAATTTTTTCCCCCACTTTTAACTCTGTTATATTTTTATGGGTATCTATTGAACCCAATTTAGATATTTAATTGGTTTTGGTGGGGCTTTTTCTTTGTTTTCATATGTTTAATAGGTTTCGTAATGTGTAAAGATGATAATTGCTGCCCTTCAAACTCTTTGCTAGAGCTGTGACCTGAATTCCGTGTTCTCCACACATTACAAAACTTCTGTTTCTCATCTAAAAGTAGTTGGAATGGGCAGGAGGAAAATGCTTTTGTTATTTTTATTGAAGAGGAAAAAGTTTCTCCCTCATAGTTAAGTTCCTGAGCTTTAGTGGAGTCATTAGCCACCATACCATCCTGCCTTTCTTCACAGAAATAAAATACTCTTCACAGATACTTTAATTCAGTATAAGAAATGAACTGTGGGCTTTTGGATTCAGATTCTCTTGACCTATAGAAATATTTGTGGGCATTTGGGTTCACATTCTCCTGACCATATAGAAGTATTTGTGGGCATTTAGATTCACGTTCTCCTGACCATATTGAAGTATTTGCCCCCTGGGATGGGATTTGTTTGAGTCATTTGATCAGTCTCTAAATAAATTTGCGTGTATGCTGAGTATCCTCCCTCCACACGTGTCATTTCAAGGGGATGCTGCAAGTTTGCAGCCACTGTGGTTTTAATTTTTAACATTCTTTTGACTTCCTTTCTTTGTTGAAGCATTACAAGTGTGACCTCTGTGTCTGTTCCAACAGCACCCGCGAGCGCCGGGAGCGGCAGCAGCACCTCCAGACCATCCGCGAGCGGGAGGAGAGGGAGAGGCTCGAGATCGCTCGGGAGAGGCTGGAGATTGAAAGGCAGCGCCTGGAACGGGAACGGATGGAGAGGGAGAGGCTGGAAAGGGAACGGATGCACATCGAGCACGAGAGGAGGAGGGAGCAGGACAGGATCCAGCGCGAGAGGGAGGAGCTGCGGCGCCAGCACGAGCAGCTGCGCTACGAGCAGGAGCGGAGATCTGCCATGAGGAGACCCTATGACATAGATGGCAGGTAAAGCCACCAAATCCTCATGATGCCAGTGGGAAATGTTGCTGCCAGGTTCTGTCTTGTCTGCCTGGACTGGGAAAAGCCAGACAAATGCTCTCAGCAGTTGCTGGTTGCATTGAGATGGTTGTGTTTAATAGCCCAGGTTTTTCAATGTCCTTTTGAACTGAATTGCCCTTTTTTTTAGTATGGAAGGAGGAACAATATTCAAAGGCATTATCGGGGCTGAAATGAGTCTGTTGTTGCTTTCAGGAGGGATGATCCATACTGGCCAGAGGCAAAAAGAATGGCCATGAATGACAGGTACCACTCAGACTTCAGTCGCCAGGATCGCTTCCATGACTTCGATCACAGGGATCGGGGGCGTTACCAGGAGCATTCAATAGACAGGTTGGTGTCTTCCCTCCTGCTGCCTGAAAACAAAACACAAAAATAAGTACTTAATGTCACATTTTGCTGCCTTTACTGTGTGCTTAGTTTGTATTTTATTTTTCAAGTGCTACTTAGTGACTGTGGACTTTCTCTTCCAAAACCATGAAAAGATTTGTACTGTGCCATGAGTTAAAACTTCTGGCAGGCTTGTTCAGAGTGTCTTGCAGTGCTGTTTCAGATATTAATAGGATTCTGAAAAACTGCTGAATAATATTGTAGTCACCTAGAATTTTAACAAGATTATTTTGGTTTATATATTAGGACTTAACTGGGTTTCCCCAGAATCCAAAATGTGTCATATTTTCCATATGCTCCAGCTGTTTATGCCTTTTGTGGATAATAAGGCACAATGTGGGAGCAGAATTTTCATCTGTGTTGTTAAATAATGGATTTTTATAGACTGCTGTGTGTTTTACTGTCAGAGTCTGATTCAAATTGTCTGTTTCTAGGAGAGATGGATCCAGGACAATAATGGGAGATCGGGATGGACAAGTGAGTTGCTTTATGGAGCTACAGAAATATCTTTACATCTTATAACCTGGTTTTCTATAGTGTGTGTGTCAGACTGTATTTCTGTAGTCAAGAATTACATTATATCTACCAAAATATGTTGGAATAATCAGATTGTCTTGTTTACTTCAATAAGATGAAATGCAATTCAAAGACTTGTTTATTATAAAAGTTAGATATAGTTATTCTGCTAGAAATCAAAGCAAGTGAGTTGTGTCAAAATACAGTATTCCAAAAGATTGCATAGAAGAAGCAGAGGTAGAAATTCACTCTATGAGGTTACATGGCAATAGCAGCTGAGCTGTAGAGATGTTTGTGTTTGAGGGCTCGGGGAAAGACCTTCAGGGCTCATTCAAGCAGTGACAGATAAATTTTATGGAATCATAGAATCCCTCAGTGACTTTTACTGTGAGGTTTGGAGGGACCTGGATAGGCTGGAGAGTTGGGCTGAGGGGAATATCCTGAAGGTCAAAAGCAGGAAATGCAAAGTTCTGGGCTGATCTTAGCAATGTGCATTAACAACTCATGGGAGGGAGGATGTGGATAAAGTGTAGCCAGGTGCCACTCAGTGACCAGAGAGTCAGTGAGCACACACAGAAACACAATTCCATCTGAAGAGGATCCAAATCCCCTTTAACTGGGAGCACTGGAACAGGTTGCATGGAGAGCCTGTGAAGTCTCTAGCTTGAGAAGATCCTCTAAACCCTCTGGGAGACTGGACCTGGCTGACCCTGAGTAGATCAGGATGTCCCTTCCCTCCCAGATGACTGTGAGATGGAGTAATTACAGCTGAGCAGCTTGAGGCAGTGGCAGGTGTGTGCTGTGCAGCCCTGTGAGAGCTCTGTGCCTTGCAGCATTACCCAGACGAGCGGCACGGAGGCCCCGACCGGCACTCGCGGGACTCGCGGGAGAGCTGGGGCAGCTACGGCTCCGACAGGAGGATGAGTGAGAGCAGAGGGATCCCCCCACAGTCACGGTTGGTACTGAAAACACCTCTTCCTGTGCACCTGAGGAGTATTTCCATGTGTCAGAGTATTTCCATATGTCAGAGTTTTTGGAAGAAAGATGTTCTTCTATTCCAGCCTTCACTGAAGGCATTTTGGATGGACTGCAGATGATTTGATGCCTTAGCTGAATTTTTTTTAATAACTTCACATCTTAAAAGTCATAATGCTTTCCTGTTGCTATTGTACACTACAATGACACAAAGGCTCTGACTTCAGAAGGCTGAAAAAGTGACTCCTTTATTCTTGGGAAGCGTTTTCTCTTTAATACTTTTTTACACAGACCAATTCCATTGGTGACAAGAAGACAAACTTCTTCAATCACATTGGTCAAACCAGAGGGACATCAAGAAGAAGCCCCTCCTAGGGGAAATATGTAACATTCTTGCCATTACCAAAACATATCTCTTGTTTACAGAAAATTCCCTGGGAAAGGAATTTCAGAAACCAAAACATGTCAGGCACGAACCAGGGCTACATTTTCCATTAATTTTAACTAACATTACTACCAAAGCTTGCTCTCTTCAGGATAGTGGCTCCCCCCCAGTATCTTATTTATTTGTCATCTTAGTTGGTTTGAGCAGAATGATTCTTCTGAGATTTTACTTAACAGATAGCAATATAAATGTAAGAATCACATGAGCCTTGGTAAAGCATTTGAGTAAGTTTGTGACTTAAGATTCAAATATAAAAACCTTTTCACGTGCTCTGGCTCGTGTGAGAAGGTGGGAATTTCCTGTCTTTACAGGGATGGACGTGACTGGGGAGATCACAGTCGGAAGTTCGAAGGGCACCAAGATCGTTCCTGGCAGAGCAGCGTGGACGGAGGGATGATGGGACGGGATCATGAGAGATGGCAAGGTGTGGTTCTTGCACAGCTCCTCGGCTGGGCTGTGTAAAATGCAGACATTAGCCTTGAAGTAAAACTCTTGCTGTGGATATAAAGGAAGCATTTTGAACTTTTTTAGGTGGCGGTAGAGGCAGACCTGGCCACGTGATGCATCGTGGAGGCATGTCAGGGTAAGAACTTTAAAAGGAGCAGAGTGTTTGTTTTCCTGTTAAGGGACATTTCTTCTATTTAAATTGGCCAAAGAAACATGGGAGTATCAATTATCTAATTTTTTAGAATAATAAAATGTCCCCATGGTTTTTATGTAGTGCATTTTAGGGAAGACTGAAAACAAAAACAACACCCATTCTAGCAATCTGACTATACCAGCATGAGAGAATATTAAAATGTCTGAATCCCTTTGCAGGCGTGGCAGTTTCATGCAGGGTGGCAATCAGAGTCAGATCATGCACGGAGGAGGAATGCAAGGAGAAGGCTTTGCTGGCCAGGAAAGGGCAAACAGACCGAACGACCCTCGTTTCAACCGTCGCTACTGATTGTGTTTGGTTTTTAATGCAAGGTGGCAGGTGAAACAGATCTGTTACCCAGGGTTACCATTAATTGTAACTTATGGGCTACTGTAAGTGTAATTTTTTTTAAGCTGCTGCCATATTATGTCACTCAATCCAATGTGAACTCATTTGTTTTGTAAGGTGTTGTTCATATCCCATTTAAAAATGTTTGTTAATGAAGCATTCCATTTTCCATAAATAAACGCCTGTTTACAGTTACTTGCTTTGTTTCAGCATTCCCTGTCAAACAGATTTCTTCAGCTTTGTGTTAAACCATAACTTTGTTTCAAAGATGAAGTGTCAAAATGCCTTACAGATGTCCCTTTGCATTCCCAGAAATAGTGAAATACTGTGTTTTACCTCAGAGCTGTCAGTTACCAACCCAAGTAACCATGGCCTGTGTTCCACCATGAGAGAGAACGTTAGTGGATCACAGCTGTCAAAGTTTGAATGCTCTGCCACTGCAAAATTGCCACAGGAGTTTGTAGGGCAAGTGGTGAAGAATTCATCTGGTGTCACGTGCAGTATAATATCTGAAAAAGGAGTTACATTCTGTGATAGCAGCACAGCTTCTGTAAGAACACAGAGGTGCTTGTGACCCTCTTGCAGGTGCTTGTCAGGATCACTTTATTTAGCTTCTGATAGATCAGGGTAGTCCAAAACTCCACCCAGTCTTACAGCCCAGTAATTCTAGCAATCCATAATTTCCTTAGAAGCAGCCACTGGCTGTGCTTTGGCATAATTTTGTGTTGAGGAACTGACATGATCAAGATTGGTGCAAATAATTTGTTGCTTTGTCATAGCCAAGTTAAAACTTGTCTTCATGCAGACATCTCTGAAGCAACATGACCTTAGCCTTACCCTAAAATGGCTTTTATGATGCCAAGGGGAAAAAATCTAATTACTTTCATTTGTAGGGGATTTTGCCATCTTTAGAGAAGGGTTTTTTTATGAGTTGCCTGAAGATATTTTTTTATTCATCAATGGAGAAAGCCTATTAAAATGATGAAGCTTTGGAAAGCAATCATCAAAGGGCAAAGAAGTGGTAGAGAAGATCTTGAGAAGCATGGAGTACTCAAGTTCTGAGCATACCAGAGGTGCAGTATTCTGTTTGTACATTCTGTGCTTTGCTCAAAGTGCTTACATTTGGTTTGGAGCAAAAGCTAGAGAGAGGAAAACTCTCCAGATGAATGTCAGAATTTCATTAGTGGGAGGCTTTGCCTGGTGAGAAGGGGGAGTAGACTTTTGACCCAAGTTGTGCTGCTTCAAGAGCAGTGGACATGAGAAAGTTAAAGAAATGGGGCATTAATAGAGGTTATCTGGGTTCTGAAGCATCTGGCACCTGCAGGACACACCTCCAGGGTTTGCTGAGCTTGAAGCTTCCATCTGGACCATCAGGTTTAAGAGCTGCTGCTGGACCCATCCTTCAGGAATTAACTTAAGCACTTTTTAAAGCCATTTGGATCTTAGCCAAATCCTCTGAAATCTCTGGGCAGTTGGCTTCATTGTGTATCTATTCGTTAGAAAAAGAAACAAAACTGCAAATCCTTCTTCATCCTGGTGTTTTAAATTTGCTTTCTGACTTGGGTAAGGACTCAACCTGCTCTCCCCTCCTGCTGTTCCCTGTTCTGGAGCTGTGTTTTGGCTCATTCTGTAATTATAACAATCCTATCAAAAAGGGTTAAAAACACAGAATCAGTTTGTAACTTTATTTTACAATAGTGGTGCCCTCCAGGCCACTGGTGCTCCTTGCATTTGCCAGGGCTGTGACTGAAAAGTGACCCCATAAAAGTTTTCATCCATGTTAAAATGAAAACAATGCAGAGTCTGCCAAGTGGGGCATAGTACAAGCTAACAAAAGGTTTCATGCAGATAAACTTTGCTCAGTTACTATCCCCTGTGCATGTATGGTCATGCCAGGCCATCTTTTACAGCATCTTTTACTGTTACCTTGGATTTTTAATTTTTTTTGAACTCTTGTTGGCTTGGTTTGAATTAGATGGGAATCACCTTCAAGATCAATTCAGCTTCAGAATAATCTATTTGGTTTCCAAGCTTTAGAACAGAAGCTGTTCCTCAGCACATGGCCATCACTTCATCACAACTGATCTGTGATTCCTGGAGCCTTGGATCAGTGCTAAGACAAAGCAATTCCTCCACTCTGCAGGCTAAAACCAACCCAAATACAAATGGATGTTCCAAAGTCTTTTATTGTAGCCCTTACACGGCCGAGCTGCGGGCTGAGGGGTGGACTGAGAGAATCCTGAATGTGTTCATTTCACAAGATCCTTCACATATTTCCAGCCTTCTGCTGTGTATTCACAGGCCCTGCTGGGAGCTACAGACAGGGCAGACATGACTTTGTGCACTCCTGCAAGGAAAGCAGAGAAGGATTAGCCCAAGATCACCATTCAATCCAAACTTCCCATTTCCCACACCACCATTGTAGATCTCTTTAAGCCCTGAGCTTTTGTGACACAGAAATTCCAACTTCAGGGCCTGTACATGAGTTAAGACTGAGCTCAGTTCTTTAAGTCCTGTTTCATTTCTGGTCTTGCCACAGACTCCATGGGTGATGCTGGATATGTCACAGTTATTTGTGGATTGTGTTTCCCCACAATTACATGAAGACTCTTTTCTGCACCATAAAAACTGTATATTACTGGGTATTTATAACATGCTTGTGGCCTTCAAACAAAAATGTCTAAAATTCTGATAACAATGGGAATGAATGCTGATCCCTTGTGAAAAGCCAAAGACTGAGCTCAGACTCATTTAGTGGGCAGTTATTTTACCTTTATTCCAGGAATTAGAGATGGAAAAGTCAATTTTTGGAGGGGTTGGGAGCTAGAAAGAAAGAGAGAGACAAAATATCAATACTCAAGGGGTTTCACTTGGAATTCAATTCACTCTGGCAAAGCCTCTTGACTTCAGATCTCAAAAATACTTAGGTGCCTATTCTTTGTAATCCTCAAAAGAGACCAGACATGATGCTTCAAGTCTGGGCTTTGCTCTTTCCTGCAATACAAAGCAGGTGCAAAAGGTAGAACATATTTAGGTGCTCCTGAAAAAAAAAAAAATCTCCACGGCTGTTTCTGTTAGTTTATAGCTGTCTAGCAGGAAAAATGCTTTTCAAATTTCAAGCAAAGTTTGAAAAGCAAAATCCTCTTCTTTTCTAAGGATTTTAAAAACTAAGACCTACTTATAGAGGAGGGGCCTCTTCGAGCAATTTAAATTCAACTTGATGAATTGTTAGCAATGTGAAAGATTGGGAGGATAATACTTCCATTGTTTTTTCTTAAAAACATGTAGGATCCTTCAGAAGAAACTCAAAAATACCACTACATAGTAAAATACTTCCCAGAGCATGTTTGCAATCCCCTCCTTGACCCTGCATAGCCTGGTTACCCCTCTCCTTTGAAATAACATCTGTGAGCAATGTCTCTGCCCCAAATTCAGAATTTTATTCACCTTCCATTTCAATCCTCTTCAAAATATTTGCCATGTGAAATCCAGTTTCAACAGTAAAACTCCTGCCAGCCTCACTGGAATCAGAGTATCACCCCCATATTTTCTTTTCCTCATTCAGAGGAGGTGTCTGTGTTGCAGGGATCACCTGAGCAGCCCTTACCTCCCAGCCCAGGTAATTTGTCCACTCTTGGATGGCTGGAGGCAGCGTTTCTTGAGCTTTTTTGAGTGCTTCAGCCCCTTCTGTGCCACTGCCCAGCAGCCCCTGGTCATATGCCACATACACCGCAGCTCCAGCCAGGCCTCCTTTGATGAAAAACCTGAAAGAATTGAAAGCAGAACAGTTCAGTTCGTGTTCTGACCATCAGTGCATCTCTCTCAATGCTTGTGACTGCCAAAGAGGGTCTCAATAAAGAAATCTCATGTCTTACTGCAGGCAAAAATCAGCAAAAAAATACCTACCTATGTTCCTTGCCTTCCTAGGACAACTATTCCCTGTCAGCCCCTTGAAACTACACCTAATTCACATTTTATCAGTGATGGTTTTCAATATAAAAATGAGAAAATGTCAAGTTCCTCAAGAGCATGTGCCACTTTTTAAAACCTGAGAATCACTGGCATATTCCTCTGCCAAAAGCAACGAAAGGATTTTGCAGTAGGCAAGCCATCCATGTTAATTATTTGGCTATTCCTGACAAATCTGACATTTATCTAATAAATCTGACAGACACCAATATCTTGTTAAGCTCATTACAGTCCAGTGAACACCTGGCCATGGTGTTTCCTTTGCCAAGGTTTTTAAAGTTTCCCTGCATGATGTGCAGTCACCAGTTGTACAGCTGTGATGGCAACCTACAAAAGGGAAGACGAGAAGAGAATATTTGGCCTTTACTGGCATTTCCATCATAAATAAGAGATCTGAGGTGACTGACTTTCCCAGAGGCACAGGGCAGAGAGATGTTTTCCCTTTAAAAATAGCAAAAGCTATTGTACAAGGGGACAACCCAAAACTTGGCAGACAGCGGTACTGCAGTAGTAAGACACAGGACAGATACAAGAGAGCTGACAAGAGAGAGAAGGAATTTTTTAAGTCGTGTATTCACACGCATTTCGGGGGAAGGGGATTTGTTCCTCTACTAAAATGCACCGTTCTCCCCCAAGGATACCCTTCTGCACCCTGTGGGTGTACGTTCAGCTCCGAGCGCCGCGCTATTCCCGGGCTTATGTTACGCGTCCATGCTCGTCCCCAGCCAGGGCAGAGCCCAGCAGACACACCCGGGGAGCTGCCCGGGGGCAGGCAAGGCCAAGGGCGCGGAGCGAGGCGAGAAGAGCCGAGGGACAGGGCCGGCCGCGGGCCTGGGGACGGGCCGGGGACAGCCGGGGAGCACTGAGGAGCGGGGGGCAGCGTGAGGCACAGGCCGGGCGGGGAGTACCGGGGGGCAAACGCCGTGCAGAGGGT
>JANPWX010000428.1:429132-471176 GCA_024734555.1 Trochalopteron elliotii
ATCTGGACCATGGCACCAAGCCTGTCAGAGTTCAAGGAACATCTGGACCACATCCTTCATGATATGGTTTAGTTTGAGGGAGTCCTGTGACGAGCAGGGATTTGGATTTGATGATCCTTATGGGTCTTCTTCAGTTTGAGATATTCCATGAACTACAATTCCTGTGCAATATTGTGCAGCTTTTCAGAGTCCAAATTGTTCTGTTTGTAGCTGTTTTGTTAAAAACTCAAGACTTTTTGTAGGTTAAATGCTTTTAGACCAACTCAAACAGATAAGACTTCTTCATCTGTACTTTATGAAACGAGACAATATTTAGAAAGGGTAACTCTTTAATTGTGGGGATATGTGGCTTCCAAAGAAAGTTCTTCACTGTGAAATGGTGCAAAAGGTGAGTTGGGGGACAACGAGCATAATAATAGTTCCTAGTGACTGGAAGGCATTATTCCAGCAAATAGCCAAAGCTGCATATCATTGCCAGGCACACTCACACACTCAACATAGCAAAGGAATTATGGAAGATGAATTCTTTTCCAGTTATTATGGAAAAAAAAGTGAAGAACTTAATGTAAAGCATAACCCTTGTTCCAGAAGATTTCTCCAGAAGAAGATTGGGTTTTTTCCCAGTGAATCTTGATCCTGTCCCAAAGTAGATCATTTAAGCAGACAGTTAAATAGAGGTAACTCTTTGCAGAATGCAGGTTCAAAGTCTGGATGCAGAATGAGCTCTCCATGGCCCAGACAGTGGTATATTTTAAATTAAAATGTGTCTCTGTCCAGAACTGACTCTCACTGACTGTAGAATGAACTTTATGGTGTCTTTTCCCTGTTTTTTTTCCAAATAATTTAATCTTTGGGGCGTGTTCTTTTTCAAGGTGATGGAGAAATGCCTGACACTCGGAGCAAAGAAAACATTTTATATCCCTGCAGATATGTCTTCCCCTTCAGAGCCTGAAAAGGTGGTTCAGTTTGCTGTCCAAAAGTTGGGTAAGCATCCTGGGCATCTCTTTGTCTTTCAGGTGTGTGCACAGGTCTCATTCTAGCAGGAGCTTCCTGCTTCAGTTCCCTGAACTGAGAAAGGTATTAAGGACATAGATGTACCACCAGAACTAAGTTCTGAGCCTGAATCATGCTGAAACACCATTCCAGGGAGTTGTTGTCAAAGTCAAACAGTTTCCCTTTCAGTTGTACTCCTGAGGAGCAGTCAAAGCTGCTCCCAGCTGGGCACATTTAATCTGTCTTCATGGTAAAGCACTTCCCAGCCTTCTGAGGGAATAGTTCAGCCCTCCTGGCATTTCTGAGCTCCCTGGTGGAAGGTCAGGGGATGGGGGTTTGTGTGACTCCTTTTTCTGCTCTCCAAGGGGGCCTGGATTACCTGGTGTTGAACCACATTGGCAGGAACCGTTTCCAGGAGTGGACTGGAGATGTGGAATACACCCGCTGCCTCATGCAGGTGAGAGCTCCCAGCTCACCTGGAACTGGCTGAGCCTGGCATCTCCTGGGAAGATCCAAGGCAAATCCAAGTCTGTGGCAATGGTTGACAACAATCCTTTTACTTCATTCCTCTTTGAAGTCAAGCAGTTTGGAGGCTCTGTTGCTGCAGAGGTGTTTTGCTCAGATGTTGCACGTTTGTGAAGAGGAATGTTTGGGAAGAACTTCAGACTTCTCTCCTTCCTACCTCCCTCTAGCCCAGGAGTTTAGGATTGATGGGCAGTTCCAGGCAGTTGTGTTCAGTTCAGGAAGGTCTGTAAGGGAGCAGCCAGCACTTCCTACTGGTCTATGGCATGTGCACGATTGCAGAACACAAAGTTGTTTGAAATGGGGTCTGCCATTTGAGTCTCTGTTCACAGATTTAGAGTTTTCCTGTAGAATCACCCTGGTGCCAGGTTTTGGGGCCGTGGAAATGAAGAGCTGTTTTCTTCATTCAGGTGGGTCATACTAGTTTCTATTCCATTTTGGAAGGAGGCTTTTTGCTGGAGAGTGGGAACTTAGGAACATAGGTAAGAAATTCTTATAATTTAAGAGAGCAGTCAAGCTCTGAAGAGATGCTGAATTTTGTGCCTTATTGTAGTCTGAGCTGAGTCAAGAGAAACTTAAAAGGGAAGGAAACTGAGACTCTGGTGTCTTTGGTAGAGATTGGAGAGTAAAGAATAGCATAAAGAAAAAGCAGGGACAGCTAATTGTATCTTGTCAGGAAATGTGTACATTAAAGCCCAGGAATAACCTTTGCTCTGAATCTTCTTCACTGCTTTTTCTGGAATCTGAAAAGACTCATGGATGCAATGTTTGTCCTCACCTTTAGAAATTATTTTTCTCACTTAATGTTTGAAAAGGCAATTCCAAACCATGCTCCATTTCTGACCACACTATTGACTTTCTTGGCTCATGCTTTCAAACCTTCTTGCAAGAACCATGTCTACATTTATCATTCCAGGTGAATTTTTTGAGTTATGTAGCTCTTGCAACAGCAGCTCTTCCCACCCTGGAGAAGAACAGAGGTGCTCTGGTGGTTGTTTCTTCCCTCACAGGTTGGTGGCTTTACCTGGAATAAGTGCTGGTCTCATGAAAACAATGGTTCCCAGTACTGTTCATATTTCTTTGTTGTTCAACTCCTAAACACATTTTCAAACTGTGCTTTTCATAGTATATAATAATATTATAATAAATATATAATAATATATATTCTAATATATAAAGGGAGACTCACCTGAACAGAACATGAGTTGATACAGTACAACCAAGCCTGCATGTTTGCCCAGATTCCCTCTCCACGGATCCTCCTTACACCCAGTTTCCTGGTGTTTTCCACTCTCTCTTTTCCTTTCCCAGGGAAAATGCCCACTCCCTTCACCACTTCTTACTCTGCCACCAAGTTTGCACTGGATGGATTCTTTGGCTCGCTGCGCCATGAGCTCATCATGCAGAAGAGAAATGTGTCTGTCACACTGTGCATCCTGGGCCTGATTGATACTGCTTCAGCACTGGAGTACACCAGGTACATATTTATCTGCAGGAACACATCGTTTCTTGAAAGCATGCAAAAAAAAAAATGCACAGCAACTCTGTTTAAGAGGGTGTGTGCAGCTCTTTGGGGAGAGTGAACCTGCTTGGCTTGTTCATCAAGGAACAGGAGCCGGCAGAGCCCTGCGGGGTCACAGTGCCCAGCTCAAACCCCAGCAGGGCCTGCCTGGCTTTGAGTGACGCTCTGCCCCTTCCCTTGCAGGGACAAAGTGCACCTTAGTCCCTCCCCCGCCCCCGAGGCCGCGCTCGCCATCGTCCGGGGCGGGGCCGCGCGGGCACACGAGGTTTTCTACCCGCCGTGGCTGCGGCAGCTCTGCTGCCTCTGGGCTCTGTTCCCCAGCAGCTCCAACCAGGTGCTACGGACTTTCTACAACTACAGCAGCCCCTAAGGGATGCTCAGTCTCATCCTAGATCCCTTCCAATTACATTGCTTCTATCCCACTAAGCCTCCCACTGGTGTCAAGCAGAAGCAGGGCAGCAGTGGTGGCAAAGTCCCCTTTCCCTAACGTGACTCGTGGTCTCTCATCCTGCTTCAGCCATGGTGCTGCTGCTGCTGCTGCCCATCAGTCAGAGATCTTCCCACTGTTCACTCTGCTTTAGCCCTCCTCCCACCTCCCCTCCTCCTTCAGCCTCACCTGTCTGCTTTTCTCAGCCCCAGCTTTAACCCATCTGTCTGCACAGGATGTCCTGGAACAGGATGTCTGTAATTCCTGGGACATCCTCCTCCACCACTTCATTTCGGATTCCATGAACCCTCCTGCTTCCTCTGAGTAGAATTTTAATCTCTATTTTAATTAAACAAGTTTTTAATATGTTGGTATAATGTGTTGATGCTTCTTCTGTGAAGAAATATTGATCTTCTGGATTCTGTGGGCCAAGACCTGTTTGCTGACCCCATGTGACCTGGTAAATTAGCCCAGGGCTTTGGCAATGTCTTCAAGTGTAAACATTACCTAAAAGCAGCTGCAACTAATAACATGAAGTAGAGCCCCAGTTACTTAGCAAGTAAAACTTTTATTAAATAAATTTAGGATTTTTTTTTTGACCAGAGTGAGGAATTTGACATTGACAAAGCTTGTATCGCACCTGTAACATTGTACAGTCACATCAGTAACTGTGATGGAAGAAACTGTAAATGCTTGTTTTAAACCAGCTTGACCTAGGATTCCCAAAGTCCTTTTTTTTTTCCCATTTTGCATTTGTTCATCTTTTTTCTTTTTTTTTTTTTTTGTTTTGTTCAAAATTAGACTAAGTTTAAACTTCATGAAATTACTTGTAGCAGAAATAAAGTACATTATACAAATCACATACATAATAGATGTTAAGTATAAAAATGGTATTTACAATAAGTAAACATGGACTATAGAAACACACAGACTCTCACAGCTTCATTCACCTCTCATAAACTCTCAGCGTCAGACACAGAAGGGTGGTTGAGGAGATGTGAAGGTACTTAAAGGACTGTGCCACAAACACCTGAACAAAGGGCAAACTGGAGGAGAATGAGAGTTGGCTGAGATTCTCCAAAATCCCCATAGCTCACTTCAGCATCAATTGCACCAACTTTGCCCCACCAACTCTCTGTCCCTATTTCAATGTGCTCACACACCCTCTCACACACACCAATGTTTGTGGTACCTTATCAAACTCTGGAATATTGAAATCGTTCATTCCTAATCACTCTGGGGTTTGTTGGTCTGTTCTGCCTTGCTTTCCTTTCCTTGTTTTTGTAGGAACTTGAAGAGACTGTTCCAAACTGTTCAAGGGATGTGCCTTGTCAGGGTGACACACACCCCCCCTCTCCCAGGGGATCTTTTTTAAATCCAGTTCTGAACTACATTCTGTGCTTTAGAGTTTGTGTATATAGTGTACAGAGCTGTCCCTACATATATATATGTGTATATATATATGTATATGCTGCATAATGTATAATCTGTCTCTTGGAGGGGGTGCTGGGGGAAAAAATCCCAGAATGGAACCCTCTTTCATCCTATTTTCCTTGCATCTGCTGGGGAAGGCTTTGCAGAGGGTGCATGAAGAGAATCCTCCTGCTGAATTCAGAGGGAGAAAACGTCCTGTGTCATCTGGAGGGAGAACTGCCCACTGCCCAGTGCTGGTAATCCAACACAGGGAGGCAGTGTGCAGCCCCTGGGAGGCTTCTCTAGCTCTGCTGGAGATTGCATCTGCTCACTCTCTCATCTTCTCCTGCCTTCATCAAGAAAATGCTGTTGCCATGGAGAGCTGTGAAACACGGATCTGTGCCATGTGTGGGGAGGCAGTGCAGTTCCTCTAAGTAAGGGGACTGGTTTCCTGTGCTTTCAGCCTAATCACGGAGTGCTCAGGGTCAGGGCTGGCACCACATCCCAGGAGCTTTGTCTGCAGAAGCCCTTGGG
The DNA here is from genome assembly GCA_024734555.1 of Trochalopteron elliotii. Classification (NCBI taxonomy): domain Eukaryota; kingdom Metazoa; phylum Chordata; class Aves; order Passeriformes; family Leiothrichidae; genus Trochalopteron; species Trochalopteron elliotii. Next base: position 434,544 of record JANPWX010000428.1, read on the forward strand.
AAGGTAAGACAGAGCTCTCCAGATCCTTAATCAGGCTGGTGCTAAGGTGGATGAGTGACTCAAGCTGAGCAGCTGACTGTGCCCTGATCCTGGAGGAATGTATTTCTCCTTCTTCTTGCTCGTGTTGAGCACAGAGATGTGCTCTCTCTCTCTCTCTCTCTCTTTTCCCAACCCACCCCCAGCCCCCTCTCTCCAAAATGTTCAGGCCTATCTGCAGTGCGTGCTGAGAAGACACTGTTGCAAAGGCAAACCCCAAATTTCCAATACCTCTTGCAAGCAGTCAGTCTCTGAATGGAAAAGTTTGGTCCTGTGAGCTAGTTTAAAAAAAAAAATAGAGACTGTATATATTTATAGTTATCTATGAAAGGGCCAGAAACAGAGCAGGAGGGAGGGAGGGACGGAAGTAAATTTCCACACATCACTGCAGTAACCTAGAGACACACCATGGGTTTGCTTGGTCCATGTTCTCCAGCCACACCCCGAGAGGAAGAGCTCCGTGTCCCAGGGGCTGCTGGTTTGCTGGTCCCTTTGCTTTGCACCACGTTTAGCAGCAAAAATGCGAGTCCAGGCGTGGCAAGAATCTTCCTCCTGGGCAGATATTGAGCCTTCTCTTTAATTGCATGTCTTGGAGAGGAGGGGAGGAGGAAGATGGGGTGGGTAAGGTGGGAAGCCGAGGAAGGAAAGGGGTGGTGTCAAAAGAGTCGATAAATTTACTGGCCTCTCTGAAAATCAACCTGAAGCAGAAATTCTTCCTCTGGACTTTCCCTTCACCTGAACAGAAAGGGAGGAGGGAGGGAATTGGGAGATTAGGAGGATATCTATGTAAACCTCATTCTTTGAGCTGCTGCTGCTGCTTAAACCTGGAGGACTCTGACCCAAATCTGATCAGCCCTCTCTTGCTCCCCATTTGTAGGCTGGCAGGAGCTGGCTCGTGGACAGCAGCTCTTCAGGGTGTCACCTTTTCTCTGCTTTTCTATGATCCTGTGAATCATGGGATTGTCTGTTCTTACCCCAGAGAGCATTCTTTGCAGACTAACTTCAGGGCCTGTGTAACAACTGAAAACTACTGGGGTTTAACACCTTTTTAGGCAGCTTTTTGGGAGCAGTTGGACAGCAGAGTAAAACCTTGCTTAGACCACAATCAGGCCACTGGAACCATCTGCCTGTCAGGGCCCTGAGGGCACTTGAGCAGCCCCATCTGCACTGTCTGTCCACTCTGCCCACAGCTCCAGGAGTCTCCTCACAGCTCTGTGCCATCAGCCTATGTCTGATTTACAGTGTGGAAGTGCCAGTCTCCACCTGTCCGTGGACCTGTCCTGTCCATGGATCTCATTACCTGGGCTCCAACCCCTGGACTGGCTTCCCACCTCGAGGTTTATTGTCATTACAGACCTGCCTGGCAATCACTGGCCTATGTCTGACCCTGCTCACCTTCACCAGACCTGACCCTGATCTTCACTCTCTGGCCTGGCTTTAGACTTGCCCCATTGCCACAGATTTGCCTGATGATTGCTGAACCTGGCCATCATCTCCAGGCCTGCTCTGGTCACCGTGCTCAGGGTGAAGCCTTTGCCCCACCAGCTGTCACTGCCTCCACTCCTGGCCTCCCAGTGTGCAGGGAGCAGCTGCAGCCCTGCTGGGGGCAGTTTACCTGTGCTGCAGAAGTGACTCCTGCTTGCTCACTGCTGTCAGTAGGGGTGGTTGGCATCCTTGGGCCGTTTTAACTGGACCTTCAAGCGTTTCATGCCAATCTGGAAGCCATTCATGGCCTGGATGGCAGTCTGTGCACTGGATGGGTTGTCAAAGCTCACAAAACCTGCAGGAAGGACACAGGATGGGTGACAGTGGCACTGTTGGTGCCACGTCCAATATGAATCTCACTGTTATTGATCAGGCTTCCCTTGCCTGCACTTACCAAAACACTTGCTCTGATTGGTGGCACGATCCATGAACACCTTTGAGGAGATGATATTGCCAAAGGGCAGGAACATCTGCATCAGCTCGTTGTCTCCAAACTCCTGGGGGAGATGGTAGATGAAGAGATTGCAGCCTTCAGGACCTGCAGGTATGGGGGCAATGGGGAAGGACAAAACAGAAAGGCCCCAAAGGGCAGGGGAAGAGAAAAGGGCTCAACTCACAGCACAGCACTGGAGGAGAGCCCTAGCACTGCCTTCCTCTGCTCTGACCTCCCCTTGCTTGTCTGTCACTGGTCCACGAAGGGATCTGAGGGCTCTCAAAGAGCAGCTGGGAGACTCTATATAAAACTAGAGTTCCTGGAGAGCAGATTCTCTTTCTAAGCTTGCTTCACTCCTACACAGGGTGCTGGACACAACCAACTCTGTGACTGTCTGGGTGCTGTTCTGCTGGGAGGAAATCAGCTGAGCTGAGAGCTCACAGCTGTCCCAGTCCTAGGAGAGCTGCAGACACTGTGTGTGAAAGCTGCTGCTGTAGCACTGCCTGCAGTGTTGCCTTGAGTCCAGAAGCCACAGCCTCAACTGGAAACCTCCTGGATTGCCACACATCCAATTTATGGGCTGACCTGGTCCTGTCCACTCCTTCACTTGTTCCTTAGGAGCACAAGCTGCTCCCTTGCTGACACTTGCTCTACGAATCAAGTGCAGAGAGAGAATGCCTTTCCCCGAATTCTATTCAAGCCAGTTTTGAAGTAAGTTGAAAATAAATTCAGTAGGTTATGAATGCTGAAAAGAGAGGAGAGTACATTGGAGAGGCTGGTTTGATTGGTTCCACTGTGGTTCTGGCACCAGCAAAGAGGGGGATGAGTGCTCTTTGCCCCTGACTGCACAGGGAAGGTGCTGACTCTCATCCCTTTGGTGTGAAAGGTGTTCCAGGGCCTACTGCCCCTTTGCACGTGGCAGCATCTGGCCAGATGTGAGGTCAGGAAGCATCTTGTGATCCTTCCCACTCCACTCACTGCAGACATGTGGTTGTTTCTATACCCCAGCTCCAGCACTAAAGATCAGTGGACAAAAATTAGTGCTGTCTCCTCTCCACTGGCTCTGTTGTGCAGAAGATGAGCTCCACAAATCCCACCCACACCACCAGACACCCCTATTCCCACTCTGATCCTCACCTTCTCGCTGCTGCTGCTGCAGGATGGGAGGCTGCTGGGGGATGCTCTGTGCAATGGGGGTGATGGTGGTGGTTGGATACACAGCTGTAGCCCAAGGAGACAGAACAAGCATTTACCTGAGGACCTGGTCAGCCACACAAGGGCCTGAGGGAGACAAGGGAAGCTGGTACCTGCATACTGCTGAACTCCTGTGAAGGCTGGGTGCAAAGTCTCTGCTACTGAAGGGCTCTGGGCTGCAGAGAAAAACACAGTCAGAAGCACAGCAAAGAGAACCACTCATGCATTCTCTGTGTGTGTGTGTGTGTGTGTTTAGTGTTGTTTCCCACCCTCATCCCCAAGTGAGTCTCAGTGCCTGGCCGGGAAAGAACTACAAAAGTGTGGAGAACCCAGAAAAGAGGAACTAACTGCAGTTTCTCAGGTCTCTGCATGGTGTGTTTTTTTACTGCTCTCAATACCTGAATATGGCACAAGGCCGTTGGTGTAAACTGTTTCCAAGGTTGGATGCCCATTTGGGAATGGAACCACTCCAGTGAATCCATTGGAAATGGGTGCCACCAGTCCTGGCATGGCCGCTGTTCCCAGGAGAGGTGGTGAATGTAGCCCTGGAGAACAAGAAGAGAGGACATCCCATAAAGGTCAAGGTCCCACAAAGCCCCCGCTCCCCTCTTCCACCTGCCTGGCAAGACTGCTGTGTAGAAGCCATGATCTCTTCTATTTGGCACGTGGAGATGACAGACTGGTGCTAGAGCTGTCACAAAATTAAGAGGCAGCACTAGTGGGAAGAGTGTGACAAGAACTGCCAGTCCCGAGTGCTGTCAGAGCTTTGGGGAGGAACATCTTTGATCAGGGTTTGCACAGCACCTGGCATGACACACGCCTGTTCTGACAGGGGTTTGAACCCAACGTGCATTATTGCTGTGGGATGATGATCATGAGAAACAGCACTGCTGACCTCAGAGTCAAGTGCAATCCTGCAACCCAGTCCTTTACTAAAACTGCAGCACAAATGCACGGCCGTAGGGCAAGAGGCTGTGTGCTGAACATTGAGGGTGTCAGGGGGCTGCAGGAATTTGTGCAGAGCAGAGACTGCCATGCTCAGAGGCTGCACTGCTGGAAAGGAGTGAGCTCATGCAGCTGCTGAGGCTGGAGGTGCAGAACTGTTTTACCTGGAGCACTGGGGCAGGAGGTTCCTGGCCCTCACCTGAGGCTGGTGCGATGGGAGCGGCGGGCAGCCCGTTGAGACTGACGGCGCCGATCTGCTGGATGTGGCACGGGGAGAAGGCCACGCCCGGGCTCAGGTAGCTGCCGTGGGAGGTGGAGAGAACCGTGGTCTGCTGCTGCATCAGCTGCAAAGCAGGACCGTGCAGTCAGGGCCTCCCGCTGCCAGGGCCCTGCACAGCTGGGGGAGGCTGTGCAGACCAGCCTGGCTGTCACCTCCCCCAGGTCCTGCCACCTGCCCTGGAGCTTCCCCTGACACTGCCAGATCTCCTGGTGGCTGTCCTCCACAAGCTGTCCTCCCCAAGCTGTCCTCCCCAGGCCCAGTTCCCACCCCTGGGGCCCACAAGGTCCCTGCAGCCACGTTCTCACACAGCTGCTGCCCCTGCCAACGTGGGACAGTGGCCTGGCCACCCGTGAGAGCCCCCGAGAGCTGGGCACAGCTCCCTGTCCTGCAGGCAGGGGACACAGCTCAGGGACTATCCCAGCCCACAAAGCCCATGGCTGGGCACCCCCATGCCTCTCCCTCTCCGTGGGCCAGCAGCCTCAAGGGGTTGTGGCTCACTCAGCTGGGCACAGGGCATCAGGACAGGCCTTTCAGCTCAGAGAGCTCCTGCAGTGGGGAGGGAGCAGGTCAGGGCTGTGCTGGCACCCAGCAGCACCATCTCCCCACAGGCCCCTCGCCCAGGGCAGGGCCAGATATTAAATAACACAGCTTTGCCTCGAGGAATGGGGCCCAAATCCCTCTGCTTTTGCCCAGACTCCACAAGCAGATCCTGCTGGGAGACACACAGGGCTCACCCTGGCACAGCCACCCTGCTCTGCAACCAGGTGTGTGCCCAGGTCTTGTGTCCTGCTTTGCCCTCAGAGGTCTGGCCCTTGATCCCCTGAGCTCAGTCCTCTGGCACTGGCCTGCACCTGGGGCCAGGGGACATCAGCTCCTCGTGGTGCCATGACACACCTGCCAAGGCAGAGATGACAGTACAAAAGGAAGGGTGGGAGGGTTGGGAGGAGGGTTAAGAGAAGAAAAAAAATCCTTCTGATCCTATTTGACCATCAGTGGGAATATAAGATGTCCTCAGAGTGCAGTGGCAAAGAAGACTTAGTTCTGGATGCAAAATTATCCAGCCCTTTATCAGCTTTGTCTTCACATCAAGCAAGAAGAGCAGGGGAGGCACAGGCATGGCTCTTAGGAAAGCAGAGCTTCTCAGGAGGAGCTGAGGGGTGACAAAAGGAAAACCCAAGGAAACAACAAAAATCTTCCTGACATTGTCACATCCCACTGTCTGCTTTGCAAAGCAAACACCCAGCTCTCCAGGAACCCACCTCTTCACAAAGGGCTGGAGTCAGTAAGGCAGTTTGGCCCAGGCCTCAGCTGAAGGATCTGGTAACTGAAAAGTTTGTGGCTAGCTAAACCTCCCAATTTCCTCCACACAGAAGCTGATCATGGCTTTTGCATAAAAAGAAGAGGAATTTCATAGCAGGGCTGCCTCTGTAAGCTGGTACAAGCAAAGCCATGGGGTGAAATTGGCTTGAGCCCTTTTTGGGGATGGGTGAGTGCTCCCAGGCCTGTCCCAGTTCTGGGGCAGGGGGACTGACAGCACAGGGGTCACTCTTGTGCCATTCCAGGAAGGACAAGCCCTGGTACCACCTCTCTGTTCCCCACCACATCATCCCCTGGAGCTGGACTCACTCCTGTCACTGGGAGCCACCCCGAACCAGGGCTGCAGTGACACGTGTCCCCCCTGGGGTCACAGGGCCCTGCTGAGCCCCCAGGTGTTCCTGCTCCTGTCCCCACACTGTCCCCACTCCAGGGTGCAGGAACCATCTCATTTCCTACTCACTGTGTGAATATTGATCTGCTCTTTTCTCATTGATGCCTGTTCTGTGCCAGGCTCTGGCTGGACCAAGGCTCCACCCGGCTGCATCAGCACCAAATTGGCACTCTGGAATTGTTCTCATCACTGACATAAAATTACCATAATGAACCATAAGAGCAGAAATAAAAGGGGGGGAGGTGTGAACAAATTATGTTTTGTGTTTGGAACTAATTGATTTATGGTATACAAGAAATATTTGGGCATTATAAGCACTTAGTAAATTTCTCTAGCTGCTTTTTTAAGACTTCAGACCTCTTTTGTATTGATAATTTTTTTTCAGCTCCCAAACATTTCCCTGAGTCCACCTGAACTAACTTGTTGAATGAAATGAACTCATTTGCAGAGGCACCTGGGATAAAAACCCGATTTAAGCACTGAAATAAACTGCTTTCAAATGCTTATCCAGTTGTACTTCCCAGATGAGATTTTTTCTTACAGTTTCAGCTAACATGCACTGTTTGACTATTTTAAGTCCTTATTTTGCATATTTGTATAGATCTGAATAACTTTAGACTGAGCTTAGTGTGTGATTATTTCATGTTTAATTTAAGATAGTTTTTGAAGAAGGTGGTTATTAATATAAATTTAAAACAGACAACTGAAAACAAAACAAAAACAACCCAAACTCCAAACTTCTTCCTAAGGCCCTGGGGACCACTTTGGCTTGGGAACTCAGCAAACCCTGTGGGGACAAGGGAGAGGAAGCTGTTGTGTATTAAATTATGGCTACAAGAACCTGTGATGCCTCTGATGCACCAGCTCAGCCCAGCAGCACTCACTCCTGTCAGTCTGGGTCAGCCACATCCAGAACGGGCACCTGCATCTCCCAGCCCTGGGGGGACCCTGGGAGCAGCATTTACTCCTCCAAGCCCAGAATCAGGAGGGCATGAGGGATTTTGGGCTTCACCTGGCTTACCAGAGATCTCAGCTCCCAAGGGCTGCCCTTGGCAGAGCATTCTGAGGAACCATAAGGAGATTCAGCATGGAAATCCCTGTCTTTTGCCCCCACTTTCAGAGATGTTAGATGGGATTCCAAGGGGCTGATTCCCTCTCCCTCTGATGGTGGCACTGTGTGTGTGTGTGTGGACTGGCTGGGATCTCTCCTCCAGAAGGGAGAACAAAGATGGGGATGGCACAAGAGAAGAAACAGTCAGCTGTGAGGTCAGTGCCTCGAGGGGAAAAAAAAAGAGAACCAAACCCAGTGGAAAGTAAAAGGAAAGGAAGGAAAAAATCCTAAAAATGTGGGAGACAGGCTGAGTCCCGAGCCAAGGGGAAAGACAAAACAAAGGCTCAGAGGAGGAAGGCTGGTGAAGAATCAGAGAGAGCAACGCAGTAACAGACACAGCTGAGGAGAAAGAAGATGCAGACAAGCAAGGAGGCACAGCTTAGACCTGACTGCCTTCTTGTCATCAGCAGGGGTTCCTGAAGATTAAAAGACTGAGTCTGGAAGCTCTCACTGCCCTTCCTCCCCACACACCTGGACCTCAAGCTGATAAAGCACCTCCTGCCACCACGACCTCACAGTGTGGTCCACTCCTGCCTTCTGCACCACCACACCCTGCCCAAGCCAGGGCCACCTCCAGGACAGCAGGAGACACACCAGGAGGATCATCTCATGCCTGACCCACAGCTGAGATAAGCTACAACTTTAGACCTCAGGTGCAGCTGCCTCCTGGGCTGGGCAGAAAAAAAGGATCCTGGCAAAAGGTGGTGCCTGATCACAAAGGGTTCTTCAAATAATCTGTGTTGGATCAATTCTATGTTTGGCTTGCAAATGTCCCCAAAGTTATGGAGCCTCATATATATTTCCTTTTTCTCATCCATACTCTTGCCACACACTTAAAATGCATCTGGCAGTTTTTGGGGAATCTTTGAGGAAACAGCCAACAATTGAGAAGCAGTTCCTTCTCCATCATGTGAATGAAAGGAAGGCACATCAAGGAGCTGCTGAAGCCAGAGGAGAAGAGGTGTCCACATACACCAGAACAACATGTTTATTTGCACTCCCCCCAAGAAAATTACTTTCAGTAACAATATCTACTTTTGAGTTCTTTGTTGACACAAGAATCTCTGGTGCCTTGAGCAATTTCTGAGCCTCCTTGCATGGGCCTTACACTTGGCAGCAGAGACCTGAAAATGACAGTCACCAAGGGGGCTCAAGCAAGGCTCCACCACAGCTGATCTGGGACTGGTTGAGTTTGGGACCTACCTCGAACATCAATGGCAACTGCCACCATGGCTCTGAGGAAAGGAGGTTCTCTCACTAAAAGCCAAAGGACAGCCAGGCTGCTGAAACACCTCTGGCTCTCTGCTACCCTCGGCTCCCTCTCCAGCACCTTGCAAACTCCACTGTCCCACTGACCAAGGGAGAAAACCTGGGAGCCAAGGACAGCACTGGGGGGACCCTCCTGGGAATTTCAGCAGAGAAATAAACTCGTGAAGCTGGGCCCCAGAGCTCTCCTGCTGCTCCAAAACCAGAGAGACACACATTTGTGCCACAGAGCCAGAGGGAGGGTTCACAAGTTGGTATCACAGGTCTGTCAGATGTCACCCAGGAATGCTCTGAGCTCTCCTCATAACAAGACAGAAAGGCAGTGGGTCATGACTGAGCTGTTCCCAACACCTCCACATCAGAGAAATCCCAAGCTCACTTTGAGGAGGCCCCAGCTCTCCCCTACCCCCCCCCATTTCCAGGAGAAAAACATACAAAAACTGTGCAAGACAAAGCAGCTGAGTGGAGAAACGAGGCAGGAGTGCTCCCAGGGGCTGGGAAGCTTTCCCAGGAGATGGGTTTGTGTGTCCCAGGCGCTGCCCGGGGCCAGCAGGGCAGCGTTCCCACCCCGCCCCCGGGGGATACTCACAGCCTGCGCATAGGCGCTGTATGGGCTGAACGGCAGGGAGAGAGATGGAGTGAAAATGCCCAGCTGCCCCACCATTTGCTGCATACGGCGCAGGGTCCTCTCCTTATCTGTGTCAGCAAACTTCACCACTAGACTGGAGGAGGCACCCTAGGCACAGAGAGGAGACAGAGAGGAGGCAGGAGAGAAGAGGCGTGGGACAGCCAGAGAGTCAGCGGGCAGGCGAGGGAGGGCGGGGCAGGACAGGCAGCAGACAGGAGTGGGAAGAGGAGCAGAAGAGCAAATATTGGCGTGGAAGTGCTGGGGAGCTGCCTGGAAGCTGGGCTGTGCCCTTCCCCATCTGGGCTTCCCGTGAGCTCTGGATTACCAGAGGTCCCAGCTCCCAAGGGCTGCCCATGGCAGGGCATTCTGAGGAACCATAAGGAGATTCAGCATGGAAATCCCTGTCTTTTGCCCCCACTTTCAGAGATGTTAGATGGCATTCCAAAGGTCCATCCAGCCCTTCCCCCTCACACCCTTTCCCTCACACAGATTCCTAGGGGATGCACACACCCCTGGCTGCACTCACCATGTGATGGTGCAGCCAGGAACACCCAGGGCACCGATGGCCACAAGCACCATCTTCCCCCCACCAGCAGCTTGGCTGGACAAGGCAGAGCAGCTCCTGGCAGCTGGGAATTCCCTGGCTGCAGCACTGCATTGTCCTGTCCATCAGGTGCCCAATTTCAGGTTGGAGATTGCCAGAGATGAGGCCACAGCTGCAGCTGCACTGGCACAGGAAGGTCCAGCTACAGCCACACAACCCCACCCAAGGCACAAAGGGCTCCCACCCCCACCCAGCCCACCCCAGGGGCTCCTCCACTGCCTGAAAAAGAGAAGCCAAGGAGTGCTCAGACCCTGAAACCCTGACCACCCATGTGGCTGAACTGTCAGCTTTCACCCTGCTCAGTTTTGAACTACTCCAGGTAGCTGCTTCCAAGACAAAATCATGGCCTGATTTTTGGGTCTTTTATTTAGCTTTTATATCTGTGAGTGCTGTCACTCCCAGTCTGGATGAACACAGGCACAAACAGCAGCCCAGGGGACAGGATGGTCACTGTGAGTGAAGCACAGACGTGCACACACACCACACACCTCCCAACCACACCAGCTGGACACTGCTGCTGAACCTGTCGTGGTTTTTTGGAGAGTGTGGGGAGGTCCCTGCACCAGGGAAATGGGACAAGGATTAGGAAGAGGGGAGGTCCCCTGGCCTTATACTCACGGGCATTGTCTGGCTGCCATGGAGTGCGTGGATTGCTGCCTGAGCCTCTGTGTGAGATGAGAACTTTACAAAAGCACAGCCTGGAAAGGGACAGAAAGAGCACAGGAGATTGCAGTGACAGGACTGCTGTGAAAGTGCCACCACGCAAGAGACAGTGTCTGTATCTCAGGTAAGGCAAAGGAAAGCCACCCCAAGGAAGCAGGGAACAAAAAGGATGACACATCCCAAGTCCTCTATCCTGGAAAAAAGAGGAAGGGTCTCAAATTATTACTTCAGTGATACTCTAGAGGTGATGACACCATCTCCACCCTTGCCCCTGATCACCTCTTCCACAGATTCTCTGTGGACTCCTCATGGTGGGTACAAACACTTCAACCTGCAGCCCCAGACTGAGAGAACAGGCTCACAAGTGACCCTGACAGCTCAGCCACTCCTCAGCTCTGCTTCCCTCAGTCTCTGCCCACCTTCCCCAGCCCTTCCTGGCAGCAGAGGACTCTTCCTCCCCTGCTCCCTATTCCTGGCTGTTTCATGGGTTCCCACAAATACAGGGAGGGGAATCAGAGCCCCAGTGGGAAGGTGAGGCTGGTGAGCACGACCCAGAGCAGGGACAAAGGGCAGGACACACAGAGGGTTCATTCACACCTTTGCTGTTCCCATCAGGTCCACGGAGCACCGTGCATTCATCAATGACCCCAAATGGTTCAAAGAGCCGGAGCACGTCATCCTCAGACTGCTGCTTATTTAACATGCCCACAAAGAGCTTCCTGTCCCCTAGGGGCAAACACAGAGACATCAACCTTCTATGAGGCTTGCAGTCCAGAGCAGGAGGAGAGGAACACTTGAGCACAAAACAGCCTGGTGTTAAAAACATGCCTGGCATGGAAAATGATTTGTTGTTGGCTGAAATGCTTCCAGGGGTGAAAATGCAGGGTGTGCCCAAGCTCCTCACACCTTCAAGGGTTTCTGTGGCTTCCCCTGTCCTACCCTCCCCAATGGAAAACAAAGGATTAATAATTTCCTTTCATCCATCAGCCTCTTCCTTTGAATAATCAAAAAGAAATAATAGTAAGAAAAACTGTCTGGGCAATCCCATTTCTATTGATCAGCAGGTGAAGTCCAAAGGTGCCTTAGGAAATACAGCAGACCAACCCAGGCAGGCTGATCTATTCCAGGACCTTTGACTTCTGTTTCCTTTTCCTCCTCTCCAAGACCATCATTTCCTTAGCTGCCATGTAACCAGGCATCTTGGTTTCCATTTGCCCTTCCCCACTCCAATCTAACCAGGGATAAACCCTGACATCCTGAGTCCCAATCTGCCTCGCTGCAGAATTACCCAAATACCAGACAGTTGGGTGAAGGCCAGCCATCAGCTCCATGGTCCCTGCTCCCCTCTCTCTGGTGGCACTGTGTGCCCATGTCACACTGGCAGGGAGCTGCAAGGGTGGCCAACACATGCAGGACTTTGAGCTCAGAGTCCTTCTGGGTTCCTCTTCAAAGAGAGAAGTAAGGATTATGGTTTTGTTGGGATGGGTGAGTGTGGAGGCAAGGAAGGTGCAGAGTGCCTTCTCCCACTCTCTCCTGCCCTCAGCACCCACAGGAGCCCATCCCATGCCTGCTGCTCTCCAGCCAAGCACAGACACAGCAGAGTTTGGGCAGCATCCTCCCCAGACTGCTGTGAACAGCAGTAAAACAGCACAACACTGAAATCCCAGCCAGCTCAACCTCTGTTTTTGCCAGGAAACAGAGCTGACCCTCCCCCAGTGCCTCAGATCTGCATGGGGAGACACGACCCACAGGAGGGAACGTGTGGGGACGTGGCTCTGGAGCAGCAGTGCCAGAGGATCCCTTATTGTCAGAGACAGGATCAGAGGGGCTGGCTCCAAACAAAGCAATGCAATGTGACACACGTCAGGGGCAATAGCAAGGGAGCTGCTCTCTGCTTGAGAGTGCACTGACCTGAAAAACAACAGGTCTTGGAGCTACAGCAGCAGAGCAGCTCCAGGGGGGAGCTGTGCATGGATGCCAAGCAAGGATGGCACATGACACATTCACACTGTCACCAAGGCTGGCCCCAGCCCCTGCCTTGCTCCTCTTGGCTCAGGGGATGGCTCCCCACCCAGGTAAGGAAGTGCTGGGGAAGATGAATCAGGGAAACTTTATAAATATGATTGCTTAGCAAAAGATTCTGAAAATATGAAACTTATAATGGAAATAGAAATGAAAGCTTGCTTTGAGTTGTAGGATACTGAGCCTTAGTTACTATATAACCTGAAAACAACAGCCCAGCCAGCTGAAGGAGAATCCCTTTGGATTGAACAATACCCTTCTGCTGGCTGAGGGATCCAAAGGTCAATGTAGCAAAAGAGAATGGTCTAAAGAGTAGTTTTTAAAGTTTAAAATATAACACAGTATGGTAATATAGTAGTTCTTATAGGCTGCATGTATATTCTATAGGATTTTGTGTCTTGTACTGGCTGGTTAGTGTAAATTAGAATATTCAACACAAAAGGAGATATAATGTATTGTAACAAGGACCTCACTCTCTTACCCCTGTGCTCTGACCCAGCCACCTCTCTCTGGCTCTCCTGCTCCCTCATCTCTCTCCTCTCTTACCTCTTACCCTCTTGTTATCTCTCTCTCTCCCTCTCTCTTTGGGACTTCCCCTCAGCCCAGGCTGGTGGCTGAAGGCCCTTTTTACCCCCCACCCTTGCAATAAACCCACGTGTTCTAGAATGTCTCAGGTCTGCAGAGTTCCCTCTCCCTGCTGTCCTCGGATGGTCCTACAAGGAAGGAAGGAAGGAAGGCAGGCAGACACCTCCCCTACTGCCCAGTCAGGTACAGATGCTCTCAGCAGCACACACAGGCAGGACCCCTCACAGAAATGCAGCTGCACACAGGCAGCACTAATGGACAAGCACAAAGGCTCACACACTCCCTGGAACACTCTTGTACATCCCCAACCCCTCGGGGATGCCTTCCAGAATGAAATTCCTTAGTGAGGAAGAGGAATGTGCAGACAGCCACACTCATCCAGCATGCAGACACCACAGGGAGTCACCTCACCCTGGCCCAGAGTCCTCTGCTGGGGCTCTGTGCCTCAGCCAGGCACAGCTCTGCTGTAGCCCCAGGCAGACATGTGCCACTTGTGTTCACCATACACATAAAGTGTTAGAATTGCTACAGCCAAGGCTCTTAACCCAGTCCCAAGCAGCTATTCCTGATTTATAGAAGCAGAAGGGGCTGAAATATACAGCTTTGCTTATTTTTTTAAAGGCCAAATTTCCCAGCTTCCCCATTTTCATGATTCCCTGGGTAACTACACCCATGGGAATTTCATCCCCTTCTGTTTTCCTTGTGATTCTTTCTAAATTTCTCCCTGCACCTGCATGGCAGTAGCTGCCTTTGGAGACATTATTTCAGCTGATTGAGTCCATTCAAATTGGTGATGCCCAATAATCCCCAGCCAAGGCACAGGAGTTCATAAAGCAGGTGCTGTTCAGCTGCCTTCTGTGCAGGGAGACAGAACCTGCCCCCACAAGGGCCAGCTCAGGAGTGCTGGTGGTCAAACCAACCAGAAAACAGCACATAGAGAAGGTGAAAAATCTGAGTGGAAGAGAGGGGGTGAACAAAAAGGGACTGGAAAGGAACAGATTTACTGGGCAGTGAAGAGGAACATGAAAACTAAAAGAGCAGCAGCTCTGTGCTCTGACTGACATCACCTGGTGCCAGATGTCAGCCCAGTTTGGCCATGGCAGGGGACACTGGAGCTCTGTAGGGCTCCCCCTTCCTCCACCCTGAATCTCCATTGGTAACCAAGCCTTTATTCACACAGGTGCACCATGCTGCAGCCTTTGTGTGACAAACATGGGGAACTCCTTAAAAAAATCATCAACACAGGGGAGAAATACCTTGGGAAACAGTTGTAGTGACTTGAGGTGCTGTGAAATAATCCTCTGTTCTTTGAACTAGCAAGCAAATAACTGTGGGCTAAGATTTGACAGCCAGAAATGCATCTGGTGGTCTTGCCTTTCTCTTCAGGGACCCCTGGCTCGCTGGGGCAGGGGGACAGGGAGTGTTGAGACAGCTGGGAAAGTCAGTTATCCTACAACTTGCAATCCAATCAACATCAACTTACGAATTACTCATTATTTTCTACTTCAGAGAGCCCTCAAATTTCCTGGGTAATTCCTGTGGTTTCTTCCTCACACCATTTCTGGTGAATCAAAAGCATTTTTCTTTACCCTGCCCTGTGGGAAAAGTCCACTGAAACAGTGAATGCTCCATCCCTGCAGCTTTACAGGTCTTCTGTTGTCTGACAGGGCTCACTAACAGAACCTTTTGGAAGTCCTGCCTTCATGTGGGAATTTCAGCTTTCCTTTTTGGAATTTGGAAGGAAAAAAAAAATGCCAGCCTTCCTGGATATGCAGCACAGGCTAAAACTATGACACCTTAGGGACTTAAGCTATAAAGGCAAATATAAATACACACACCTATGGGTTTGGAATCTTTCCTGAGTGCCCAGAACAGCAATAGTAAAAGGGAATAAAATCACTGACAACGTAAGATTTTTTTTCACAGTGAATCCTGCTTCATACAGCCTGGTTCTGAAGATCACATGTAGGAAAATGATCCAGGCTGTTCCCTTTGGATGCCTCTGCAGCAGCTGGGGACCTCTGAAAGGGCTCTGCTGCTGCTCACCTCTCCCTCTCTGCATCTTGGAGCCCAACCCATGATCCGGGATCCTCTTGATTCAGTCAGCTTCCAACCAGGGCTGTTCTCCCACAACATCCAGGCTGACTCATCCCTCCCCAGCCGGGCTGGAATGCTGCAAACCCTCTCACCTGATCTGCTACCAAACCCTCTCACCTGAGCTGTGATCCTAAAGCCATCGATCCCAAACCCTCTGGCATTCTCAGGGCTGATCCCAAACCCTCTGGCATTCTCAGGTCATCAGCTCCTTCAGCTCCCCAGCAGGGATTCCTGCAGGCTGGGAGCTCTCCCCTCCTCGGCACAGCACACCCTCCCTCCCCTTCCTGCTGTTTTCCCCTTCACTTTCTCTACAGCTCCTGATTTTCACCCTCTGATTGGCAATTTCCCGGGCTGTCCAGCGAGCAGGGAAATTCACTGTGATCTCTGACTGTTGGGTTCCCATGGAAACGTGCTCTGGGCACTGTCAGCCAGGCAGGCAGCAGGAGGGGCCAGCACAGAGCACGTTGTTGATGAAGGTACCACGGGAACAAACCAGGGGTTGGGGCCGAATGCTGTGGCCAGGAGAGAGCACAAGAGCACTGGACACAGCTCCTACAAAGCCAGTGAATTCAGGTCACAGCAGGCAGCAGACAGGATCAGGGAGAGAGGGAAGCCCAGTCCTGGCTGTGGATGGGATGCAGCAAATCTCCTTGGGAGGCAGAGAGAGCTTCCCTGTCCCTGGGCAGTGCTGAATGCCTTGGGTTACCTGTCATGGCCCATCAGGGCAGCCCAGAGCTCCAATAAGCACAAACTCCTCTCCTCCTGGCACTCCAGGCTCCCAGCAGAGAGCAGGGAGAAGCTGACAATGTCTGGCCCAGAACCACAAGTCCCACTCTGGACTAATGCAGGCAGCAACTTTCTCAGAGTGAATTTCTTCTGCAGGGTGTAGGAACACTGAGCACCCAGATATCCCCACACAGCCCCTGCAGGGCTTGGCCAAAACTGCCCCTTTGGCAGAAAAATGAGCATCTCTCAGACCAAGAGACAAATCCTGGTGCTCTAACTTCATGTTCTTAATCCAGGGTGCTTCACCTGAGAAATGTCAGTCCCTGGTGAGTATAAAAGAGGATCCCTTCAAGGATAATGCAGAGCAGTGCCTCTCTGATGCATGCAGCTATTCCCTTGATAGATTCCTAATCCATACACTTCTGCCCTGCCCCAAATCTTTCTTTTACCTCCTGCCAGTGTGGGGCTACTGCTATAGGGATATTGCTCTTCCCATATCTGCAGAGTTGTTCAGCCACTTCTCTGACAAGTGGAGCATCACCTCAGAAACATTTCAGAAGAGGAACCTGTCTCAGACAAACACAGGGTGCTGCCTTGATGCTGCTCCTGCCTCAGGAAAAAATCCAGTTTGTCATGGATCCTGTGGGAGCTGCTTGTTCTTGAGCTCTGCAAGGAGCCTGGAGGGAGGTGCACAGGCTGCAGGTGTTCAGACTCCAAAGATTTCTCTTTTTGTCCATGGGAAGCAGAGTTGATGTTCTGACATTTGCAACCATTAGGGAATGTGGCACTTTTCATAAACTCAAGAGATTTCAGAGTCCAGTGGCTTGGCCAAAAGCTTGATTTGTTCCCAAATCATCACTCTGGTTTTTAACCTGCTGACTGGTTCCAGCTCGATTTGACAGAGGCATCAGAGATGTCACATCCCAACACTTAATATCAGGTGGGTGTGTATAGAAGAGGCCCCAGTGGTGCCCCACCAGCAAAAGAGAGATGCAGAGATGGCCTCAGCCCTGATTAGACACCAGAGCTGCACTCACCAGACACACTTTTTTTGTTGTTGCTTTTTTTTGGTTTTTAATCAATGTGGTAGGGGAAGGATTGACCACTCAATGGTTGAATCCAGAGGCAATGTGAGGTGTCAGTGAGAAGCCAGCCCTCCCCACACCACCCACTGCAGGCAACTCTAAAGGATCTCTCATCCATTCACAACATCGTTTTCAACTGGGAGAGGGAAACACCCTGAAGATTCTGGTCTCTTTTTATTCACTGTAGCACAGATAAGGACCTTAAATTCAACCCTAAACCAAGGGGCTGAAGTAAAATGTCCAGACCTCAGTAAAACTTAGGTGTACTATCCCTCAAGTAAATAACCAAAAGTTACAGATTCTATCTAAACAGACCTTTTTTTTTAAAAAAAGGAGTGTCACACAACCATAAATACACACATTCATATAAAATATTATAAAATATATCTCATGTTCTTGACATGTGCAATAACTGACAGTCACTACAAACTGTTTGGAAATGTAAAACAAAAGCCTTCCAAACCTAAATAAAGCATGCAGGACAAGCTGTCCCACAGCACAAACAGCAGCACACAAACCCTCCCCTGGCCTCTACTAAACTGCTTTCAGGGGCAGCACCAACAGCACAGGGCATGGAGAGGCAGATGTAGGAATGGAGAGAAAGGGCAAGGAAATAGATCAGTAAGGCAAGGAAAAGAAGCAAAATGAGTTAATGGATTTGGAAAGGGCTGAAGTTGCAAACCTTCTCCACCTGGAGGAGGCATTTGAGCTGCTCAGAGCTCCCCATTAAATTAGCAGATTCTCTTATTCCCAACCTTCCAGCTCTGAACTTCTCAATATATGCTGCTCTGACCAAGCTGGTCCCCTGCAGGCTGACAGCACCTCCATCTCAGGATCCTTTCCCTTCAGACATTATTTCCCCATCATGTGATCTTTTCTGCA
This sequence comes from Trochalopteron elliotii, assembly GCA_024734555.1. Lineage (NCBI taxonomy): Eukaryota > Metazoa > Chordata > Aves > Passeriformes > Leiothrichidae > Trochalopteron > Trochalopteron elliotii. The sequence goes on from JANPWX010000428.1 coordinate 452,294, forward strand.
ACAGCATTTTGGCCTTGACAATGTGCTGGGGGCTGCTGCAGGACTGAGAGTGGCAGGGCTGAGACAGCTCAGCAGTGATGGGGGAGGCAGTGGAGGGAGCTGCAGACAGAAGAATCAGCTGCAGACCAGTGAGCTGAACACGTTAAAAAGCCAGTGCTGCTGCAGGAATCTGGCTCTTATTGGGCTGATCAGGTGTAGGGATGAAGGAACCTCTTCCCAAAGGCTTCAGGAGCCCCAGTGCCACACAGGTCTGCTTCAGTAACATCCTGGGGCAGACACTGCCAGGCTGATGGCACTCACAAATAACTGGGAGAGAGAGTGGAGGGGGCAGCCACATCACCACCCTTAGGACCTGGTGTGCTGTCAGCTGCCTGCTGTGTCCCCACACTGCCCCCCAGATCTCTGCCACACACAGACTGCTCCTCACAGAGAGGAAGGCAGAGTCAGGACCCTGTGCCTCATCTCCTGGCCCCCCTCACAAGCACAGGGCCACCAAAGGAGAAACAAGGAGAGATGACAACTACCTCCACGGCTCTCGCTGTCCGCAGGTTTCACCTGGATCGGCCGCGCCATCTGCAAGGGAAGGGAAATGCAGAGGTTATTACCTGGCCCAGTGCCCAGCACACACTGCTCAAGGCTCTGCCAACAGGGCAGCAGGACACAGGCAGCAGGGAAACCAAGACATTGTGATGGACACCAGTACCCTTGTGTGGAGTCCCTCCTGCCGTTAAAGGAATTTCCAACTGCCCTTCCCTGGAAAAGTGAAGATTAAAGATACCCCAGGTGTAAAGAAGGCTTCTCCCCCATGGACCCTTGCAGACATTGTGCAATCTTCTCTCTGGGTTTGGCAAGTCCATCACCCACCCCATGGCATCCCCTTTCCCTGTTTCCCCACTGGCTCTGGGGCCTGGTGTCCTGTTCCTCTCTTCCCTGTGGTCACTTGTCCCCTGCCCTGCCCCCTGTGCCACCCACAAACCAGAGACCCTGTATAACTGAGAAAAACCACATGTTCCCCCTCTCTCTCTCTCTCTCTCTCGCCCCTTGGCTTCCCTCTCTTCACCTTCTTCTCCCACCCCAGCTCGGGGTGGGGGAAGCAGAATAGAATGGACCCTCGTGGTTAACAACAGAGACTTGTCTGGTCTGTTTCCCTGCCGGCGCCTGCAACCTCCCCAGACACGATGGACACTGTTGCCACACGACACAACTCCCCTGAAGGAGGGATCATGTTTTTTCCAAGGAGGGATCATGTTTTTTTCCAAAAGGAACCTGGTGCTTTTCCCTGCTCAGCTGCTGGCCCCAGAGAGCAGCTCTCCTGGAAATGCCCCCCATGCATAAACCTCTCCCTCCTCAGCTGCTGCAAGTGGCACAGAAAGGACTCTGAGGAAGCAGCTCATCACCATGTGACTGGAGCCTCAACAGTGGTCAGGGTGGCCTGAGGTGAGACTGTGCCTGGAAGCTCTTCCTGTGTCTGCCCTGACTCAGTGCAGGCATGGCCACGTCACCTAATTGAGCCACTTACTGTCCTTGCAGCAGGGAAGAGACACTGCCTCTGAACTTGGCTAGAAGCAGCACAGCAAGCAGGCCTGTCATGTTTCCCCTTCCCCAGCCCTCATGCAGACAGCTCTGTGCACCACAGTAGCTCTTGAGAAGGGCAGTGCTGCTCTCCAGCAATATCTCTCATCTCTGGCCCTCAGGGGCAATGCTCAGGTTGAAAATGGCAAAACTCCTCTCCCATGGGTGTGGAGGAGAGGTTTTTCCTTCTCTTGCAGCCATTAGTGTCATCAGCAATAATCCAACCACAAACAAGCCTGAAGGGTAGCTTAGCTCACATGGAGTGGGGACTCTCCAGGTAAGACAGAAGTAGCTGCATTAAGGAACCCACAGCTTTAAATGTCTGGTTTGAAAAGCAGGGCAAAACTCATCTGCTGGCAGGTCTGTGTGCCCTGTGCTGCCCAGAGAGGCAGCTGACAAGCTGTAGCCTCCTTTCCCAGCTAGCAGGATCCAACTGCACCAGAATATCCTCCAAGGAATGGTGCACAGGGCAGATTTCCACATTCACAGCACATCTCACTCCATGTCTCTCAGCATCACTCACTGAGGCTGACAGTGACCTGAATCGGTGACATTCATAATAAAAAAACAATCAGAATATTGCAGGGGAGGCCTGCACACGAGCTGCAGGTCCAGGCATAGTCTGCCCCCTCTCTTAGGAAACTCCTGAGGAAAAACAGCAACAAAACAGAAAATGAAATCAAGCCATAAAAGTCACCAACTGAGATGTGTTCAGAAGCCAGCATGCAATATGTGGATGGCTGTGAGACTCCAAGTGGTGGCTGAGCCAGACTGGCCAGAAACCAGAAGCAGAGCCCACATTCCCAACAGCTGGAGGAAATCTGTGAGGTGGCTTTGCAGTCCACAGGACAGAGATGCCAACCAGGAGGTGACAGGCTGGCATGGCATGGCACACAGCCTGGCAGCTGGGGGCTGTGAAGCTGGCCTCCCCTGACTGATGGCTCTCAGGCAGGACCAGCAGAGGCCCACACAATTCCTGCCTCAAGGATTGATCATGGGGCTGCTGCTAATGGCCCCAGGGATGGGCTGGCAGCTCCCCAAAGGAAGGCCAGGCTGCTGCTGTGCTGCACCTTGACAGACAACAAGCCCAAGACCTGCTGAATCATTTAGGGAAGAGGGAGAGGCTGCAGCTCCTTCTCCCACTCTTGATCAGCTGCAGGGATTTGCAGAGCTCCTGACATCCTGCTGTTGCTGCCATGTGGCCCCAGCACTTGCAGCACTGGAACTGGCCAGCCCCCAGGCTGCTGCTGCCCCCAGGGGCTGCCAAGGGCCCAGCACCTCTTCCCTGAGCTGAGTGGGATGTGGGGCAGGGATTCAGGAGTCTGCGGGCAGAGATTGTTCCACAAAGCCTCCAATTCCCTTGCTGAGAGGCTGCTGTCAGTGCTCAGGGTCCCTGGCAGCCTGCCTGTGTGAGCTGAGGCTGGCAGAGCTGAGGGGGAGAGGGCAGGCAGCCCAGATGTGTGCTCAGCAGAGAGGGCTCCGTGCAGAGCCAGGAGAGGCCACGTCACATCCCACTGCTCCCCCAGCACCCAGGAACAGTTTTGTTTCAGGCTGCAAAACCAGGGCTAAACTAACTGAACTGATGGGGAGGGAGATGGAGGGACAGACTCAGATCTCAGCTTCTGTGAGGAAGCCAAAGCCCCAAAGCCATTTGGGGGCAGGAGGGGAGGCAGGGACGCTGTGGAAATGCAGAGCACACACATCCAGCACCACCCTCCCAGGGATGCAGGGGCTGAGGGAAGGATGGGGGGAGACAAGGGGGAGGTTAAGTACCTGAGGCCATCTCCCTGTCCCCTCCCCCAACAGGGCTGTCACTCCAGCTCCCAGCACCTAGGATAAAGGAGGTGTTGTCATGGAAACGGTTATTCACCACATGGAACCTGACATTTGCAGTTGCCATGGAAACCAGCTCTTGGGGGCATTCCCTCTGCTTTGCACAAAAGAGACATTTTGATATGATCTCTGGGGAAGGGGCCCCCTCTTACCCATCTGTCCATCCCTCTCCTTTCCCCCAGCCCAGGGACGTGACCCCAGGGGTGGTGACCCCACCCAACCTGTCACCCTGGCCCAGTGCATCCCACAGGGCCCCTGACCCACTGAGGTGACCTGCCCACAGCTGGGCCACAGCACGGTGCCCTGGCAGGAGAGGTGGCAGTGCCAGTACAGAAATGTGGGTCAGTACTGGTGCAAACCCAGAGGCAGCTCCTGCCTGGGGCTAAAAGAGGAAGCAGAGCTGCCCTGCACCCCCCAGATGTGGCCACAGCTCCTCTACTGCCCACCTGACACAGCACCTGGGGTGGGCACAGGAAGACTTTCCCTCTGCCCTCCATGTCAGACCAAGCCCTGGGTCAAGGGCTGCCCATTTCCACAGGCCTTGCCAGCTGCAGTGACTTTGAGAGATACCCACCAACCTGAGGTCAGGTCTCTGGGCTGGTCTTTGTCTGCTCTGGAAGATATGGGTAAAGAGAAGAAAACAAGACAGAAGAAATTTGCTTGGAGAAGAGCAGCAGGATTGTCTGCCAGCTTCTTCCTGAAACAGCAGGTCTCCCAGCTGAGGCAGAGGCAGCCATGGTCCTCCTTGCACAGAAGTGGACAACCAGAGGCTTCCATGAAGAAAGACACAACTACTTTAATCCTAAATCCCATGTTGCCACCAAAGATGAACAAATTATCAAAGGCCTCTCAAGCAGAGGGAGTCCAAAGCAGCTTTAACTCAATCACATAGGACTCAAGGCCTTGAGAACTGTCCCTGGGGGATCCTAAACTTTGTACACAGGTCTCAGACAAAGAGCTCTGTCCCCTACAGGAACACACAGTAGGGATGGTCAAGTTTTACCTCTCCCATTTGAGGGAGAAAAGAGAGGAACAGGGCAGCAGGGAGGACCCACTTCTGGCTACCACAGCAATCTCTGGAAGTGCAAATTCTCCTGGCCTCCAGTCATCACCTGAGGCTGCACAGTAATCAGAGAGCACACCTGAATAAGAAAACTGTATTTGCATATACCCAGCTGGGCCCAGAATCCAGCAGTCAGGATGTGCCTGCCTGAAATTGCCAGAGTGGAGAAGATGCACAGACATGGATGCCTTTTACCACACAAGAACACATAGGTGAGCCCACGTGCAGGATGGAGAATTCAAGCAAATGATTCATGAGCCTGCACCTGCCTCACAAGCTGAGCTTCATCCTCCCTGTTAAATTATTCAGCTCAGCATTATTAGTCTTTGTTTCTTAAGAACATCCCATTAACATTTAGCACGTGCTGTCAGGCCACCACGGGCCCCTGCCCCAGTCCCTTACCCTTCAGGGTCCTCCTTCCCCACTGCTGCAGACACTGGAAGGGCTGTCAGCTCCATGACCCAGTGCACTCAGGAAATCCTCTGCAGCAGCAGTGGGCACCAGATGGGCAGCAAAGCTCCTACTGCCCTGCTCCAGCTTCTCACTCACATTTCCCTCCTGGCTGGATACACAACTGCCTGAACACAGCTGTCCCTGCCCTGCTCACAGCCCTCACAGACATTGTTTCTGTGCCTGCATCCCTCTCCCTCTCACGAGCCTGCAGCCTTTGTTGGCTTTCTGGGGGGTTCCTAGTGGGAAGCAATGGGGCAGCCAGATGGGGTTGTCACACAAAGCACAGCAGCCACAGCCCGTGCAGCCTTCTGAGAACAGGGAGGAGACATCCACAGGGAGGGTCACTGCAGCCCAGAGGAGCCCAGGGACTTCCAGGGAAGAGGCAAAGCTGAGAGGCCTTGCTGAAAGTGTCTGGATTACAGCCCACCCCAACCCCAGGATGTGGGCAGCACAGAGAATCAGGGAACCCCACTCTGCCTGGGCTCCCCCCTTGCTTTTGAGGAAATGCTCCTCACCTTTGTAGTACTCTTGAGATCAAGGATCTAAGGAAACATCCTGGCACTTTTAAGGTCAGAGGAAGCTTTGCTATTGGTTTCACCAAGGCCAAAATGCACCACTTCTCTCACCACACCCCAAATAAAGACTTCTGCAGGTGAACTGGCTCCCTGTGTTTAATCAGTGCCCAGCATGAGCTGCCAGTCAGCTCAGCAATCTGGTAGCCCTGCTCTTCAAGGAGAAGACTCCCAGATCCCCCTTCTTCAGCTTTCAAACTGCAAAAGCTGGATAGAAGGAAAAAGCCCCCTGGGACAGCAGGGCAAGCCTCTCTATTAATTACGAGTAAGTGATGTAAAATAGCCCCTTAGGTGCAATGCAGGGGAACCTCACAGTGTTAAGAGGGTCAGAAGCACAGTGTATGAAACACACAATGCAGGCTGGCTCCTCTGGGATGTCAGAAACCAAAAGGCATCCAAGGCCATTGGCAGAATTAGGTCTTGGGCTCTTCAGTTTACAAATCGTGGGCTTGTCCTCCTCTGGCCAGTTAAAAATGCCCTGCCTGAATGACCATAATCACTTCTAACTGGGCAGAGCACATAAATCTAAATGCTAATTTGTTCATTTGGATTCCATTTCTGATTGGGAATGCAAGCAGGGATGGACTGGTGCCAGTCTCAGTGCTCAAGTATCCTACTTGCATCTTCCCTCTGACATCTCAGTGTGCCTCAGTCCTGCCCAGGAGAACCATCCTGCCCTGAGACAGAGGGCTTGTCTCATACAGAAACACGAGCAACATTAGTACCAAGTTCTGGCACAGCTCTACAGGCTGCTTATGAATTCACCTCATTCAATCCCACTATGGAGGAGACAAGGATAATTATGAGCAGTGTGATCCAGGTGGAGGAATTGAGGCATGTGGTGATGAAGATCATGCAGAAAGTCTGTGGCAGAAACAGGATGTGAATCCCAGAGTACAAACCACACAGCTTTTCTGCCTGCATGGCTCAGCTACATCTTTTTGCATAAGCAAGGAAGATTGTTGGAGGGCTGATGAAACTGAAAACCCAAAAACTCATCCAGAAAGTTCATCAAGACCACAAGAGATCGTTCTGGCCTCCAGAAAGCCATGGGCTTGAGGATCCAGGCACAGCTGTGACCCTGTGTCAGCTGCAGCATCTTTCTTCAGCATCTTGCTTCAGAGACTTGCCCAAGATTGTCACATTTGTCACTCCCATTGAAGTAGAAAGTGCTTAGCAGGCCTAAGGAATGCTTAGGGTTTAAGGCCTGCAAAAAGCAGGAGTAAGATGCTGTGAGATGGGTCACCAAGTTACCCAGAGCAAGTGCAAGAAAGCTGCACAGGGAAAAGCTGGGAGCACACAAGTGGCTTTGATCTTTCCAGTGGACAGGACACCCAGCACCCTGTGCCCTTCCCCGTGCCCACTGGTGCACCACTGGCCCAGTGAGCACATTCAGGTGTTTCTCTGTACAAAAGCTGCAGCCTCCAAGGACCCCAAAAACCCAGGGAAGGGCAGAGCCTGGGGCAGCAGTGTCTGAGCTATGGACACTGAGCCTGCACAGCCTCTCCTGGCTGTGTTGGCACCTCCACAGGCTGCCCCTGGGCTGCTGCAGCCATGCCCTTCTCCTGCCCCAGGGCAGGGTAATGACAGTGGCCAGGAAAAGACATCTCTGCTGATGTAACAGAGGGGAGCAGGCACAGGGACCCTCTCTCTGCCTGCACACAGAGTGGCTGTGCCAGTTCCCTTGGCAACCACTAACACTGACAATCTGAGAGGAGCAAAACCTCCACAGGAAAATCCACCCAAAACCACCAAAGCCCCAGCACCACCAAATGGATCCCCTGAGCCACTCCTGGGCAGATGTGAGATAAGCTGTTTCCCTTCAGGGGTGCTGGCAGACTAGAAAAGAGGCCCCAGGTGACTGCAGGATGCCCCTGGAGACAATCAAACCTCATTTGGAGAAGGCTCTCAGTGATCTGGTGTAGTCAGCCCTGCTTTGAGCAGAGACCCCAGAGGTCTGTTCCACCATAAATTATCCAGTGATCCCATCTATATCCACACTCACAAACACTTGTGTGCAGGCACAGCCCCCAAATGACCTCACAGAGGTGGGAATGTGGAGCCTCACTCAGGAAGGTGGTGCCTTTGGAAAGATGAAAGTCTGTGTGGGCTGGTGTGCAGGTACAGGTGAGTTCACAAGCACAGGTAAGTGAGATCACCAGGGAAGCCCCAGCTCTGGAGGCAAAAGCCAAAGCTTTGTGCTGCAAGGAGATGCCAGGGCCTGGCTGTGCAAAGGGCAGCAATTTCTCTGGAGAAAGGAAGGCCCCTTGTGCACAGGACAGAGCCTGCATGTGTCCACTTGGTCAGCATGTGGAAATGGGTGCTGATCTTTCATTTCCCTGTTCTCCCAATTCCACAGGGAACAGGAGGCACTGTCTGCCTTGGCAGCTGCTCTTCAGGGTAGGCACTTCACTGGGCAGCTGCTTTGCCTCACTGAGAGTTCTCAGCCCCTCAAGCCAAACCCTCAACAGCACAAGTATTTTCAATTCCCTCTGCACTGAGCAGGCACTGCTGCTGCTTCCTGCCCAGGGGCTGCTTTAGTCCAGCACCTTCATGTCCTGGTGCTGCCATTTCCATGAGATAGCCTTGGCATGCTGTCTGTATTTTGAACTGATAATGCTGCATGGCTCTCAGGAACTTGCTGGTATTGTCTACCAAACCTGCAGGATGGACATGGGCAAAACCTCTTCACCCTGCCCTGTTCAAAGGTTCAAGCTGCAAAGATTAACAAGTGTGGCCCAGCTTCAAACCTCAGCCAAACATTTAGACCACCTGAAACTTTCAGAAACCCTGGCCTAGGCTGGCTCCACACCAGCATTGCACAAACCAGAGGGGAGGGAAGGAGGACATGCACTGCCCTCTCCACCAAAGTCCCTCCAGTCACCTCCTGCCACCACAGGCTGTGAATGCTGACAGATGGCCCAGGTGAGCCCTTGCTCCTGGCAGCACAGGACACAGCCTGCCCACAGGGATGCCCTCTGCTCCAGCCCTGCTCAATGCTGCTGCCCAACCACCTGAATTAGTGCTGCAGCATCTCAACCCCTGGTGCATTTCCCAGAGCCTCTGTCTGCTCTCATGCTGCTGCTCTCTGTAATTTTCCATTCCTGTGTCCCTGCATCCATGAGTTCTCCCTGTGATGTAGCCACATTTCAGTACCCTCATCACTGCTCTTAAACTGCCCGTATTCCCAGCTTGGATCAATACCAATTTCTACCACTTACTTGCCTACCTTTCAGCAGGCCTTTCTTTGTTCTGCATAGAAATAAAACTGTAACTGTACCTTGCTGAAAGAATTACTTTTTTAAACCTCCCCCCCTTCCACTTCCTCCCTCTATTCTTCTTCCTCTTCTTCTTCAGGAGCAATTTTATGTAATTTGCAACTGTCTGGCTGCAAATGAAAAGAGACATAAAGCGTTTCTGCGAAATATTGAAAAGCTGGATGCTTTTCCCTCAAATTTCACTTAGCAAGAGGCTTTAACTTGCTGTGTGATCACTGTGTGTCATTAATAACCCTCTCCAATTCCTTTCAGAACTCAGCAAAGTGAAGGCACAATCACGAATCAAAGGCATGGGTTATTGAGATATAATATCATTTCACTGAGGCAGGGAGGAGTGTGCCAGGGAGTGGGGAGAAGGTGAAACACAGCACTGCTGGGCTGCCTGGCAGCTGAAGAGGACACTGGATTTAGGAAAAAGCCTTAAAAGGCCTGATTTCAACAATTCAGCAGCTCAGAGGGCAGCACAGGTGAGTTAGATAATACAGCATGCAGCTGTACAGGTGAGACTGGTTGAGTCACCATCAGATGTAAGGATGTGGCACTTGAGGACATGGTTTAGTGCACTTGGCAATGCTGGGTTAATGGTTGGACTCAAAGATCTCAGAGGTCTTTCCCAACCTGATGATTCTATGAGAGTCTTGTTGCTTTACACCCTGAGCACAATGGCCCATATAAAAGATTGTAAAAGCCAAAATTCTGTCTACCTCAGGAAAAGATGCTGAGCCTTGCTGTCAAAAAATAAGCTTTGTAGGGCTTAAATTCCATTCAGTTACCATATATCCAACTGCACTCAAGTCAGAAACAAAAGAGAATTTTGACCTCACACAAAGAGAACTTGCCTCAAAAGGCACAAAAATAAATACAGATCCCAGTGATTCCTACTGACTTATGTGGAAAACCTAAAATATAAATATTACTATATATAAAAGCTTAGGTAAGCTACACTGCACTCATGGCCCTGCAGGTGGGCTGACAGTGCTGACATCAGACCTGGAGGACCTCAGCAACACCTCTGTGGCCCAGACATACCCAGTGACAGCCTGGAAGAGAAGCCAGAAGTCCTTCTCCAGCTGCCTGATCACAGCCTAAGAGTATCTCAGAAACCATTATCAAAGCACTTCCAGAACTCTGTCCTTACCAAATCCTCAGTCTAGCCCAAGAAAGTCATTTGTCTCTATTCAGGGTCATGAACTGCTGAGTCCAACCACAGCTCTCTGCACTGAAACCAGCAAAGGAATGTACCTTGGTTCTTGTAGCATCTGCAACTGCTTGGTGGTACAACAGCAGGTGTAGGATCAGCACAAGATCCTTCCTCTGCCACTTTGGTCCCTTGCTGTCTCTAAACCTGCTGAGGCTTGGTCATGCATTCAGGTGACAGTTTGTGTCACCCTACACTTCATAACCCTTCAGCTTTCTTTCTTTCTTTCTCTCTTCTCCTGCTATGTGCAATACAGAGAATGGATATGGGTAAAATGCACAAGAATCAGTTGTTTACCAGGCTGTGGCTCATTGACTGAAATCTCAGTGGTGTGGCCAGTACATTCTGTGCTCTGCCCTATGCTGGGGCCCTGGCTAAACTCCTGGGGATAAGCTTTGCCCCAGAGATCATCAGAGGATGATCCAAGACATAAATGTACAGAGATTAAATTTTATGTCCTCATTCCCAAAACAGGGAAGCAATTGCCTGGCCCTCCTGTCTGTGATTCATTTCCAAAGTGGTACCCATGATCAGGTGATTACAAGACACCAGCAAAGCATGGCTGAAAGCTACCTCAGCTCACCCAGCCCATGGCCATGCCAAATAACCATCTCTGAATGACCAGAGAGAGAATTCTGCCTTTTGGTCACTGAGGGACTGAACAAAAGAGAAACTACATGTGATGAAGTGGTATATTGGCAGGCTGAAAATAGACAGCTCCAAATGCAGCACAGCTCATCTTCATCCTAATCCTGTAACATAATTACACCACACTGCTCATTAACTGTCTCCAGACAAGTATGTTCAAAAGTACTCACCTACCACAGACTTCTTAGTGTTCCCAGGCAGTGTCTTACACCTCCCTTAACATAAAAAGCCTTTAGATCACCACATCATAGATAAATTGCTGCTTTAAACACTGCTCCATGCAGCTCTCTACAACCCCTGAGAGCACAGACAGCAGAGAACACTGTGAAACATGCAACAAATCCCTGATGTAGAACTGTAGCAAAACTGAGATTGCCTCCAATCCACCAAGCCACACATGAATAATTTTTCAGAGACACATCTGACTTCCCCACTGCATTAACAGCAGTGTGCCATGACTCCTCTCAACTGCTCCTCCATCCTTTGACTTGTTCTCACAGTCACTGTCAGCTCTGCCCTGGACTAACACACGAGGTTACACTGCTTTAGTTCAAAAATCCAACCATTTCCCATCACACAAAAATAACTCAGAGATTTGTGCTGGTTGTCTGTGCTCTACCCCCTGGCTGTCCTGAGATAAGGACCCTGTTAAGTGGTAATTAAGTCACATGCACTCCAGCACTCAGATGCCAGCACAGGCCCATGCAAAAAAAGCACAGGTTAACAAATACAGAAAAGGATGTGTGGGTGTGTAGAGGTCTTGAGGGCAGCTGGGAGAGGTGAGGGAAGCTCTTTGGACCTGTATGGGTTAAAGAAGAAATGTTATGGTTAAGAATTCCTAACCACCCTCCAGAGACCCCTGGTTTACATTAATTATTCTGTTGCCTTGAGCACTCAGGGCCTCCTGTGAGCTTCTATCTATAAGTACCCAACTCCTCCTCCTACTCACCTCCAAATGAATCCTTCCAACGTGCTTGATCAACCCCCTCAGTACAGCAAGGGAACTGCCCAGTCAAAGCTCTTTAGTCACACCAAAATGGGAAGGGCAACAATCCAGAACTCCTTTCAGCTCTCCAGCAGGTCCCAGGGAGGCAGAGGACAGCCAGGCATGGAGGGACCTGTTCCACAGTGCCCAGCCTCCCTCAAATCCCACTGAACTCTGCTCCCAAGACCAGGTGTGGAGGGAGCAAGACCCAGGAACAGACCAGCAGTCCTTCCCTCACCTAAATAACCCATTTCTCTTCCAAATAATGGCACGTGGCAAGTGTATTTTTTTATTCTTGAGAGGCTGATCCAATTCAGCCACTGCATCAGAGCTCGGTCCAGGCATCCTGCAGGGCAATGGCAGAGTAGAATTGGATGCACCAGGAGGTTCTGCACACCTGGAAAAAGGCTCTGGTATCTTATTTCCTGTGAGTTTTTCAGCAATGCCCACTGAACACCCACAAACTTCACCCCAAAGCCCACAGCTCCCTAGTGACAGGGACAGAAAGCTGAAGGTGTCCAGAGAGCAAAGAGCAGCACAGAAACAGGCCTGGCCAGAGAAAAAAAAAGCAGCAGCTCTGAAGGACAGTGCTGTGCTTCCACTCCCATATCCCTGTTCTAACCTCTGAAGCAACCTTTTCTCCCACAAACAGGAAAATTGATCTAAGCCACTTCTGGCCCTCACTCCCTCCCCTGAAAATTCCCCATCATCCTGCCCACGGCAGCAGCTCCAGACAATTCACTGGGACTTACCCCTGGCAAAGTCTTCTGCTCATGCAGGGCTGTCTGGGCTTTGATGGCAGAGTCTCTGGCACAGTATGTGAGGAATGCACAACCTGCAGCAGATACAGCGAGTGTCAAGTTAGACAGGCACTTGCAGATGAACATCAACACAAATGTTACATAATTTGGATGTGTCTAAAGCTCCAGAGGAAAAAAAAAAGATAAAGAAACAACGTTAAAGGACTTGCAGACCACACCTAAAGCCTCTTAAGAGCTGGAGAAGAGTCCCAGTGAATCAACCAGGCTTGACACAGCTGTTGAACGAGGTGAGACACAATGGGAGAGCAAAAAGCTGATCTTGTCTGTGGCAGAAACAGTCCCAAACACAAGGATCAGGACAGAGGTAAGGACCAGCACGACTACTGATTAAAACCAGAGAAGAAGCAAGGAAGGAAGAAAAAGTATCTGGGATTTCAGGCTTATACAGAAGCTCTGTGATCCAGATTCACAAATGAGGGAACGCTGTGGCAGGAGAGGCCTGACCTTGTGTGCTGGATGATGCACACAAACACACACCAACATACACATCCACCACAAGGGCAGCACAGAGCCCAGCAGAGCACCAGGCATTCTCCAAGGGCCAACTTAAGAAGCCAGAGAAAAAGCACAGAGAAAAGGCCAGATCCTGACATTCTTAGTCAAGATATGACTCAACATCTCAGCCCAATGCTGGAGCCAAGGGAGGAGGGGAGGAGTTGTAGCCCCTCCAGGAAGAAGAGGGATCATCTTTGGGTGCTCTGATGCTAAGAATAAGCAAGGGAAAAATCTGGTTGGTTATCAAGAAGCATTTCCTAGCAGAAAGAGATTTAGACTGTGGAATGATCTCCCCAGGGAAGTGCCTGGAGCTCCATCACTCAAGTTGTTTCAGATGAGGGCAGGCAAAGCACTGGAGAACAGACTCAGGATGGATCTGACCCCCTCACTCATCCCCCTCCTATCCACAGTGGCATTTCACATCCCAGGCAAAGGCAGGACGAGTCCCTCTGGCTTGCTGATGTATTTCCCTTTCTGCACTGCTGTGCTGGGGCTGCAGATGCATTTTTATGGCCAGAGAGGCCCATTTTTCTACCTCCACATTCTTGTGCCTGGCTTGGGGTGCTCCAAAGCTGCTTCAGCTCTCCATGGATCCAAAGGTGGATCTACCCCAGTGTGACTCCAGGGTACACAACACCCTTAGGCCAGGCAGAAGCCAGCTCCTCAGGATAATCCCAACCACAGCAACATAATCATCCTGTTCATCTATCCCAACTCCAAGAAGTTGCTGCAGGTAAAACACATCACATCCATCCTCACACCTCTTGCTAGGGGGAAAAAACCTTCCATAAACAGCACACAAGCACTAGATATCTCTAAGAGGTCATTAAAGCTCCTTATTGCTCAGGTTTTGAACCAGGAATGCTGCACCAAAGTCAAACATGGGACCAACAGGTAATTTAACAAATGCAGTGAGGCCAGGAAGAATGCAGGTAAACTTCACTGCTCCTGGCAAAGGCAGCTGGCTCTGCTGTGGTGGGGAAGCTCCCCCGTGGACTGCTCTGACATCAAGCCTCAAAAGCAGCTCTATAACCAGAGAGACCAGACTCTATAACCTCTATAATCTATTTCTAACAGATTTGAAGGCCTGGTCACCAAAGCCTCAAACACAGACACCCAATTCCACCTGCTGCTCCAGTCTGCTACTTTGCAAGTCATACGAGACTCATTTTAAGATAATTTGGGCCAGGTTTAGCTCACAAAACTCTGAAGTCAGCAGTTGGGAATAAGCAATTTATTCCACTAAAAGCTTCAATGCATTGGTGCTATGCCCACGTGCAGTGAAGGCACCATCCTTGCCTCAGGAGCAACAGCCTTCAACCTAAGAAAACTCAGAATAGGAGCAGAATTATGTCTACATGAAGCATGCAAACCCCATCCTCGAGTCCCATATTCCAATGCTCAGGAATGTCAAAACTGAGGCAAAGCACACTATCAGGCTCAAAAACCCCAGTCCATGGGAACAGAAGCTGAAAATGAGACCTGGACAAAGACACACCATTTAGTGGGATAAAGCAGAGACACTCCTCACACAAGGAGGCACTGTCACCATGGCAGATCAGGGATTTGTAAAGGCCAGCAACACCTTACATCCACCACCACCAGTGTAAAAAAGTGCTGTGAATCCCCTCCCTAGAGCCCTCTGGTCCTTCTCTTCCCTACAGCAAAGGCAGTAACATTATTCCTCTTTTAGCAGCTCAGGTACCAAGAGGCAGCAGCTTCCAGAGACAGAAACATCCTGTAACTGTGCAGCCTGAGGATGCCTCACTCCAGCTCCAACCCAAGGGCAATCCCTGCTGCTGCTCTGCTGTACAAGGATGTGGGAATTGGCCCAGCAGAAGCCACTTGTGCTCCTTCTCTTCACTCAAGTATGATGAAGCACCACTCAGGCAGCCTCTAACATGCTGCCTGGACTGGGCATACAGGTACAGGACAGCCTGGTCCACTGCTCTCTCCCCCTGCTCTTCATGTCTCTAAGCTCTGAGGACATTCCTCTCATTCTTACTTCCCCAATAGCAGGAACCTGGGAAGCTGTGCTGGCACTGGAAAGGAGGGAGGTAAAAGATGTCAGCTATGTCTTTTGGAAAATATGATTACTGCCTTCCACAACCAGGTGTTTAGGAGGTTTTGGAGTTTTGGAGGTATCTGTTTTACCAACCAATTCAGAGTTGGGGAGTTTTAACATTTTAACTTTGCAGGAACCTAAAAATTAACTAAGTTTTAAGGCTTGTGGATTTTTTGACCCAAGGTGCCACAGTGGGTGAACTGGGCACAACCATCACAGATTCCAGACATCTTTGTGATCAAGAGCAGCTGTTCTTTGAGGGCTGATTTCAAAAACAAAACAAAGCCCAAATAAGCAAACAAAAACACAGTAGTGCAGTAGTAAATTCCATTCTTTTTGCAAAGTCCTGGTCAGAAACAGAGGAAAAGGTTTGGAAGAAACACTGTGCTCTAAGCCTAATTGTGTAAACAAATATTTGGGGAAAATAAACTTCCTTCCTGAAGAGCTGTGCAAATCTCTTACACACTAACTCTGCAGCTACCCCTGGGATCCCGTGGGAGGATTCTGCTCACCATGTCTTTCATGGGTTCTTTAAGCTCCTAAACCTTTGAGCTTGACAGAGCCACCCAAGGATCTGCTCAAGAGTGAAGAGATGTCCACAGAGGTGCAGAGGGCCCTGTCACTCTCACTAGGTTTTCTCACTTCCACATTTCCTGATTTAGTTAACAGCAAGCTCAGACAGACAGGCTCAGGCCCCTCTGGGCACTTCTCACACCAAGTCAGCTGTGCCTGCTGAGACACAGGGCGTGCTGTTAGAAAGTGCTCAGGGTGTTATGAAGTGGCAGCCTGAAGGTCCCAGGCAGTGTCAGTGACCCCTGACCAGCACAGGGATGCAGGACAGCCCCCAGAGCACTGTCTGCAATGCCAGGCCTGTCTGCAAAGCCAGGCCACCATCATTCTGCCAAAGATCCCTCTATGCCCCATCAGTATCAGTGGTACCACACTATTTCCATGGGCTCCAGGAGGGTTTTCAGCTCCCTGAAAGCAGAACCCAGCCTAGTTCCACTTGCAAGAGACTGCATAAAAAATATATATATTCAGTGCCTGATTCTCCCTACAAACTACACATTGACTCTGGAATTTACAGTCCCTTCAGATCCTAAATATTACTCCACACATCAGCAGTGTAAAGCCTTGAGCAAGAAAAGGCTGCTGGTTTGCAGGAGGGAGGGATCTCTAGATTCTGCTTAGCATCAAAAATCACATTAAATACTTCAGCAGGGGAAGCATGGAGTCAGTGGGGAGCTAATCTACAAGCCTGCAGAAGCTGAGTCAAAAGTGGGCTGCCAGGGAGGCAAATTGGGCTGAGGATGTTGTTGTATCCTTGCCCTCTGGAAAAGGCACCTATCTGTCCACAGGCCTGCTCCTGTCCCTGCTGAATATTCCCCTGCAGCTCAGTTTGGCATCTCACACTCCTTAATCACTCCACTTTCCCCACCATGAGCACTCCTAGGAAACCCATCTAGTTGACACTTGTGAAGGAACTGCCTTCTGCCTAATCCTGGAACACAAGGCCAAAAATTTCCACTTGATTCTCCCCACTCAGCCTCCCCTGACCCACTCCAAAAGCCTGTTCAAACACCTTCCCACTCTTCCCATGAAAATATTAGCTTTGAGACAAACACTGCCATTAACATGCAAATGTATCTGTGATTAACATAAATAGAAAAACTGCCTCATGAATAATATTAGGCTGGAACAGCATCAGCCACCAGTAGCCAGGTTGCTGAGACATGACTAGTCAGGTACTAACAAAACCACTTCATAGCAGAGCTCACATTTCTAAATTCTCTAAGGTTCTCCTCTCTTCCACTGAATTCATCCATTCTCAGCACTCATCCAGGACCAGCTCTTGGACACTGCAGCCCAACTCACATCCCCCAGCCCCTGGCAGGCCTTTTCCACCCTCATTCCTCCCTGGAGGCAGAGGTGGCTGCCCAGCTCCATGTCAAGCTGTAAGGGAACACAAGAGGACATGCTGGGCTTCACCAGCAGTGCTGGCTTCTCACACAACCACTTCCTCCCCTTTGGGGAAAGAAAGGGAAAAAAGCAGATGGAAGCTGCATGTGAGCTGTCAATTGGATCTCACTGCAGATCAGGAACATGGGGAGAGAAAACTGAGTCTGCTCTTAGAAAGGTGCCCCAGAAAGGTGGCTTCTGTCCAGTGCAGGAACAAGCCTGCAGCCCAAGTGTCCCCTGCTTGGGGGCTGTGACAGTGCTCCAGGCCACTGCAGCTCCTGGGTCAGGCCTGGCACCTTCCAGGCCTGCTGATGCCAGCAGCAGCTCCTCACCAGGATGGCCTTCCTGCCTGGAGCACAAGGCACTGCAGCCAAACCTGCTAAATGAGAGTGATCAGGCATCAGGGTGGGCTGGATTGTGGATCTCATTCCCTCACTGCACACTAAACCCCCACACACTTCCTTGTGAAGGGATGACTTCTGTGGAGAGGCTGTTCCCAAAACAGGCTCAGGATCTACATGCAAACTCATGCCACCAGGGAAGGAATCCCAGCCTCTCACTTTGTACAAAACAGGACGGGGAGGGGCAGAGGGAACTGAAGGGCTGTGGAAACAACCCCACAATAACCACCAGAGAACCTCACATCTCAACAGCCTCTTCTGGACAGAACAACCCCTGACCAACAACACCCACATCCACTCAAAAAAAAAAAAAAAAAAATGTTAGAACCAAAAGGATGTATTTATTTTGCTGCAGAAATCCTGCTTTTAACAGCACGTTAATATCACACACACCTGGCTAATACCACTGCTGCCCCCTCTAATTTCCATACCTAAGCAGATCCCTAGAATTTGTCTCCTGCCTGGAAGCTGACCTCAGACCACACAGTCTATATTTAAGATGTCAACTGGAATGAAATGTGCAATTGCCTCTTGCCTTGGGCCCATTCTTCTCCTTGCCGGGTTTGAAACCCTGCAACTCACCATCCCCTGGCAGCAGGTCTGGATGCAGTTCCTTGCACACAGAGACACAAGCACATGGCATCCTCGTTTTTCACTCACAACCAGACACACTTCTTCAGCTAAATTCATGCCAGCCCAGCCCCCACAGGCTTCAATGAGAAAGTGTTTTCCTTTTGTGCTGGAGTTAGATTTGGCCTTTTGTTTGAAAATACACTTGTTTTCCTCTTGTCCTCTTCCCTCTCTGTTCAGTCTAGAATGGTTCACGTTGCCAAGGCACTCGATTTTTCCTACGCTTCCTGCTAAATCTGAGGCATCAGGACTGAGCGTGGCACACTCCCTCCAGCATGCACCAACACAGGGCCCCATCACAGATCATTTTAGGGCACAGCAGCCCAGGCTGAGCACCGACAGCTTTCAGGGCACTCACTGTCGGTTCCCTGCAGGTTGTTCTACCTGTGCCAGGGAGCGAGGCTGCCGTCACCCCCTCGGATCTCACAGCAAACAACTCCGTGAGTTCCCTCCCTGGCTGGAGCCGTGCTGGTCACAAGATCCCAAACACCTGCTGGGGTGGGGTAGAGCCGCTCCGCTGAAGGGGAGCTGCCTCGCCGAACACCACAGCTCTTCAGTATAAAAACACAACAATAAGCGAGGCTAAAGGAGCCTCCTCAAACTTTTCAGCACCCACCAAAGGTCCTTCAGCGAAGGAAGACCCCTCATCTCCCCGTGTGCCACCACGAAGGGCCCTCACCTACCCCAAACGCCACTGACAGCAGCACACTGGCGGCCAATATTCTTTGTTGCACGGATTTTAAATCCGCAGCGCCGAACCCTTGCCCGGGGTCGGTGTGAGCCCCCTTAGGGGATGGCCAACAGCCCAGCGAGGGTCCCGCTGCGGCCCCCGCGCTCCGCAGCAGCCTCGGCCCGGCCCACGCTGCCCATCGCCGCCTTTGTCACCGCACCCCACGCGGGGCCACGGGCC
>JANPWX010000428.1:471569-491665 GCA_024734555.1 Trochalopteron elliotii
ACAAAGAGCCGCGCCACAGCGCCCCCTGCTGGGCCCCGCGCCCCCTCAGGAGCGGGGGGCAGCGGGGAAGGCACCGGAGACCCCCGGGAGCGGCCCGGGAGGGTCACTCGACACCGGGCCAAGACGGTGGTGAAAGCGGCAAGGCTGCAGTGACCGCCGCGATGCCCATCCCCGCGGGCGAGGGAAGAGCTGTGTTTTTAGGGCCCAGGAGCGCGGAGGGCCCTGGGAGCAAGGGAGAGCTCTGAGCACCCACGAAGGCAGAGCCGCTCCACATCCGTGTCAGAAATTAGCATTCGCCCCATTTTTCTCGGCGCCTCAGCACCAGGGTCTGGAGGCGAAGAGATTATTTAAAGCAGGAAATTTTGTAACGCAGCCGTGACCCAGCGGCGAGCACACCCACGAACACCAGGGCTTGGAAGGGGCTTCGCTGGAAGGGGAGGTCACACGCGGCCCCAGGTCTACAACCCCGGACAGATCTCTCTGCCTTTCTAGGGAAAGTCCCCTTTCTTCCCAGCAGCTCAGCTCCTTCATCATTGTGGCTTGGTGGAGGCATCCCCCAGGCCTGTGTCAGACTGTACCAGATGGTCAGGAGCTGGTTGTGTATCCACGTTGAAGCAGCCATTATTGCTAACGGGATCAGCTCTCCCCCGTGTGGGGCTCGGGGTTGCTCTCCCACTGGCTCCTCCAGCTGTGGCAGATGCCGTGAGGCAATGTGGCCATGTCAGCGCTCCGAGCAGCGCGGCCCAGGTGGCCCCGGGCTGTGACACCTCTGTGCCCCACCTCTGTCACGCCAGGGTGACGCTGAGGCACAGCACGGCCGAGGCTCCGTCGGGAGTAGCTGTGCTGCAGGGATGCAGCCCAGCCCTGCTCCGCCGCCCACAGCCACACGCCGCCTGCATCTCCTACAGAGCATTCCCTCTGCAGCGTGCACGGGCTTTTGTCGTCACACCACACATTTCAGCCTGTCATGCTGCCCCAGTGTCCCTGAAGATGAATACACTCCTGCGCCCTCGTGCTGGGAGGAGGGAGGGGGGTGTTGGCTGGGTTGTTTGCGGAGAGAGCTGTGGCAGAGTCAGGTGCTCAGCTCCACTGAGCATGCCAGGCCTGTGCCTGTGAAAAGGACCGTGGTGCAGGCACAGCCTGGCCTTGCTTCCCCTTGCGTAGTCTCTGCCGACAGCTTTCTGCCATCCCCCTTTTCTCCTGCCCTGGAGCCTGCGGAGGGAGGGCAGCAGTGAGTGGAGAGGTGACTCTACTACACAACACAACCAGGGCAGCTCTGTGCCCCACTGCAGCCAAATTCAGCATTCTCTTGCCTGGTCCCCAAGTCTCATCCTTCTTCCTCCCCTCTCCCCACAGTTGCCCCACATGGCAGAGCCTCAAACCCTACCCAGGTCCCTCAGGTGTGGTTTTACCCAGGCCCCTGCACCAGGAGATGCGTGCAGCAGGTCTCAGGAAAAGGCAGGTTAGGAAAATGGGGTGGTGTGTTACCAGGGGAAGAAGAGGGATCCCAATCCTACAGAGCAGAGAGGAAAAAGGAGAATACTGGTTGTGTATGAGTACCCACCTGACTCCCAGGCTGAAGCCATGGCAAGAATGAGAGAGGCCCCTGCAGAGCCAGAGGGATTGCTCTTCACTCTCGTGCTCAGCAGAGCTACAGCTCTGTACCCTGCTCTCTGCAGCACTGCCTGTTGTGCCCAGCTGTGTGTGGAGCTGCCAGAACACTCACTGAGGGCAAAAGAGCCTGGAATTTGCATCCAGGCTTTTCATGGAAATGGACTCACAAAGGCCTGCAGCTTTCTGCAGCCTGGTCTGAACCCAGGGGTGGTGCAAGTTGTCTCAAGGCTGGAGAGCTGTCTTGTGTTTGATGGTGTTACCACTCCTAAAATTCACCCTAAATCCCCCCCAGGATCTCCCCACAGTGGTCAAACTTTCTGTTGACATATCTTGCAGAGACTGCCAGGGTTCTGCCATCTCTTTGGAAGCCACAGATGCATCAGCTGGGAAGCCCATGGCAAGTCAAGCTGTTCTCATTTTCAACAGCTGCAAGCAGATAAGGCAACGTTTAAAACAAGAAAGCTTTATGGCAACAGCAGCAATCCTTACCTTGGACAAATCACACACAAGTGAAGTTTTCAGGCACCTTTGCATGCCTACCCTGCTTTTTCACATCAGCTGTTGCAGCAAAAGCTGCTCTAGGCTTTTGTTACAGCTCAAGGGTCCCAGTGCCCCGGGTAGAAAATGCCTATTTAGAAGGAAAGATAAATCCAGTCTCTTTTGGAGTCTATGAATGGACATACTAAAACCACCCTGACTGCAGTAAAGAACAGCAGACATGAAAATGCTGCTGGTAAATGAAAAACAGAACAGCTGTCAATCAGCACCTGTCAATCAGCACCTACAGAGCCAGACAGAGAATTATATACCAGAGTAACAGGATTAAGGGGAAGATAAAAGGAATCTTAGAACCAAGAGAGAGAAAAAGGGAAATGATAGGTCATCTGTGCAGAGGAAGAAGAAACGTGTTGCATCTAACATGGAGGAGTCTACACAAGAGTGCTAGAAGGAGCACAGCAGAGCTCAGATGCACAATTCCCAGGAGGTGAGGGAACAGGTTCTGCCCAAACCTGAGATGCTGCTTCAAAAAAAGAACTGTTAGAAGAAAACTACATACTATGTCCAAAAAGTTTCTCTTTTGCACAGAGATATTTGCTAGCAAAACCACCCAAAATATTTTCCTTATACACATCCAGACTTGCCTGGTTTCTTGTGGCATATGAGTATTTGTATTTAGATGGGGCAGCTTAAGATGAAAGGTGAAGAAGTCCAGTCCAGTGGCCCAAATGTGAGAAGAGCTCAGACAAAGGGTGCAGGAACAGCCAGGTACATTTTGCCTTAGGAGTGCCTGCCCAGTCCCTCCAGCTCCTAAAGGCACTGAGGAATAGAGAAAATACAAGCTGGAGCTCTGAATTTCCACATCACCTAGGAGACACCATTTAAGGCAGCAAATCCTCACCACAGCCCAGGAAAAAAAAAATCCTTTAAAACAGCCTCCCTTCCCTTACCTATTTGTTCTCCAGAAAGAAGAGCCAAAGGACTAGGTAAGACAGCCCTGGCAGAAGATATCCAAGCAATAAGACAGTATCTCAGAGAGATAAAAATTATTCCTCTAATGTGATTGTTTCTGGTCTGGTATAAAAGATTCTGCAGCCAGACTGCCAGCCTAAGAGGAAAATATCCTGTGTAAAAGGATATAACTTGCCATCAGTTTTTATCCTCTCTTGTCCACCAAGACCTTGCTGTTTATCTTCCACTGAATATCTGTTTTACCAACCAATTCAGAGTTAGGGAGTTTTAATATTTTAACTTTGCAGGAACCTAAAAATTAACTAAGTTTTAAGGCTTGTGGATTTTTTTGACCCAAGTTGCCACAGTGGGTGAATTGGAAGTGACCATCACAGATCCCAGATATCTTTGTGATCAAGAGCAGCTGTTCTTTGAGGATTTCAAAAACAAAACAAAGCCCAAATAAGCAAACAAAACCACACCACCTTGTGGAAGAAGTTTGGGTTGTGTGCAAACTGTCTCTTCCAGTACCTGAAAACAAGCTGGCCGGGGAACAATGGCCCATGGCTGTCCTTTCCCAAATAATGGCAGGCAACTCCTCAGCTCTACAATCATGCAATATTCAATGGAGCTGATTGAGTTCAGTTTGGACCTGGTTTTAATCAGCAAAGGTGTTAAGCTCTGCTGATTTGATCTGGTTTCTCCCTCTGCTCCCCAAACACTCCTGGAGCAGACAGATTGTTGTTTCTGTCACATACTCTCGTCTGGGTACCCCTTAAAAATAAAAGGACTGAGCATTCATATCATCTTGGGGTCATCCCTACAGCATCTGCTTCTCACTCATCTCTTTCTTTTTGGTAAATTCTCTATGTTCCCTTTACTCCCCATTACACTGTATTAAGATATTACATTAAAAATATTCCACAGGAATAAGCCCACAGCATGAGCAGCCTGGCTTCAGGACACAGCCTAGTTGTCCTCATGTTCTCACTTACTTGAGGGAAAGAAATGTGGCACCTGATTAAAGCAGAGAGGAATAGAGGAGAATGTGACAATCACCAGATCTACTCATCTCCACCCCTGCTCCCAGCAGCTACAACGCTGAGCCCTTCAAATATTTTTTAGAAGTTTTGTGAGGATTTCTTTTCTCCTGCTCTCCCTAGTGAAAGGCTGACCCAGCAGTGACAAATTCAGCCTCTAGAAAAGCACATTTTGCACTCAGGACTCCACCCCACATCTTCCACACATCCCTGGGCTGTTCCAGCTCCAGCAGCTCCAAAGAGCAAGGCCCTTTGTACCTCCTACTTCAGCAAGGTGCTGTAAGTGTCAGATATATTTAAGAGAATGAAGCATTCAGATACTATGGAAACCAGGGCAAGAGAAAAACCAAAAATAGATGGAAGACGCAAGCTGTTTTAAGGTCTGGAAAAGCCTTGCTGAGGGAGGCTGTGCTTGCTGCAGCTGATTGCAGAGTGGGATCCATTTAGAGCTCGAGCATAAAATATCCTCTCCCCAATCTTTCCGTAGTTTGTCATTTTTCTCTGCCACAGGGAAAGGGATATTCTTTAACTTCCCCTCTATTTAACAGGCCTCCTAATTACCAGTTCCTTTGAATGATTCATATTCTAGTGTGCCCTTCCCATGACCTGGAGTAGACTGCTGCCTGGCTGCTTCTCTAGAGCAGGAGTATTTGGGAACACACCATGAGGAAAAAAACCAGCACAGAGCACTCTCCTAAAAGGGGAATCCAACAGCAACCTACAGAGAAGGGTGCCTGGAACTAAGAGTTGTTTGTCTGCCTCTCCTTTTAATAATCCTTTTAACATCCATGTTGTGCCTATTCAGCCTCCACAGACAAACCAGTTGCTAAAGTAGAATAATACCTTCACTCAAAAAAACCAGAATGGCATGTGGAGGAAACACAGAGGATGCCAGTGTGAGGAGTACAAACCATCTCACTCAAAAATGGTCAGCCACATGGAAGTCAGTAACAGCACTTCAGCAACTCTATCAAGAACTACTCAGTGCTACCACAGAAGCACCATCTGAGAGTAAAAACTCAAATTGCCTTTCACGAGTCCCACAGTCCCTTATGGGCTATTCTTTAGTACAAATCCCCACTCATGTGAGCTGGGAAGAAATTCCAGGAGGATTTTACTCCTCACAGCAGTTATGACACCATCCTTTGAACTGCCCAAAGGAAATGATGCCAGCTCTTGCTCTGTTAAAAAAACCCAACCTGTTGCTAACAAGAAACTACTGGTGTAGCTTAAACAATAAAGAAGAATTGGTTTCTTTTTAGATTCAGCAGAGATAAGGTCCTCATGTCCTGTCCCTCTCCCTTACCAAACAGACACTGTAGCAAAATTGCTGCATTCCAGTCAGGTATTGTCAGCTTGTTCCTTCTGGGTTTGTTAAGAATCACATGAAAGAACTGGGCCCAAGCTTTATCAGGGGTCAAGATCTCTCTAGAAAAACAGCAGAGACAGCATTTAAATTAAAAAACCTTTCTTCGTGATCTCTATTTTAACTGACAAATCTTCTGTCTTACATTGTGGGTGTGCTTTTTCCCACTTGGAAGGAGCCCACAGTGCTCCTTTCCCTCTCTCCTCCCAATGGCACAGAAAAGCTTGAGGGTTTTGCTTCCCATTTCCATTATAGAATACACAGTTCCCTGTAAGAGAGTAATTTATACTTGTAAATTCTCAGAAAGAAAATAATTTCTGGAATGAAAACCATGCTTAGTCATGCAATAGGTTGGACTTGATGATCTCAGAGGTCTTTTCCAATCTAATTGATTCTGTGAAGCTGAAACAAATTTATCTGCCCCCACACAAAAATCTATAGCAAGGACCAAAGGGTTCCTCAAGAAACCCCACACTGACTCATAGGCACAGCCCACAGGACAGGTGAAAAGAATCCAGGGCCTGTGAAATTCCAGGCAAGTTGGCAAGTCACTGTGAAAATCCCAAAGCAAAAGGCCTAAGTTAAGTGTGGCTCATCAGCTGAAAAGCTCTGGAGAAAGATGTCTTTCCTTCTCCATCTGCCTTTGCCTGCACCACACACTCAGGTAGTGCTGCTCTGATGGGACACCCAAGTTATAAAGTGCCAGACACTTCTATCACATCAGACACTTGCCAAAAGAATAAGGGAACACCTAACAGCAGCATTGGAGCATCTTGGTAAGGATTCAGAGGGTTTTTAACCTTTCTGTCCCCAGCTGCAGGGAAGGGGAGATGGATTTACTTCTGGGATGTTCTCCCTGCCAAGCACAGCTCCACCATTACAGATTAGGGACAAACACACAAAATGTCACCTTTTTGACAGAGGTGTGACCAGTACAAAGAACACAAGTTTGTCAGCAAGGGGGGGACATGAGGAAACATCAGGGCTGGTGTTTTCAGCCTCCCCTCCTCCAGCATGCAGCTCTGCCCCTGACCAAAAGCCAGAGAAAGGACTGGTGATCCAACAGTCCTGCACAGCAGCTTCCTGCACTGCTCTGAGCTGTCCTGCCAAGCCCCAGGTCTCACTGGAGGATTACACTCACCCTTTGTGCTTTTCCTCAGCTGCTGCCACCCAGGCTGAGAAAGCCCTGAGCCCTCCAGTGAGCTTTGCTCAGCTCCCAGTCCCTCAGTGCAGCATGCAGATGTCTCCCTGCACTGAGCCAGGCTAAGCTGCAGTGGGGTGGCTGCCACAGCCCAGTCTCCATCCAGGGAAGGCAGCTGTACCTTCTTCCTCTGTGCTTTCACACCACCCTCCCTGTCAGCAGAGAACTCCCTCATGTCCACATTCCCTTCAAAGCAGGGCAGGGACATAATTAGAGGTTGGACTCGATGATCTCAAAGGTCTTTTCCAGTCTAGTTAATTATGTGATTCTGTGATAACAACACGACAGAGCCTGTGTCAAACCCAGCCCTGCAATGAGCTGCCCTTCAGCCTGGAGGGTTTTGCTGTGTGTGCCAGAGGGCTGTGATGGGACAGTGAGCACCCCAGCTCCAAAAATGCTCTGTTACAAGCAGAGGAGGTAGAGGGGAGAGCTGTGTAGAGAGAACGATGATGATACAACTCTAGAGCAGCTCTTTGCTCTCCATCACTGGAATACACCCTCCTCTTCACTGCCTTGTCCCAGAGGTTCTTCTGTCACCTTCCAAGGGTTGGCCTTTGTTTTCAACCTTTTCTCTGACTTAGAAGACATTTCTTGCTTTTCTAGAAAGACACATCACCACTTTGAACAGCCTGGTCCGAGGAGCCAGGACCTCACTCAGCATCCTCCTGGGTACCTCGGCCTCCTCCTGGGCACCTCAACATCCTCCTGGGCACCTCAGCCTCCTGGGCACCTCAGCATCCTCCTGGGCACCTCAACATCCTCCTGGGCACCTCAACATCCTCCTGGGCACCTCAGCCTCCTGCTGGGCACCTCAACATCCCCAGGACCAGCCTCAGGGACCTGCAGGCAGGGCTGCCCTGTGTCACCAATGTGTCACTGTAACAGTGTGTCTTTTGGGAGTGCAGCCACAGCCCTTCCAGATCCCAGGCAGCCTCTCCAGTAGAGAAAGTGCTTGAGAACTGCTCAGGGGGCAGTTCAAGCTCACACAGCCACACACGTTACAAGGCTGGCACAGCAAGAGAGGCAGAAGGCTCCCAGCCCCAAATCAATTTCCAGCCAGTGTTTATTCCAGTGTGCTGAAGGTGAATCTGGAGCCAGAGAGGAAGAACATGTGTTTTTTCTCAGTTATACAGGGTCTCAGGTTTGTGGGTGGCACAGGGGGCAGGGCAGGGGACAAGTGACCACAGGGAAGAGAGGAACAGGACACCAGGCCCCATGTCCAGTGGGGAAACAGGGAAAGGGGATGCCATGGGGTGGGTGATGGACTTGCCAAACCCAGAGAGAAGATTGCACAATGTCTGCAAGGGTCCATGGGGGAGAAGCCTTCTTTACACCTGGGGTATCTTTAATCTTCACTTTTCCAGGGAAGGGCAGTTGGAAATTCCTTTAATGGCATGAGGGACTCCAGATGTCACCTCCCCGTGTCACCTCCCCGTGTCACCTCCCCGTGTCACCACGGGGACACCGCACAGCCCCACCCACGCTGCTGGTTCTGGAAGGATCTTCAGAAGGAGAAGCCCTGGGCCCCTCAGCATCAGGATGAGTGAACATCCAACTCTCCCCTTCTGCCACATTCAGCTCGCTCCACACCAGGACTTGGACAAACTCATGCTCAGGGAACAGATCTCTTGCAATGGTTATAATTGGAATAAATAGTTTAGTGTTCAAATAGGCATTGGGTAAGGACAAGAGGCACAACAATCTCCACGACCACGCAGTGCTGGCTGCTGAGGTAACCAGGTTTTCACAGTACCAAAGGTGTTTTGCATAGAAACTTTTAATTGCTTCACATGAGCACAAACCTTTAGGATAAACAGGAATTTCCTCACCTCAGGGTGCTGGAATCATGCTTGGAGTGTGTAAATGTTTTTCTGTCATACTATTTTACTTTTGACTAGACAGGATGAAGCTTTTTAATACATAGATTTTCTCCCATTTTGTAGAGGTGTCTATTCCTCCAAATAATGCAAGGAGATTCCATTTTTTTTTTTTGAGCAAATAGTTCTCTGACAAATCTATCCATCAAACCTATTCACTTGGTTTATTTTCCAAGGGGAAAAGGGACAAACAAATTAAAAAAAAAAAGGTAAAATACTTAAATATTATTACATTTATAGTCCTAAAATATGTAAATCAACTGCATTGAATTTTCTATTAGCTTTTAAATATTCACCTCAATATACATTTGTTCTTCAGGGCACACAAGAGATAAATAATTGAGTTAACATTGCTAGATAAATCAAATCTTTTTCCTGAGCTGCAAATATTCCAGATTATAACCTTGAAGTTGCTATGCAGTAACTACAAATGGAAACTAAACAGATCAAAGTGAGCAAGCAGGAGTCCACACTCAAGTACCCAGAGGCCCAATTTTCTGAGACATCCAGGAGCAGCCCCAGCATTTCAGATTGGGGATTCAAGACCAAATAAAATGTAAAACCTCTGAAATGTAAAACCCAGCTTAAACACAGGGTGCAGGAGCAGCCTGGGATTTGGGCTTGGGCCATGAACAATGTAAGGGCACGAGATTTAAAACAAACAAAACACCCTCAAAACCAAGCCCCACAGCAATTTTGGGTATAGCTGTGGTTTTGAATGTCTAAATAGATTGTGGTGACTTTCAGCCACAGACAGTGGGAGACCTAATTCCATTCTGGCTTCAGGATTTTCTCTGCACTGAGTAGAGGAGTTCATATTGCACAGCATTACTTCTCTCCCAACAATAAACCAACCCCTCTCATTTGGGAGATGAACTACAATAATCCAAATTATTCCCATACAATTCCCAATAGTGCCCATGCAGGTGGAAACAGACAGAAGGAATTAACAGCTTCAGTTAAACCCTGCTTGAAAACCATTTTTTTTGTGAGCTGCAGACTCTGACAGCACCAGGACAAGAGGTGAAGTCAGATAAATAGCAAAGAAAATGGTTTTCTGGCTAGGGGTATCAACTGCTGGCCACTTGTGTGTATGTGGATATAATGCTTTCCATGCTCTTCCCTACAGGCCAGGCAAACTCCTTAAAAAAAGAGGATAGGTAAAAAATAAGGGCAACAAGAATCAGCTACACAGAGCTCTTCTGCAATGTTGTGGAGAACTTTTATTTTACCACAACACCTGTTGGATTTCTGCCTTTGTGTTGGTGACTGAACGGATCAGTTATGCTCCAGTGCAGATCAGCTCTTTGCAAACTTCTCTGTTGACTTACCCAAGGAAACAACAAGGTGGGAACTAAGTTCAATCCCAGGCTGGGCACTGTGCTCCAGCTATGAGGAAGTTGGGATTTGACTATCTCAGATTTGAGCATGTATCTTGCAGTGCACGTGCACTTTGATCAAAAACGGAAACTCTTATCTGTTGTAAAAACTACTTTTTATGGCAGCCAGAGAGAGACACAAAAGGATTACAGGACAAACTAACCTTGTGTGGGAGAGAGCAATGTACCATCCCAATTGCCCCTCAGGTTTATGAACTCTCCTCATTAATCTTATTCATCTTTTTTTTTCAGGTTGTTTCCACTGGCTTCTGGCACTGGATCAGGAGTGTTAACAGTTCATTGCTGAGACCACACAGAGCTAAAGTGTTTTCTTTGTGCTACAGCCTCTGCAAACAGACTGGGGTGGAAGTTTTTGACTCTGAACTTTGAGCTTCTCATCTGGAAGACTGAAGGCTGACAGTTTCCAGGGCAAGGAACAAGCTCCAGGTCTGTTCTGTTCACTCTTGCCCACTACTGGCAAATTTTACACACATAAAATCAAGCTGCAGCATTGCTAATATTATTTTTCTATTCTTCTCAGCAAAGTAAGAGAGTTAATGATTAAGACTGGTAAAATAACCTGCCAGACTGGAGGGAACACCACCTCCTTTAGTGTAACACACCAGAAATGGATGCTGCAGCTGGAGAACTCAAACTACTCCCAGATATTCAGAACCTACAGAATTCTTCAGAGAGTCACTCTACCATGCATGTTCCAAACCTACTCAGCCCAGGGCATGCAGCTTCCCAGGGCACAGCAGATGCAGTCTTTATGGGCAGAGCACAAAAACCAGTGGAAAACAATCAAGGTTTGCCTTCCAGCCACTCCAGCAACTTCTGAAGTCATTATGAATTCATTTGGCAGAGGAGTGCCATGAGCACTTCAGGCATGCAGAGAGACACATTTGAAATGAGCACTCAAAAGATCAGGAAGAGGCAGGTTTCCCTGTGTGGCTGATAGTTCTGGAGTGCTTGGCACCATGCTGACACCATGGTGACACCAGCAGGCTTCCCTGGAAAAGACAAGACCCTTTAAAGAAAAAGTTGCTACATATTTAAAGTAGCAGAAAGGACACATCATGGGGTAAGGGTACTCCAAGAAGGAGATTACAGTAAAATAAACAAAGGAGGATGGAAATCAGTGCTTTGGTGCCCATCCAAAGGACAAGTGACTGGCCACAACAACCCCTCTTCTAACAAGCACATGCACAGCAGCTGTGTGCAAACAGGAATCCACAGCTGGAATTTTCCTTGCATACACAAAAAAAAAAAGGTCCACTTCAATTCAAAAATAGCTTTTCAGCTTCTGTTAGATACGCTGCTTTAATTACAAGTAGTAGCTTAAATTAAAAAAAAAAAGTGTCACTGTGGCTTGTGAAAAGACAATGGCTTATGAAGAGACCTCATGGACACAAGAGGTTACAGAAAAGGACTCAAAACTTGCTGGGTGGCAGGACAGTGGCTCAGGGCTATCTTCTACAACTACAACTAGCCTAGGGCTTGTAGCATCTCAATGTATCAATGTATTTTCCAGGTCTGAGCTGCTCTTGTTACCAATGGAACCAGCTTATGTAAGTACATGGAACAGCACAGAACATGATCCTGCAGCAGCTGGACTATGGAACACCCCTCAAAAATCAAGCAAGAGTTTAGCACAGAGTGGTGGCAGCTGTGAACTGTTCAAGGACCAAAAACCTCCAGAGAAATCAAGTACACAGCAAAATGCATCCTCCAAGAGAGACAGGAGAAAACCTGTCCCTGGCAAGAACTCTCATACCAGAAACCCATCCTAATCTTTCCTCATCCTGGTAATAACAGTCAAGATCACTCACACTGCACCTCCTAAAAAGGGGAAGAGTTTGAACAAAATGCAAGAAGGTGCTTGCTGCAGACACTGCTTGCTCAGCACAACTCCCTAAAGCCAGCAGTGAGCTCAAGGAAGAGGTGCCATAAGAAAACATGCTAAATGCATTCTCTTTAATTTTGCATGTGCACTTTTTGGTTTTTCTTTTTCAAACAACTGCTCCAAGTCCTTGTTTGCTGGGCAGAGACACCATGTCAGGCTGTAGTTTCAGTTTCCAGGCTGGCTGTGTGACTGTCCATGAAGGTGCTGGACTCTGTGTTGCACTCAGAGAAGCTGCTCAGAACCAGACTGCAGGAATTGCTGAAGCCTCTCCCTCACCAAAATGCAAAAGGAAAACCAGACATGGTGCAAGTCAGGGGAAGAAGGTGAAGAAAAGCACTTCAAAGGTGCACAAGAGTTAAAATTTCATTTTTCTTTATGCTTTCCTCCCCTCTATACAGTGGCAAAAAAGGAGACAAAGGAAGAGGAACAGCAGGGTTCAGTGGAAGGCAGAAGGTTCCCAATGGGCTCACCGATGGCTCAGTGCTGCTGGGTGGGGGGACTTGGTGCTTCACTGCTGCTTGGTTTTGAGGGATAATCTTTGTATCATCTTGTAAAGGAGACCAAAGTGCTGGGAACAGAAAGGAAAAGAAGTAACCATGACAGTTCTAAACACACAGAAAGCTCAGCAGAAGGCTTAGAACAATACCAGTGTGCAAATGCAGTGCCTTGCATCAACCACTCATCCTGAAGATGGAGTGGGACTTGATGGATGAGGAGGAATTGTGACAGGGAAGCCAAGTTGTACAGAAAATGATGGTTTACAGAAGTGTTTGTGCAGGTCTGTATCACCTCATTGTGAAAATGTGTTAAAGATTTTTTAAATTTTTTTTTTTTTGATGCAGTTCTGTTCCTTCTGAAAGCAAGGAGAAAGCTTCAGATTTCAGACCAGGATGCAGGTTCCTGGTCTCTATAGAAACAGTGCTGCCAGCAGTTTCAGGAAGGTAAAAATAAACCAGGCAAACACAGAGATTCCCAGCAATTCACAAATTTTTAACTGGATCTTCTCTTTCACTATTTCCCCAGTGACTTAGAAATTCCCTTAATTCCTCTTTTGATTTTGCTGGGGTTGATTGTATTTTGATTTGATATTTGACAGATCTAACAAGGGCTTCAAATAATTTCAAATTCAAATAACAGAAGTAATGAAGATTGCTAATAGAAATCAAAGTATGTTTTTTTCTCTTGTTTATATTCTTACACTCAGTTTTTAAATGCTTGTGGTTTCCCTAAACTAATAATAGACACCAATAACACAAAGTGATCAAAATTAAGAGTGACCTAAAAAGATTCCCTTTCATTCATGTCCTTCATGAACACAGGCAGGAACAAAGCCTTGCTCACACTGTCTTGGTTAACACTGACACAAAAACATTACATTTAATTTGGCTGGCCAAGGCATGGAGTATCACATTTCCAGAGGTATGGACACAGGATGTATTTATGGCTTCATTGAAAAAAAGAAAGCAAAACTCTGAAGATGTATTTCTAAGCTGCATCCCAAGTTCAGATATTTCCTAATAGTACAAGCTACAAACCTTTACATTACCAAAGTAAGTAAAATTTGTTGTAAAGTTTCAGTTTGGAGCCAAAATAGGTTAGCAAATGAGATATGCATTTCCCTGACTACAAGAAACATCCCTAAAAAACAAATTTGCACTAGAATGGCAAGAGACTGCCTTCAGCACAGCCAAGTGGCATTACTGTTCCAGCTTTAGTGCTGGCACTGCGTGAATTCCTGTATCTAACTTGTTTTATAAGGAAAATAATACATCTGTGTCTCTTACCTGCACTGCAACATAGGCAACGCCAAGGTAGGCTGCAATACAGACAGCCAGGAGCAGGTCAAAGATTGCTGGCTTGACCCTGGAATAAGGAAAAGTGCACATGAAATTGCTACAGCAGCTCCTGCCAGGGGGTGAGACAACAGCCCAGCATGCCCAGGGGAATTCCATACCTGTATGCATTCATCACCTGCTTCAGCTGGTCATAGAAAACAAACTCGGGGTCCCTGTGCAAAGGAGAAAATGTTCAGATTCTACTGCACTTCTTGAGCCTGCAGTGAGGAAAGCCCAGAGCTGTTCCCAAGGAGTTCACCCAGCCAGTGACAGGTAAGCATGACCAGCTCCCACACTGGTTTTGAGCTGATTTTAGCCATCAGGACTTTATTTTCCACAATCAGAAGCCTAAGGACACAATTCAGAACTCATTCTGTTGTTCAGCTGTCTCCAGAGAGGCTGAACATGAAACATTCCTCCCTCTGTTCACTAAAACAGCTTCAGCCCAAGCAGGTTCAACAGGATGGAAGCTGCCTTTTTGTAATTAACCAGAACTTAGCCTTCTGCTCTCAGAGTGGGAACAGTGAGACCAAAACAGTTTAAGAACAGGCTTTTCAGACAGAGGGAGCTGCTGGGCCTCGTTCCCATGCTGTGAGGAATCATGAGCAGCTTTCTCTGGGAGAACACCAAGCATGAACCAAAACTGACAGGAGAGCAGAAAAGAACAAAGCTGCATGTCAAGAAACCAGGAAAGCTACAGCTCAGAGACAAAACTCTGTCCAGGGGGAAGGCAGTTTGCATGCCCTGCCTGGTTCTTACCGTTTGTCTGCCTTCACATGATGCTGCTTGACATCCTTCAGGTAACGTCCCATGTAATATTCCAAGGTGTTGAGGAAGGTGCTGTCCTTATCAATCAGCTGGGCAGCCCTGGGCTGACTGCTCAGCCAGTCCATCACTGACTCCAGTTGCTCCTGCTGGATTTGCTGCAGAAAAATACCACCAGAGAAAGGGAGTCAACCACACAGCAGAGCTCTCTCCCAGACTCTAGGTTCCATAGGTCACAAAAATAATGCACTGTGCTTACCATCTGATCTGTGAAGATCTGCATATCTGCAGGTGCTCCCTGCAAGGGAAAATAAAAAAAAAAAACAACCCAGGTTATTGTTGAGCTTGGCTGGGCAGGACAAGTCTGGCCAGCACTGCATGGTGGGCACCTCTTACCTTTTCTGTTAGATTGTAGATGACCCTTGTCAAAGCCTCAGCAATGATCTGGGTGTTCCTGGTCAGTGCTTTAGTGTCTATTCGTGCCCTAAAGCAAAGAGAGGATTATGGACTTGCCAATGGCATCAGCTTCCTCTAGAAACAACCTTTTCTCACTGCATCAGGCATCAGCCTGAATCCAGAGCCCACCTCCCACTGTTTGTCACCTGTGCCCCGACCATCAGAACAACACAAATTGTGAGGGCAGGTTGGGTTTCTGGGCTGGATTTAAAGGGTTCCTTCCTTCCCCAGGGTGCCTCACTGAGGGGTTAAGGAAGGGGTCAGTGGCCAATGACCTGAGGGCACAGGGGAGGTACAAAGGGCAAGGCAACCTACAGAGGGGTCTGAGGGATGAACAACTGGGGAGGGCAGGGTTAAGTGACCAAGGAGGGAAGCAATCCAGGGTAGATTGGCAGTACTTCTGCAAGGCACCATGAAGGAAGTATTCTTTTTCAGCCTAGGCAGGGAGTTCTATGGTAAATCTTCCCAGGGCAAAGCCTGGAAGTTTCCCTTGTGGAGTCCCTCATGCCATTAAAGGAATTTCCAACTGCCCTTCCCTGGAAAAGGCAAAATTAAAGATACCCCAGGTGTAAAGAAGGCTTCTCCCCCATGGACCCTTGCAGACATTGTGCAATCTTCTCTCTGGGTTTGGCAAGTCCATCACCCACCCCATGGCATCCCCTTTCCCTGTTTCCCCACTGGACATGGGGCCTGGTGTCCTGTTCCTCTCTTCCCTGTGGTCACTTGTCCCCTGCCCTGCCCCCTGTGCCACCCACAAACCTGAGACCCTGTATAACTGAGAAAAAACACATGTTCCCCCTCTCTGGCTCCAGATTCACCTTCAGCACACTGAAATAAACACTGGCTGGAAATTGATTTGGGGCTGGGAGCCTTCTGCCTCTGTGCTGAGCCAGCCTTGTAACGTGTGTGGCTGTGTGAGCTTGAACTGCCCCCTGAGCAGTTCTCAAGCACTTTCTCTACTGGAGAGGCTGACTGGGATCTGGAAGGGCTGTGGCTGCACTCCCAAAAGACACACTGTTCCATTCCCTGAGGGGGTTTTGGGAGTTTTCAGGGTCCCACCTCCTGTCCATGATGCTGTTGCGGAGGCTGTCCCGGTGGCTCTCCAGGTGGGAGATGGTGAAGGCCGGCAGGCGCCGGATGGCGAAGCGCTCGTGCTCCCACGCCAGCATGTCCTCAGCCAGGTTGATCTTCTTGTGCACCATGGAAAACTTCACCTCTGGGAACTGGCTGGCAACAACCTGAGGACAAGGGCAAACCATTTAGGGGTGCTGCCCACTGCAGAGTGCCACCCTGCACTGCCCTGTCTGCCCACACCCGCTTCTGTGTGTTCCAGAACATAAGGTGCAGTTATTGACGTTATTAAAGCTGGATTTTCAGGTCAAAAAGAGCTGTTTTAATGCCTGTACAGGGTAGCATTTGCAGATCTAGTCTGCTTCACTTGGGACTGTGGCATGAGGATTTGTCTGCACTTCAAATCAAGTGACCCTAGACAATACATGAATTATTTCAATAGCACACCCTTTCTTCACATCTTCCTTCCTCTCATGGAGAGCTGTATAGCAAGCCCCAAGTTCCCATGAACCTAAAATGCTTTTCCTTACCATCTCCAGTTCTCTCAGAAATGCATGCTGCAAGGTGCCCTCCTTGGGAGGCTTTGAGACATGAAGATGAAGGCTATTGCCTCTGCCCAGAGTGTCAAGGCAGAGAACAAATGCTACATTGTCCTGCAGCAGGCTGGAATCTGGAACAGAAAAATCCAAACCTTTATTTGCTACATCTTGTGTGGGGATTTCCACCCCCCAAAAAAGCAAGGCTCACACAAGGAGATCCTCACAGGAGAGCTGACAATTAATTATAGACATTTAACACAACCAGCCCCTTACTCACCAGTGTGGTCCAAATTGTCCTCCAGCCACCGTTTAGTTCCTTGATAATTAAACTTGCCACCTCCAGATGCAAAGAACAGCAAGTTATACCTGCCCATGAAAGAAGCCAGGAAAGGGTTAAGTTAGCATGCTGCACTCCAAGAATTCCTGCACTTAGCTTTGGAGGTGTGGTGAAATCACAACCACCTGCAGCTGACATCCAAAGCAAACTGTGCACTACCAAACAATTCCCACGTGCCACATACTCAGGTAAAGGCAGGACAGGTTACAAGTGGGGAGCTCCCAGTGCTTGAGGATGGAATCTGCTTCCCACATCATCCCCTCCACTTGTCAGCTACACACATTTACCCCCAAACAGAGCAGTTCCTTACCCAGCATGGGTCCTCCTGTAGGTGTAGAGGCGAGAGAACAGCCTGGCCAGTTCCAGCAGCACTGAGATTCCACTGCCATTGGAGTCAGCCCCGTGGGACAGCCACTGCAGGAGGAGGAGGGACAGGCACAAGGTGACAAACCCACACTGACTCTCAGGTACCAGAACAGCTGCAAGACAGCACAGCACTGTGCTCCACTTGTAACTGCCCCACAGCCTTATGACCAAGAGAAGACACATGGGCAGAGGGAAAAAGGACAGGAACAGAGAGCTGCAGGAAGAAAGAATACTCACTGGGGCCACTCCAAAGGAATCGTAGTGGGCAACTATCACAACAGTGGGCAGGTCTTCTCCACCCAGCCCTGTCAGCCTTCCCTGCAGAGGAAAGAGAGCTGTGTCACTCCCCATCACCTCTCATGTGCCTGTAGAAGGACAGCCTGACTTTTGCATTCCTGCTGAGTCTGCCACGGCCTCAGCTGTGAGGACTTCAGATACCTGGCTGAGACTCCCCTGACTTGCCCTGTCAGACCAAATGTTTGATAAAGTCCCAATAAAAGAAGTCATCTCATCAATGTAGCCTGTTTGAATACACAACTCACCTCCACACTGGGGATGAGCCAGTCATTGATAGCTTTGCTTTGAGCCCCACTGGTCACCATCTGGAAGCCATTGGCAGTTGCTGTGTGCAGCAGAACTGGAACAAAAACACCAAAAAAAACCCCACAATGTACACCTGGGGAAGTTTCATCCCTTCCTTTCTCCTGCCAACAGAGCTTTGGAGAGACCAGCTTGAAACCATTTAAGCCCTCTCACTTGTCACTGGTGTTTATGCAAGGACACAGAATCTTGGTGACCATGCTTTTTCATTGTGTCCTAAAATCCCAGTATTTTGGGCTGGTCAAAAACCTTTCCCCAGCAGTACTAAAATTAGTCATAAGCAGCAGGTCAATAGGACAGTCATATTATTTACATGGAAATATCAAACTGACTTGTGGTCAGACAAAAAGCTTCAGCTCCTATCAACACACCATCATCACTTAACATTTTCAATTTGTTTTTAACCTAGTTTTGATCTCTACTCTACTTGCAACAGTGTGAAACTGAGAACTTCCTGCAACTGTATGTCCAAATATAGTCAAGTAATGCTTTCTTATACTGTGTTTTTCTTCCATTGAAACTCTAAACATTTTGACAAAGAATAAACACAAAGGTGACAGAACGCTGGTTCATGGTGCAGATGACACAGCAGACTCCTCCCAGAGGTGGGAACAGCCTTGTCTTCCTCAAAACTTTTTTCTCCTGGTTAGAACTCACCTTCTGCAGCTGAGGCAGAACCCTGTGATGCAGAAGCAGCCCGTGTTTGTTCATAGATAGACAGCAGCTCCTCATCTTCCACTGCAAAGTAGACTGGCACAATGGTTTCCATAGCAAGCATCTCTGGCTCTATCTCCATGAATTGCTGAGGATTGAAGCGAGAAAACAAACTTAGCATCTGCGAAACACGAGAGGTGTCAAGAAAAAATTACCAACCAAAGCAGAGAGGGAGAAGTTTTAAAATTAGGATACAATTTGTTGTGTGTTACAACAGAAGCCTCCAGCCCCACAGCTCTCGGGTTTTTTGGGTTTTCTTCCTGACCTGAGATTTCAGGTGGTGGTTCAAGCTCGTTCTTTTTCTGCTCTCTGTCCCTCTGAAGCCTTTGGGCTTGGCACGAGAATGAAGTGGAGTCTCAAGGTCTTGTTGTTTCTTGGTTTCTTGCGTGTTTATTAT
This sequence comes from Trochalopteron elliotii, assembly GCA_024734555.1. NCBI lineage: Eukaryota > Metazoa > Chordata > Aves > Passeriformes > Leiothrichidae > Trochalopteron > Trochalopteron elliotii. The sequence continues at coordinate 490,482 of JANPWX010000428.1, forward strand.
TTCTTATCTTACAATTTTCTCTGTGCCTGGCTGAGATGTTCACAGCAGCTCGGACACAGGTGACTCCCCCCGTGATGGGAGGTCACTGCCTCTTATACAGACAGTTACGTGTCTGTTATTTACAATTCTGTGCCAATGCCTATTATCTATACTAAAAAGGTCATTTCTACTTTGACCCAATCTCCTTACACTACTTTGTGCCCATGTCACTGCAGAAGATGGAGGCCAAGGGAGAACAAGAAGAACCCAGGGCACCGCCCTAAAATCTCCATCTTGTCCCCTATTCACCTCCATTCTAAGAATCCCAAAACTACCAAATTTTCCACCCTGTGCTGTGCTAAACGACTATTTTCACACCTTTGTGACTTGCAATTCTTCTCTCAATGTTGGAAGCCTTTTCCACGGACTAAAATCAAAGCCTGTGTCTTCCTGGGCTCTGTGCCAGGCAACCCCCCTGGACAGATCCCCCTGTCCAGGATGCAAACCCTCTTTCTCAGGTCTGCTGAGGTCTGTGACCATCCAGAGCAACCAAAGGAATGCCCCTGGACTCCGACACGCAGCGAGCAAGCTTTCCTCCAACACGGGAGGAGAAAGAAAACTTTTGTGCTCACCCTCACAACATCCTGGGGGACAGAGGAGATGGATGGTGGCAGGATGATGACCACGGCCCCAGCTGACTGGCGCAGAGCCTTCTGGTACTGCTCGTAGGAGAAGTCCACCAGCCGCATCATGACGCAGCGGCGGCTCAGCACGTCCGCCTCCACGGTGCGCGCCTCCGTGTTGAGCACCGCGCTCCTGGTGCCTGCCAGGGGGGACAGGGAGAGGGTTCCTAAGGCACTGCCCCCCAGCCCCTCTGCTCCAGCCTGCCCCCTGCTCACAGAGCTCCTGGGGGCAGCCTGATGGGCTGCAGAAAGCTGTTTGCCTCTTCCCGAGCGGGAGCAAAGGTCTGTGGGTTTTCCTGTGCGGCCACATCGTGTCAGACCCTCCTTGTTCCACAGCACAGAGCCTCACCTTGCAGCCTTCCTCCTCAGCACCACACACAGGCCACCTGTCTGCTCACCTGCACCCAATTCCTGCAGTCAGCAACACACCTGACACAGCCTGGCCTCTCCAGAGCCTCCCCCAGCTGTGGGATCCAGCTTGTGATCCTACAGAACCACGTGATGAAAGGACACCAGGCTGCC